>LYUA01000042.1:195563-211209 GCA_002093875.1 Calopteryx splendens | reverse complement strand
ACAGAAAAGCTATCAGGGAGTGAGGGAATTAACACTAAGTAGGGGAGAATGAAGGACAGCAGTAAACCAATCTTAGGATTGAAATACGCATGATGAGTATCCAGGAAAATGACGGACCCGCGGCTAAATTATAAAAAAAACAACTGGAAATTTTCTGTCGGTATAACCAGGCTGACAGTTAACTACATATGCCCTGGGGGGAAATTTTCTTCTCGGTGACAGTCACCTACGCGTGACTACCTATTGATGGACATCTCCCGAGGAAATTCAAGCGGAAATAATGAATCTCTTAGGGGAAACCAAGCGCTGAAAATAAAGGTGATGAAAGGCTGCTTATTGTGGAAGCTGATTCTGTGAAAGTGCACTTGAGAAAAAATACGAAACAGAGATCTATTTAAAAAGAAACTGTTGACTATAGATGAAGCTGTAAAGTTTGAAAGGGGATTGATCGGATCGGAAACATCTACGGAACTCCACATTAACAATCATATTTTTAGAGTGCTTAAATAAATGAATTATCTACTACTAATGTCTGCAGTAGTTGCACTCAACTTGACGATTTTGCGCTACTCTGTTTTGGAGAGAAACTTCATGAGTAGAAGATCTTGACCTCTTCCCATTAATGTATTAACTTATCAAGACTCAATTCAATTGCTACTTTTATACATTAACATTAAAATTTACAAAGGAATGTAAGTTAGATGAAAACACATGCAAGAAGAAAGTACAGTTTTTACCGTTCACTAATTTAAGCCCGAAACTTTGTATCTTGTTCAACAATTTATTATAACAGTACTCGACGTGCATTTTCACGCCAAAGTGTCGATACGCCCGTCGTGTACTTATATTAAATTAGTGAACAGTACAAACTGTGCTTCTTGATCTTATAAAATGATGTTACACCACGTCTCACCTAATACGGTTTAGTTAACTGGAAACCTTTAAATGTTTGGATTGAAACACTGAAGATGATGAAGATAAAATTTTGCATCTTACCCCTAACCTATTTCTTAATCTTGTTTTGGATCGTTTTAAATTTAACCTTTCTGTTAATTGTAATTTTTATGTAGTAGATATTATGCTTCATGAAAAATATTTGCTAGCGGTTTGAAGGATATGAAATAAATATTTGGAATAAAATTTGCGACGTTTTTAACAGTAGGTGATATATTCCAGAGGCCAAGGTGTCCTTAGGTTACCTTATGACAGCACAAATAACATAGGTAGGTAGGTCTGCCGCAGTAAAATGACAAGAGAAACAGTCTCCGGTGTGCAGTGTGGGGGGACAAGAGGACGGTGATGCTTTTGAAAGTCCTGCGATGGTTGGACGTGGATATACGAGTCCGAGATACCAGGCAAAAAGCCCGACGACTTTGAGGCGATTTATGGGGAATATTAGCTCCCGTGCCACATCGCAGATCTGTCTGCGGCACTCTGTGCCGCGAGCCGTCACTTCCTGGAGAGCGCGTCACCTCGCGCGTCTCCCCGGGCGAGCCAAATACGGATAATCCCTCTCTCAGCGATGCTCGGGAACGCCGGGATACTTGGAAGAGGGAGAAGGAGTGAGAGGAAGAATAGGGAAGGATGGAAGCGGTGAGGCGAGGGTGGAAGGAGAGAAAAGGAGAGTGGTCGGCTCGCATTAAAAAGTGCCCACGCTATCCCGAACGGCTACGGAGCGCGAGCGGCCGTGCGAAGTGGAGAGGGACGCAAGTTTAACAGTCAGATAAGAGGAGAGAGGAACAATTTATGAAAGGCAGTGAATGTATTAGGTAGGGAGATGGAGGAACGCCCAAACGGTCAGTACATTAATCTGTACAGCACATGATCGAAAGCACGGCCCTTAGGTAGGTTCACATTACATAATGTATCCCAACTTTTATACTACCCACACGGCACTAAATTTTTGGCATGCGGATTCCGACTGGAGAATCAAGAGACGAAGAATACTAATTTACCGAATACACGGAATGAATATGATCCCCATGTATGTGGATTCCTTTTACATTAGAAAGTACATATTAGAGTAAAAGCTAAGTTATCTCTTGCCTTAAAATTGCTTAGGTTTTAAAATTTTGGTACGGAGTTTTCGGTTGTATTTATACTCTTCCACCATTTTCTCCTAAAAGATGCTTAAAGGATAAAGGCCTGTTAATAATAATGAAAATATCTAATTAAAGTATGTGATGAAAATAGGCTGTGTTTAAATAGATTTATTTAGTTATTTTGGAGACCTGGGTTGACTTACATTTAAGAGCATCCTAGAGCACGATAAATAATGTTTATGAACATGGGATACACGACAATTGACTTGAGTAGGTTTGCATTTATTTGAAGTAGGGAAGGTTTAAAAAAGATTGATGGACGTTTAACTTAACTGTAACATTTCTGTTAGAACCGTAAGGCCCATTACCGGAGCATACGGCATCACAGTATAGGTATCTATCAGAATTCTCACCTAGAATGATTAAGAGTTCAATAATGAACATGCTACCTTGTGTCATTCTGTTTTAATTGCTTTGTCAAGCGTATGCTTCTATTTTTTAAGATGAGAAATTCCCCTTCTGTATGTGCACAACCACTGAGGGAGGAAGATGCAAGAAGGATAGTGATCCAAAGAGCTGGAGTTAGAGCCTGAGAGAGAGCCTGAGAAATGTTGGGAAGGAAGGGCAATCGGAGAGAGATATAGGGACCCTTAACGCCCACGCAAATTCTCGCGTAGAATGATGGATTAATTTTGTGGAGGACCAGTGGCCATTTTCAATGAGGAGTTCGTTCAACCACCTTCACCGCAAGAACGAGTGATGGAAAGTTTGTCGTTATGCTCCATCCACGATTGATTTCCACCCTTGCCCGAGCACATCTGAACACTTCCTCTTACGGATTCTAACGAAACCATCCAAACGTAGGGGATACCGCCTCGAAGCTTACTACGCTATTCGTTAATAAAAAGTTTTTAATACTAGCAATCCACTTCATATTTACGTGAAATAGTAGTGTACATTTTCTTCTCTTTACTCTTACCTTTCAATAAAAAAATATCTAGTTTTTCATAACTTTTCCTCGTTATTGATTTATGCTATCATGAATAATGAAAAAAAAATTATTCTTCCATTAAATTCAGCTGTTGACCGAATGCATAAGATATAAAAATCTGGATCCTTACTTTCCAAAATTATCTCATTTTTTTGTTTTTCACATTATGCATAATATGTCGTTACATACAAAATAAAGTGTTATTAATTTTGTGAATTGATATAATGATCAACAAATTACCAACGAAATATTATTTCCTAGGAGACAATTTACGGTTCCGAAATTTAGTTTTATTTAATTGCGGTCTTATAAATGTGCTGCATTGAAATGAAAACATGGAACTTTAAGAGAGACGAAAATGGCAAATTTTAAGGTTAGGAACATAGTAATTTATCTTAGACATTAATAACTTCCTGGAAACATTTACATCAGAATATTTTTTTAAAGTATATTATTTAAGCTGATATTTAATGTTGCTGAAAGCTAACATTTTTTAATCAATTTTAATGTTAAATGAATAAAGAGAAGTGTAATTGAAGACATTACATTGGAAGTCTTTCCATTCAGTGACTGAGAGTCAGATTGCGATGGCTTGAGCCAATGCTCCAAAATGCGTGCCGCAAAAACATTTGCAGGATGTATTTTTAGCCTCACCGATATCCCCAACAGCTGCACACATAAAATGACCAATAATTCCTCCCGGTCCCGCCTCTGCCGCCCACTCGCGCACTTCAGCCCCCTCCGCGATTTCCATCTTCGCCATCCGCCCTCGGCTCCCTCCCGGCTGCTTTCGATCCCCGCGGGTGGCCGTCAGATATCGTCAAGAGTCGACGAATGATGCACGCGCCCCATCGCCTCCTCCCCTCCCGTCGCCGTGGCTAAAATACAATCTCCGGCGTGCGGAGAACTGCCTCAACGGCCAACCCCTCCCATGCTCCTCTCTCGGTCCCCATTGTGACTCAGGGAACGTTTATTGCTTCGTACTTATCCGAGTGGGAATACTCTCATCGGCATGGCATGAAATTTACTGCGACGTATTGTGAAACATAAGGTACCTACGTTTTCCCTTTTCGTGCATGTTGAATCCCGGAGACTTAAACGCCCGTTATATGAGAATAACGGACGTAAAGTCACCGAGAGTGAATCATAGGGACTCGGCGTCCGAAAATCACGATGGCCATTAAGGTCACGGCTACCGAGTTACTCGCTTGTATTTTCGGGCGCCTCAAACCATTTGCTTCCGATTGGAAAATTAAAGCTGTCAACTACTTAAAAGGCTAGAGATGTATTAGGACATTATTATGTAACGCATAGCGCTTCTTACGTCACTGCATACAAAAATGTTACTGTCATAATTATTTATATCACATTCATACAGAGTAGCAAAAAATATAGCTCTTTAAGGTTAAGAAATTACGAATGTATCGGAGTGACTCCTCGTGCTGGCCGAGTTAATCTATTGGTAACTTGGTAGCTATTCCAGATTTTGTTTTAATGCCGTTTTATGATATTTTAATTTTCTCAACTAGAAGAACGTTCTGCATGTGCCATAAGTTTATAATAATTGATGAAGTATTTATAATGCAGCTTTTCTACAACCGCGGAATTATAAAATTTACTAACTCATACATAATAATTGAGAATATCCTCTTATTAAATTATGGATACTTCTCTCAGGTAAAAGAAATAGATCTTAATTGCATAGATTTAAAATTTGGTTAAAACTGGCTGTTGGAAATATTAGTTGTTACAATGCTCTTCTTTCGAATTTATGGTTACTTTTTCTTTGCAAAAGTGATAATTAAAGCGAAAAGCTCTTCCCCATTCTTACTATTTGTCGTGCCTATCGTCGCCATAGACATTGGCTCCTTCCACTTCTTTTCAAAGTCCTTAGTTTGTGGTCAGAAAAGCATCTATTGAGATCATAAGAGGTAGTTTTTCTTGAGGTGAAATGGTTGGAACGGTAAGTATTAGATGGATACAAATTTAGTAGATGTAACATGACGAAATGTACGAAAATGACTTACCTATTCGAAAAATAAAGAGCCCGAGGGGACCTCGGCTAAATGATTACTCAGCCAAACATAACGACTCATTGTCGTCCGTCGAACATTATACGACCTCTGCACTCGCAAGAGGGCGCCACGATTCGATATGGAAACAAGATTAGCCATCACGGGTCTCAAAAAAAATTATCGCTGAGATCTTGCTGTGAATATCCCCTCACGAAGGGCTTCTCGCTCTTATCCCGGAGACGATACATAACATCGCTCTTCGCTATTTCGTTTTACAGTGACGCGATGTACATTTCCCTTTACAATGAATGGATAATTTCAACTGAGTGAGTGTGGTGGCTTCTCAAAAGTGTAGGTACATGGACTTGGGGAATTTTGTAATAGGTACTTTTCTAAGTTGATTGTAGTAGTAGATTGTAGCAACAGACTTGATATAAGATTCCCCTTTATGAGGTACTGGATAGTACGCCCACTTGATGCCTTGCATTGATAAAGACAATAAAAAGTTGACTACTAATGTACGCCTTTCTTCCTATAATTTAGCCCTCTGGATTGTCACTCTACACTCTCTTAAGTTGTTCACTGGGCCTTACAAAAATGTATTGAACGTTATCTGGTGCTTCAGCCGTAAAAATCGTAATTTTTCATGATTAAATCTGCCATATTGCATTCGATAACTTCTCTTCAGAAGTGATCTCGTCGGCTCAATGACGAGCAACTTAGAAATAGTTCATTATTGCCCAATAGTACTTCAAATATGCACCTCGTAGCGCTATATTGTGGGGTAACTCTTCCCTTTACTTTTATGAATCGCTTACTTGCTTCTCCCATGCACGAGATTTAATGAGATTACAAAGATCAAATAATTCTCATTTATAATCTCTAAAACATAACGCTTAATCTGGGAGGCGGGAAACGTCGGTAGGAGAATTTGAATCGATTATGTAAAGGCCTTTGTAGCATCTGCGTATACTCGTGGTTTCAGAACATTTGAAATACTTAGCCAGGAGTTGTTGAGGATAGGCTCGAAAAATTAACCTTAAGGCCGGGAGACTTTTTTTGGGGACACTAAGTGTTGAGGAAGGAAGAAATATTGCTGTAAGTACTCGCACTCGGAGTGGTCAAAAGTTTAAGTGTTCACATTAATCTTTTTTCCTTCATCATCGCAATTTACCCCCAAAAGAGTACGGTCCTGGGGTTTAATATTTCAAACTTGTTTCAACGGTCGTTATTCTCCTTAATGTAGAAAATAACTAGTAATAATTCTCTGATTTCATCAGTAATAAAACCATCGTTATACCAGAGTAATTACGGAACATAATCATTCCAACGGATTACCACATTTTTAATTACTATAATATTAATTATCATTGCATAATTAGTTTATTCAAGTTAATTTAAATTTACTATTTAAATGTTTAACTGAAGTGAAAAGGGGGTATATACTTGACTTTTCCTTTTGTCTAGGTTCACAGACAGGAAAGAAAAAAATTACGTTTAAAATTAGTTAAAACTCGAATGCGATTAACAGGTCAAATATGCATGCTTCCACATTTAATTCCATTACGATTATACTAAAAGTGTGTTAACTACTTTTAAAAAGGAGAAAGAAATCTAAATAGCGTTTAATTATTATGGAAACTATGAAAATCTCCAAAAGCCAAAAGGGAAATTCAGTATGATTTTTTTCCGAAACTAATTGGCAAAGGTTGAAAACTAGAGTGCTCCCGTGAAAAAAGAGAGTCTATTACAGTGAAAAGGAAAAATTGAAAGAAAAGTCATGGTGAGCGCGAAAAACGAATCAAATGAAAAGCGTTTCGGAAACGGGAGGCGAGAAAGGGGACAGAAGAACAAAGGAATTGAAAAGATGCATGGGAAAATGCAAGCGAGGAATGACAGGACGTGCGACGGCTGAAAGTGTGATCTTAATCAAGGGAAAGGTGGTATTTCCATTCGCGGTTTGGGGGCAGTGAGCCATTTTTTCGGAATTCCTCCACGAAATGCTTTCTTTCCTGTTTATAAGGTTGATATTTTCTGAGTCTGGGAATATAATTAATATATGAGCAAGCTAAATGGCAATTTTACTGTATCAATGTGGCTGCAATTGACATTTTTCATTTAAAGAACCACTGGTAATATGCATTCCAATAAAAATGAGAAAACTTTCTCAAAAACGTAGCCATTCAGGCTCGTATCGACTGAAATAGAGGCATTAAAATTAGAGTTCTCTCATGCCTATCTGGGCATCAAATAACAGGATAAAATGATGAAAATTCCATTAACGTACCATACCTAAGTAATATTTAATATATTTTTCAATCCTTTCCATCTTTCACTCGACGTTTTAATTTCAAATAGATAAATTCCCACTACCCTTAATTTCTCCTATAGCAGTTCCATTCAATATCTGAATTAATCTAGGGAAAAATGTGCCGTTAGTATGCTGATAGGTGCAATTTCATCTCATAGAACTGGAAACAAAGTTTTAAAAATCAATAGGAAGTATTTCGTTGCGAAAGGACATCGACACTTGAGCCATTGAGAATATAAATTGGTACTACCATTATATTCCCCAATTATTTAAATTATTTTTTTATTTTCACGCTGGCAATTTTATTCTCTGACGGATGTTTTCTGATGGTGGTGCGGAAGTAACTAATACTAAACGTTCATTCGAATCCCAGAGATAAGCTGTTGTTTTCTAGTGAGGGAAACTATTTATCTCAGTAAAACCATAAGAGTAACCATGTTGGTTGCTCTATGGTTTAACTTGGTAATGTATAGATGCGATTATATATGGTTTCCTTTTGACATACTCTTTGTACGATGGAATCTCGATGGTTTCTATAGTGTTTTCTATTTACCCCTTAGTATATCTGTTTCGGGTCATGAAATGAAAATCAGTATTATTTTACTTCAAAGAGGGGTTAATTGGCGATGATGGAAACTGGTGGTCTATCGGTAAAATTCCTTTCTTTGCATTATAAAAGATTGATTGCATTTATTCTGTTTTAACACTTTCAAATATATTCTTGAAAATGAAATTTATTGCTTAGAAGATTATGTTTAGCTTGGGGTCACTAAGGCTTTGTTGACTAGCCGGTCATTTATTTTTTCCCAATTTACCTTCATCATGTAAATTCAACAAACCATTTTGAAAGTTCTTAAGCATAAAATTGAAACGAATAATAGTGCATGATGGATTTCATTGCTAACAATCCAACCAGCTAGTCTTTGAAGTCACTACGATTACAATGGTGCTGAAGGCCTGCTATTAAATCTTTCATGGCATGTGCTTTCCCGTGCATGTGCCCCGTGATCTACGACAGCGCACATCTAGGGATATTTTTTTCCTCGTTTCCTCGGTGACAAGGCACGAATGAAAATGTCCGTCCGACCTGGTCCGTCCGACCTGGCGCCATAAGATATGAGATGTGTTCACGTACGCATGACATACGATCCGCCTTCCTAGATCAATATTCACACATTGGTCCGGCAAAATTACCTTATTTTTCACGGCATCCTCCGTTTCTCTCCGGCTCGTCTAATGAACAAATTAAACACCTGAGTACGACATTCCGTCAAAGATATCTCAATCAGTCGACCGTAACAATGTAGAAAAACTAAATAGGTACTCGATTATGAGAATTAAAAAAATCGATCCCTCCACTGCCTTACCTGATTCCAGGAATGGAAAACAACGGAGTTGGTATAAATTTTAGTGAAAAAGAGGGATATTCTACCGACCCTGAGTTTTTTAAGGTTGCTCTTCTGTGTTGGAACTCAAAAAAGGCTTTTTCGAAACTAATGCTCTTTTTTCCTGTTGATGAGCGCTGAGAAACACTTGGAAACATTTACTTACATGTAAAATTGTGATCCTTCAGAAGCGATTTCACTCAATAATTCCTCCCACAAGTCCGTTTACCAATGGCATTTCAAAGAAAGTTTTTTGTGAACAAGTTCAAACAATGAGAACTTTGGTAACATATCATTCATCGATTGCCCAAAGCATTTACCTGATACCTTGAGTTATCTTATCTTATTACCTTGAGAATGTAGCTGAAATTTATAGAAAATCAGTTCTTGGTTGAATCATAAACACAATCGTTAGAAATCGGTAGAAAATAAACTGAAGTCTATATGGCCACACACAGCTCTTCATGAGATTTTTATGGTGGCGAAAGACATCCAATAATTCTCCAGTATTTAGCCAGAGTAGGTAGGCAATCATCACTGAAGTAAATTCTGTTTTTGTTGTCAATTCACGGTATGCCTGCGAAGTTCTTTAGATTTATATTATTTTCTAATATTAAATTTTTGCCAGTGCATAATCGGTAAATAGCACCTAATACGATGAATAGTTTAAAATTATATGAAAAAATGTGTTGAGAATAATAAAATAATGATCTACGACTTATTGATACTCGTATAATAATAGGTATTAGTACTATATTTGATAAATTCGCGCGTTTTTCTTCTATCACTACACTTATTTTAATTTTTCAATGTTGAAACGTTTAACAAACACTATGGATAGTTTATCTTCTTGCAGTAAAACGATTAGTAAGTCAGATAAAACTCTCAACAGAGAGAGAGACAGGTTCAACTATCCATGATTTAATTTTTTGTTTGATCGTTACAGAATTACTACTCACGGCGCAAGTTACTCGGCAATCTTGAATGTCAACTTGTGCACCACGAAGGAATCCCCAGTTGAGTTTACAGAATGAGCTTCTTATTCCGTGGGAAATATAAATTTATCCAGAAGATAAGCGTGTTCTAAAACCATACGAACAAGACCAGGGACAATAAGAACAAAGTCGACAACGTTTCACATTGCCAGAAGGGTTACACAAGCTCTAAGCCCTAAAAACCTACCATATGAATGCACTATCACAAATGACCTCACTATAAACGGATCCAAGAAAAAATTGGCAGCCTAGCTGTAACTTCTACGAATAATTAAGAGCTTAGCAAAACATAAATAGAACGTAAAGTACAACTGAAAGAAAATTCTTCTATTCCTTGCTCCATTAGGTATTTCCTAACATGTACCAAAAAAGTCCAATAAAAAGAAGAGATTGGAATTGATAGAATCGTACGTTGCCTAGGTACCCGCCGAGGATCACATTTGAACATTTGGCAATTGTGGGTGCTGATTTCGGGGCCCGATATTCTAAAACATGGCCTTGGGAAGATTCTTGTAATAAAAGAGATTTAGACATTTACAAATAATTTGATACCACTCTGAAAGTAATTATTCTTTAACTTTCTTTGGCTATGAAATGATGTAGCAAAAATCGTATAAACAACGGGGATCCAAGGGGTTGTATCGCCCTTTAACGACTTCCCCCTGCCCCACCTAGAGTTCACTTAAACCTTATGATTTGTTTGAATAGAGGGCTATGTGGGAAACCCCAAGAATCGCAGGGAAAGGAACCGGCTTCAACTATCTATCTTAATGCACATTTTTCTTGGCCGTTGGGGCTATTGAAAGTGGAACTCTCTCCTCAACATGTAAGCAGCCAATTCTCAAGTTCAAAATTGTAAATTCATAAATATGACGAAAAATTAGGCAGAAAATTGAGATAGAGTGGTCGCAATTCTGCAGAAGTACAGGAAAATATTCAGGTGCCGGCAGTGCTAATTAAACTGAGTTTGCTCTACGAGAATGTAAGTGTCACAAGTGAATCAAAGACGCCAATTTAGAAGCCTTAGAATTAAAAACAGTAGACACAGGTCTTCCTCCAATAGCAGCCGACTTGGAAAAAATAGACCCATCCCAAAAAAGTTACTGCGGAGGCCCATAAAGCTTCCGCGAGGGCCCTACTGTTTGTACTTTGAAACGCTTTTGCAGAGGATGTGTGCTATCACCTAGTAAGACAAAGCAGAGATATGAGAAGAGGAAAGCCGAGTAACCTAGAGATATTTTCCTTAGCAACAACGCATTCTCGAAATTAACCCCTAACTAGACCAATGTGATCTATTTATCGTGACGGACCGATTGGATGGAATTATCATCCCACGTACTGGGAGTCTACGGGTCGTACGAACTAAAACCCTTTATAATTTACGCAAAGAGTCGGGGCAATGCATATTTACTCCCTGGGACTTGGCCAACTCTGAGGTGCAATATTGCGCAATAGGGAAACGCTGGCGACTCGCCCCTTCAATAATCCAGAGGCAGCAGGTGACAATCGATTAGATGTGACCTTAGCAGGAAGGGACTTCTGCCTCGCACAGTTAGCACGTTTGTGGAAATTTTCGCAGAGGTAACAGAAATAAGCCGTTAAGCACTCCGTGGCGTTTGGATGTCAAAGCTATATCGATTTAGAGAAAATGGTAGGATCATTGCTCAATCATAATGCGAATTCACCGCAATATTTGGCGTAGAAAATAATTAAGAGAACAACTACGATAATAGGATATATTTAGGGGGCTTCATGCTAATAATACTTACTTCCTAAACAAATTAATAAATGTGGTGGTTAAGAATTTCATCTCCTCTACATCACTTCGAATTATGATGCACTCGGATGCACTAGTTTACAGACTATCGTTTTATTTTTGTGTAAAACGTCATAGATTTCAGTAGTTCACAGGGGCGGTCACCTCGGCGCTTCCGGGGTGTCAGACTTTTGCGTCGCAAACCTTTGTTCCCAGTGCTTCGTGTCGGATTCTAATGGAGCCGCGAGCGATACATTTTCTGATATTCAATGAATGCCTGCATTTAAAAAATGATAATTCTTTGAAAAAACTTGAAAACTGCCAAAATGGCAATGGTCCCCAAATTACCTACGATTTTTCAACATGAAAAAAATGCAATTTTTCATGAACCACACAATAAAGGGCAACGAACAAATACTCTCTATAAAGATTTATCGATGACCTATATAGCTATATACCTATATAGCGACGACATATATAACAATTAAATTCAGTAAAAAATAAAAAAAATCCATTTTCAAAAAGTATGTTTCAACTTGTTAACTTGACGTTTAACGTAGAATTTGTGATTCAGACTTGAATCCACTCCTTCTATTTTATTCATTGGCATACAAAATTTCATCGCCAAAGGTACACGTTGGTAAAACACCGGAGAAAATAATATTGAAGGATAGAAGGAGAATCGATCTGTCGACAACGCTGAACCTTCTTCAAAAGACTATTCCCTTAGACACATTTGATAACGAAAGTCGCTGATTTCACAGTATTGTTGCAATATAAATGATTGTGTATAGCAATATAAATGATTATGTTATCATAGAGGTTATTTATGATATTAAGTTTCAAAAATTTCTTTTGGGTACCTGAGATGCGTTACATAAATAAGCTAATTGCTGCAATCTTACAGTGACTAGGCATGGACGCTAATTTGTTTGCTCTGCATCTATTGCTCGATAATTGAGTTATCTGGGGAGCAGCATGAGTTTTAGATAAGGAGAAAATATACTGAGAAAGAATACAATCCACCAACCTCAAGCGATGACTGCCCATTGTGAATATTAGTGGTAAGCGTTGCGAAAAGTTCTATATTACGGGAGGAAGTGTCTCACCTTAAAGGATGGAAACGTAAGCAAAAAAATAAACCTTAATCTGACTGAGCAGGAATTTGTTTTATTCAAGCCCAAAAATGTGGAATAGATTCACTGTGAGTAATCCACTGAATCACATAGTTTTTCAAAACATAAATATCCACGGCCCTATTTCTCCAGATTTACAGGGTATAATCTCACCCAGGATGATTTTTAATCATATTTTCATGAGGCACGTCATCCATGTGAAAATAAGTGGGGAAAACTGTATTTATAATGAGGAGAGAATTAACTAGCAGTTTTAATCCAATAGTTAATTAGTAATGACAACAAAGGCAATATTAAGCTTCCCTAATATTTTGATAGAATGACACTGTTCTATTCTGTCATTTGTCAGTTTATCATCTTGTATGAACATTTCATTATCCCCCAAAATCGAGTAATTATAGTATCAGGTTGTAAAAATGTTGGCGTCGTAGCCCAATGGACAGAGCGTTTGGCTATTAATCGAAGGGTACCGCATTAAAATTCAAGTGACCTCCTTGAACAACCCCACTTGAAAAACTCCACTTGAACCCAAAGTGTGTGATTTTTCGGTTACCAGATCATTTTGGGAAGCCGCATGTTGCACGGGGATAGGACTGCTCCTCTCTTCACCCTGAATGATTGAATTTCACTCTTGTAAATATAAGGTGACCTCTCGACTAACCTATGAAACCGACCTTAAGGTTGTAGCCCGCGCTTGCTTCTAACATAATCATAATTCCAAGCATTTTCAAGTGTGAATGAAACATCAGAATAGGATCCCAGTTCCTCACGTATTTTAAATGGGTCTCTCGTCACTGGAAACTAGGTCGTCCGCCTACTGTATCCACATACTCTACCGGACATCAAAGGGGGATAAGCGTACCTCGTTTAATTTCGATTGTTTCATTGCGACAGACATATTTTCGGTGGAAGGAAAATCCCTGACGAAGTCCCCGACTTCCCCCGCACATTTTTTTTATTGCATGGTCCGCCCGCTCGCAAATCCTGTCTGCCGGTGGAGTTAGGCTGCTTCGGTCGTTGAATGAGAGAGACGAAAAATAAAACGAATAAAAGGTTTCCCCGACTGCTGAGGACACGGTGCAAGCGAAAGATAGTGGGAGTGTGGCGTTGTTGGGAGGGTTTGAGGGTGGGGGAGGGACTAATCTCTTGTGGAGGAGGGGGTGAAGACGTCCAAGTGCGGTTGGAACCGCGCGGGCAAGGGCAGCAGAAAATACGAACGTGCATACACATAAATACGATGGCGGGCAAGAAACCAATGGCTTCCTCTCCCTCTTCTCTCCTCCTCTGCCGAGCCGACGTGCAGTCGTTAGGCATTAAGTGCCTCCGCAGGAATCCCGACTGCAAAAGGAGAGTGTGAAACCATCGAGGCAACGTGTGTGTCCCTGAGTACTCGAGTCAAGGTCAAATTATGTTCCGCCTTACCTCCCCTCTTCATTACGCCCAGAACTTAATGGAGCGGAAAGTGAACGACCCCTTCCTGTGTAAGGAGGAAGGCTGGATGAAATTAATTCCCTTTTAAACGAAAATAAAATAGTGGGAAAGGGAATTTGGAAATCCCGAAACTATGATTTACAGTTGTTCAATATTCTCAGTAAGAGTGCTGATGCTGAGTGCTCCCTTTGTACCTGATCAATGTATTTTGATTTTATCACTATCCTACTGTGACAGAGATTTTAACGATAGCAGTTGACGAAGACATTTCTGGAGTAGCATGATGTTGAATGTTATGTTGAATGTAGAGTGTTAGTGGGGTTGTTTATCAAAGTAATCTGTTGATTATGAACAGCTGATGATGATAAATCATAAAAAAAATATTTTTCGCAAAAAATTAGTTATGCATCGAACAAGGTATACTGAAGGCATTGAAATTCCAAGTTATCACTATGAATAGGATAATCGTGAAAATTATCACTGTTTACATTTACATGTGAAAAATTACCAATTTAGAGATAACTTCATATGCAGTTATTGCAGAGAATGAGATAAAAAGATGAAAAATATCGGCATCATTATGGAGAGCTCACTCGCGAGCTCCGAGTAGGAATAAAACAGACGATATCTTACAGTTGACACCGTGCAAACAAAATATCGTCGCGATGAGATCTTAGTGAAAGTTTCAACAGGTCATCCAATTCAAACGACGGTCAAGCTCTGTGCTGCCCTTTCGCCAAATACCATGCCACTCCTTTCGGTGGAAAATACCCACTGCATCCCACGCAACGCGCGCGACTTTACCTGTTCCAGCCGCTTTACTGACCCGGGCGTTGGCCCTTAAAAATTTTCATCATGGGAGAAGAAGCCTTGCCAACGCGTCTTAAGTATTTTCGGGAAAGCCTAGAGGACGACCTCAGGTGGAAGGAGATTAAGGACGCTACACCACCTACCACCGTGGCCTAACCAGCGTGCGGTGGAGAAGTTCAACCACCCTCGATCATTGGTAATCCCCTAGGCAGATCAACAAGCTGGAAACAGTTATGAGCACGAATCGCCTATTCCAAATGATCTGATTCGGGCAGACTAATTTCCCAGTGGATTAAATGTTTGAGTGTGTTTTGGGTAAATAAACAAGGAAACTCATGAAGCAAAAAATTAAAGATAGAAACTGTTTCTGGCTCAACTTCGAGGAATTTTTTCATCAACTCCAAACCAAAAAGGTTAATATTTTTGGCCGACTCATCACATCCTGTTGTCGAAGTAGATTCAAATTTGTAGGTACATTAAAAGGAGACTTAATTCGTTCTGTGTTTACATCAATCGTGAAAAGAGGCTTGAGGCAGAAGAAATTCGCACAACCGGATAAAATAAAAGTCAATAGAAACCTCATGGAAAAGAATTATTTTCTTTTCTCGAGAAAATAAAGGCGTTTGGCCAAGAGCCTCGATGAGGATGGTAAGAAGCGTCAAGAAGCTCAATTTGGGCCCAGCAGAGCAGGAAACCGCCTTCGTACGTCATAAAAAAGGTCTCCCATTTCACTCATCATCTTAATCAGTGCTATTTCTATGCAGTTGGGATTGA
>LYUA01000042.1:86649-100191 GCA_002093875.1 Calopteryx splendens | reverse complement strand
TTTCCAAAGCCACAGAGTACCCCATATGGTAATATGGCTGCATTAGTTGGAGCACAAAGCTTCACCAGATGGTATTCTATTAGCTGTAGCTGGCCTCTCTCCGATGTAAATTGAAGATTTCCTGCAATAACCGGAATAACTTTCACAAATTTTGTAAAACTTTACTCCCAACCGCGCACGCTTACTGGATAAATAATTCGCTAAAGCTTTGTGAAACCGAAACATCTAGGAGAATACGAAGGCAATTATCCACCTGAATCTTTGGCATCCTCTGTAGATGAAATACTACAAAAAATTAAATATATGTCTCCAAGTGTTAAATTATTAAATGAAAATGAGAGATTATGAAGAAAAATCCATAATAAGCACAAATGTGCTTTCGAGGAAAACAATTAGCATAATTTGCAGATACTCCCTCAAATTATTTTTAAATTGGTAGAATCATGCATATCCAGGATTAAGGAAAAATAATAAGCAATTCAATTGAGTACCATATCCAGAGATTCGGCTCTTGATCTTTGGTCTGGCGGTGCGCTCTCCAAATAGTTTCTCCCTCGTCTGAACGGGGAGCACGATTCATTTCGTCTCACTGTTCCGAAATTGAAGAACCATCCCGATCCTAATAAATTAGCAGAAGTGAATTATGCAGAAATACTCTGGCGTCGTGTCCTCGAGCCACGTGCGGAGGACGCTCAACGATCCCCGTCGGCCGAGACGATATTCCCGGCCATCCCCAACACCCACGCGGGCACGAAGTCTCTCTCCCGACGCCGTCAGAGCCGTGATCCCGGGGGGGAAATGGCTCCTGAAATTTAATCCGGATCCCACATCAAAGCGACCCGTGCCTCTCGATTTACGGCGTGAGCCAGGGGGAATGAGTTGAGAAATCGACGCAGCAGATGGTAGATCAAGTAGGTGCCTCTCTTCCCGGACCGCTTGCCCCTCGCCGACAGCCGTAGGAACGAGGACTGGAGCAGAATGAGCGGCTGTTTTAATTGCAGGTCCAGTAATTATTTTTTATCAGATCGAACGAACGATGAGTTCGTGTTTCTTTCAATTCCTGCGATTCAATTCGCTATATTTTGGTGGAATGAAAGAATAAAATTTTGAACGGAATATCTCTTAACTTGGAACTTAAATTTGTTGATGTATCTGATAAGGTACACTTAAATTTTCAACAAAAACCCGAGTTAATTAAACGAGTTTCGTAAATAAAAACTTATGCTTTGGATCTCTGGATGTGGAATCTTACAATTGATGGGGCATTAAGTACCGGAACTCCTCTAATTAGTTTAAAATATTTCTGAGAAGGTTGATTTTCTTTAGAGAAAAGCCAAAAATGCATAGATATTGCCTGATTAATAATTTCAACAGAGTGGAAAATCCTCCTTGGCTTCCCTTGCCAAAATTTGATAGTCCCCATGTGACAAATTACCTATGAGCACCTTGCCGAAAAGTGTCCACTATTTTCTTAGAAGGCGCTTTAGGTGCAGAGCAAGAGAACCACATCGCGTTCAACGCACCGTTCACTGAATCTCGAAGAACATCTTCGGAGTTCCTCGCGCCGTTAAATAAGCAGAATAATGTGTTACACGCCGACAAAAATGATGAGTCCAGGGACTTTGGAAGTTTCGGACGCACGTGGGAAACGAAACGTATGCCTTCGCGAGGCGATCGCCTTATTACGGTACAAGGGGAGGAATTTTGCAAAACCAGCAAACAATCTGGACTTCCAGACCCGGCCCATTATACTCGAAGGCTCCTGGGAAAGGAAACATCCGTTAACCGTTAAGCTCCATAGTTCAAGTAGGAAAACTTATTTGGATTACTATTAATTACTATCTTAAGAGGTACTCACGGTATCTAGGTGTCCCGAAAATAAACGCGGCGTTTTGTCTCCTATGTTATTAGCTCTTGACGATTCACTACTTTTCTTCGTTCATATCAGCCAACTTAGAAAACAGGCGAATCTTACTTCAGCTCATAATGACTACAAGTCATTTTGATAGAATACTTTGTGAGAATATTGATGAATCTTTGAAAATTATAATTTAATCAAAACTAAAACGCACTTTTCATATATTTTATTGCACATAAACGCGTATAAGCTATTTGTAGGTACATACCTAATATGATAGCTTAAATAGCTGAAACACGCTGTGCGTTCAATAAATGTTGCGGAAAAGGGCGTTTAGAGTTTCAATTATGACACCACCTACTACGTCTCGCCGGATACGGTTAACTTCATCCTGAAAATTATATTTTATTATAGATATTTATTGCACATATAACTAAATTAATGTTATAATTAATATAAATATATTTTCAAAAACATTTTTCCGATTATTTAATAAAACAATACGATATAAAACCATAATTAAACCAAATAATGAGTTTAACTGCTTAATATTTAGAAGGGTTCTCAGAGTTTTCAGATCCAGAAGTTTGCCTAATAAATTCCACATCTCACCTGTCAGCTCTCCCCTCCGCTAACGATACAGATAATTATGAGAGAATACGCCTATCGTTAATTTTGACCTTATTAATGCTGAGAAAATTATATGGTGTTTAATGAGGGTAATTAGGATCGTAATATAACATTTTGGTGAGATTCTCTTTGAGTGAGAAGAGGAATGGAATTCGTGCTCAAATATCAAGATATTTCTTAATGATCTTCACTGAACAAACAAAAAACGCGTGACTGAGTCACATATTGCTGAAGGTACGATTTTAATATTCAGTTCATAGGTGCGTGCATAGTCGAACGAAGATCGACATTTTGGTATTCGCCTGTTTTTCTGAATCTGAGTTATGAGTACGGGAGCAAACACAGTGCTATCCGTGCAACTGGCGAAGTAAACGAAAGGTAAAGTAGGATAAAATTCTCGAATGTGATAGCGTGTTCTGCCATCTTTTACATAGTCATTTTCTTCCAATTACTGTACTTCCAACAAAAACGAGGGAATCCCGAACCTTATTTTGCTGTCGACTGTTCTCAACATGCTCTGAGAGGAACCCTGCGCTGCGAAATATTTATTTTAAAATGCATATCTTACACCACCGAGACAAAATTTTATCTCTATATTTGTGATGAAAAAATAATTAATCTCGTCAGTAAATGGTTTCCAGACGCGTCGAGGTATTCTGCTCTTTATCCAAGACGGTTTTGTTATTTTGTCACTACCTAATCGTGAGAAGTTGTGAGAATCATTTTTTTGCTCAAAAACGGGACTTAATATGAAAAATAAATAATAATTAACGTCCAACAGTACCATTGTCGAACCGTAATTTCGAGTAGTGAGTGAGAGCCATCTGCGACATGTTCGCCTCAGCAAACATTTTACAATAATTGATCCACAAAGGTCCTGAAAAACATCCAGATGGCTTTCCAACCCGTGTGAGTGAAGTGATGAAGGATTTTTGTAAGTAGCTCCTCAAACATTTCATTATCGTCAGGGATCCAGATCCTCATCTACGTAATTCCATTGCCAACGAGCCACAGCAGGGAAAATGAGTGCTGAGATTTTAATAAAGACCATTAATTTGTATTGTAAACTGTCCGCTAAGATAAGGAAAATGAATAAAATGCCTGAAAAAATATTTTTTTCAGCCTTAAGAGTTTCAAGTTATAAAATATTAGGTAATTATGAACTAAGTACCTTAATGAAGCATTTGTAACTGAAATGGCAGATAAAAATTAGGCTCTTCCGCCAAACTGTTGGGAATTTTTGTTCTCTTGTGGTCATCATTGTTTCTCCAATATCCATACTCATATGCTTCTCGCTACAATTTTTTTGAACATTCTAACGGATGTTTTATCGAATCCCTTCAGTTGGCACATTCGCCGAGGGATCGCTGATATTTGACTCGTATTCCAAATGTAGCTTCAATAACACTAAATGGCATTTCATTACGCTTGCGTACCGCACGCCTTGTGAGGCCAAGTACCCTCGAGGAGGATTTTCGCGTATCCTCCCCGTGGGCTCTAGCTCTAGTCGTCGTCGGCTGATTAGCGCTCCGCACTCCTGAGGCGTGTGCCGGCGGTATCGATGCCCGGCGTCGGCACGATACGCCGATTGTCTTTTTTTCCTCCCCCCCCCCCATGGGCGATGGTGCACGATTTATAGATGCACTTCACGAAGGACGGGAGGTGCAGCGCGGGAAGGGAAGCGTGGGGAATATAATTCTATCCTCCGGTGGGATTTAGCGAAAAAACAAATTAGGGGAAAATTAACTCGAAGCTTAAGTTCATTATCCTTTCTAACCTCCCTTCTTACTTAACAACTCAAGCTTAGTTATTCACCATTAAATTTAGCTTTAATCAACACCAAATACATTTAATTAATGGAACTACAGAAAACTACTCTAACAGAAATTGGGATTGAATTCTGAGGCAATTGGTTCCGCATTTTGAATAAATATGGCGTCGCACTTTCGCTGTGTCGCTGGATCAAAAACTTATCGTGATTCACCCGGAGTTTTCAAGTGAGCGAACATCCAACCGCAGCGAGACACCAAATAATTAAGTTCTAAGTGTTCAATAAATTGAAACTCAACCTAAATTCCGCGGTATTTTTTTCTGTCCCTTAACATATAATTTAATTTAAATTTTAATTAAGTTTAATTTAAATTGTGACGAAAACTTTTCCACTGGCGTTAGGGAGTTGAAATGAGTTAGTTCGGTTTTATTTTTGTTTGATAGACCCCCCCTCTCGAATGTTTGAGCAACCGTCAAAGTTTGAGGAAGGGATAGGTAATGTGAAAAAGTCGACTGTGCATGTTAAGAAAGAGGAAGGGAGAAGGGGGAGGGCGGCGCTGGGAGAGGGTGGAAGGAATGGATTGGAAGAATAGGGTGGAAGGAAGGGAGGAAGTTGAGAGGAAGTGGGACTAAGTAAATAAAAGGGGGTGCGAGGGTATATCGGTTGGCGTCGGATTGGTGGCAGACACGCCCACCAGGGGCTATTACCGATATGGAGAGGGGAAGGGAGAAAAGATTAGGGATGGTGGAGGGATGTCTACCCCCGTCGCTCACTAGATCACCTCGAATTCTGCCTAGTTGGTAGAACACGATCTTCTTCAACATATTAAATGGCCTACAGGCGGAAGCAAAAGCTTACGACTGGGGTTCAATTGAGGGAAATTTTTTTAATGAGCTGAAAGGGAGTTAGGAAGCAGTTTATTTTTCGGCCCGTTTGGACAGTTGTGCTGAATTTTTAATATGGTAAGATTGAAAATCCCACGAGGGAAAAATTCCATGTAAGTACTGTTTGGCTTGAGAGTATATTTCCCTCAATATATCACCGTGGTCTCGATTGTCAATGTAGTGTTGGTTTGTTCCCTCGATGTAGGCATGAAACTCATACAATTTGTATTTCCACAGTATATTAAGTATTGCCCTGAAAACTTTGTTCATCGGGTCACTGATTTTCTAACGTGTCATTTTTTGTCCTTACTCGTGAAGGTGTGTTTTACTGAGTGCTAAAATATTGTATGTAATCCCCAGCCACCTGCATACTACCCGAGCAATATTTTTTTATCGTCAATATATTGGCAGAGGTAACAGGGATTTTGCGGGCTAATTCCTTTCCAAACAATCGGTGTACTCATTAAGGCGTTTTTCCGACGTTTATTCATGGCCTCGTAGTGAAATCAGCCGACGCCTTAGTTTATTGTGGCTGTTAGAAAAAATAACAAAAGAAAATAGAAAAGGCTTCTCGCGTCAACCCACGATGGATAAGGGGACTGAGCATTTGAAATTTCCTTTCGAACAGCGTAGTGACGTAATTTCCATGTCCGAAATATAATCTATTGAGTTGACTGCCGTATAAACGTTACCGTATACTTCCCTGATTGATTACACTTTGCCAGACTAATATTCTATGGTAGTAAGAAAAAGAACAAACACTAGAAGACGTTAGAAGGTAGGATAATCGAGTCATAAATTACATTAAACCAATAGCAGCTCCATAGACTGAGAGCAAGGAAATAAATATACCCTCAATATTTTACGTGATAGGATCCCATAGTGATTTATTTCACACGTGCGTTCAAAATTATTCATGTACTATTGCTCATATGGGAAAATAATAGAGATGACCAGATATATAAGGAGGGTTGTTTGCATGAAAACACTTCTGAATTTATTTAAGCCTCAGTAAAAGTTTATTTCAACCCAAAATTAAAATGTATTCCTTGACTTACTGCGAGATTAAAAGAAGTTTTTATCCATGTTTTGATTTATAATTTAAATTTTTTTCTACACATAAGATATTTTTAAAGCCACAAACGATTTAAAAATTCAAGTACAACAGAAATACTTTGGTAAATACTGATAATAGGCAAATCTCGAATTATTAGTATGGTTGCGTTAAGTTCTTAACTATTGCAGTTTCGGCAGGTAAATTTATTCGTAATGTTTGAAAGTGAGAGAAGAGTCTTTCGACGATGATTCTGTTAATGCTGACCAATCGATACTCAGTCAAGGAACCTCCCTATCGGCGCATAGATGGAAAAATTGTTGAGCATTTTAATCTTATTGAACCAAACGAGCATGAAAAATTCCTTTGAAATTATACCTTCAATTAGTGTTATTTTTTTCATGAAACCTGAGTATAGTGTACAGTTATATGAGAATTTTTTCCGGATATTTAGTCAATCAGAGTGACATCAGCTCTGCTGACATTTAATTTGGCAATACCTAAGGCTCGCAGTCATGTTACTGAAAATGATTAAAAATTATCACTTTTGATACAGGTTCATTAAACATAATATTTTTTCAATGTGTTTCATTTTTAAATCCTACACCCGGTTTTCATTTTCCCCCTTAATTTATATTCTAAACGCATTCCGTTTATTGCAGCTAAAATGAGAGATTATGTTTTTAAGAATTACTTCATTCATCCCCCATTGCGTTGGTCATGATATGCTCACAATTCACTACTTAGCCATCAGTGCGCTGAATGCGGGATTTGAATTATCACTACGAAATAGGAACTGAAGCAAACGGATTCCATGTTCAATGTAAATTGTTAACGTGAAAATATTAAGTTCGGTTGATCAAGGTCAGTTTCATCGTCGTACTTGGTGAATAAGATTCTGGAAGTGTCCATGTTAAGTTCGCTATCATCAACTAGCAGGCAGTGCTAGCCATAAAATTGTTAGCCGTCAGGGACCACATATCAAAAGATAAGGTGTGTTCATATTTCTTTTTCAAGGGTGTTCCAGGCATCAATCGTGACCTACTGGTCGATCGTTGAATTTTTTTAAGATATCAATTGTTATTTTTCTGGAATCCACAAAAACGCACTGGCTAAAATAACGCCCCCACCTAATAATTACAATTCTGAAGGTGACAGCAGATCTCCACATTGCCGAATTATAGGAAGGAGTTCTTAAGCTAAAACATGTTGAGTATAATACCATCGGTGGACCCAATTCGGGCAACGTTGGTCGGAAAGGCGGATGGCAATTCACGAATCGGAGTTTTACAAACTACGTTTAATTACCAGCATTAGAAATGAAAGTACGCATATGATTTTTAAATGAGAGCTTTTTGGTGAGAGAGGAATGAAAATTTCCTCCTTATTTTCAATTAGAATTTAAAATATACATACCTAACATTTTTCAGGTAAGTTAATTTAGGGAAATTTTGCATTTTTTACGATTGTTGATGACCGATTTTAGTGTCGATTACTTCATATTATTTCACTCTTGAGCGTTCCCAAGGTTTAAGGGAACATTTCGCCTTTTGAATGCCTTCTTTTATCCTCTACGGTCTACACGAAACCAATGGCTTTCGGCTCAGCCCATCACTCGTGTAACCCCGCCGTCTGGCTTCATATTTCACTCTCAGTGAGAAATGATCCTTGAAAATTCCACATAAAAAATCAGAGAAAGAGATTGTAGCAATCAATGAGGCAAGAGAGAGAGAACGAGTAGCAAGGCGAATGCTACATTGGCTAACTGCAAATGCCACCGTACCTAGGTATATATTATTCCGGTCGATTGAAACATGTAGATCAAATTGCCAATCCCATTGAAGGAAATGCACTTTCCAAAAAAACGGGTTTGGGCGAATGGCCTGGCGACCGCACATCATATAAATGCTTGTTACCTACCGTACAAAGAAGTACCGGGAGTTAACGGAAAAGGAAGTGGTCGTTTCAGCGTCCGAGTGTGCATATGCGTTGAGACAATGGCCCCGTACAACACCCACGACACCGAGCTTAACATTTCGCGTCCCACCGTCGGACTTGAGGGAATTATTTATTTCCCTGCCAAAGCAAAACCCACGCCGCTGGTGAGGTTTTTATCCCCCAGACGCCCAGAATCCAGCCAGATCAGCCCCCTTTTCTTCTCTCTGTACGTGCGTGGGTTGCGTCAGGCATTCCCATCAGCCCCGGACGCCTAGCGGGACAATCCAAGGAGTCTATGGGTGGATTCAAAGCGGTGGGAAAGAATCATGGCCCTAGAAATTTCTGAATATTAAAAAAAAATATGTATACCTAACTTTCGTCCCTCGTATGTGTTGATGAAATAATTATGCATTATACACAGTGACTACATATGCGGATTGCATATTAAGTTGATCACATTTGTATCCTTCGGTAAAATTTTTACATAAGAATAGTCAACTAGAATAAAAGAAGGTGACAAGACCATAATAAAGCATGGTTAACTACCGTAATATCCCATGTAGAAAACGCTTTCTCTTTCCATCGAGTTTCAACCATACTTCACCCAACTATGCTATATATTTCCTATTGATTCTTAATTCCCTTTTTCTGGTTCAAATAATAATTGTCAATACGTACTAGTGTGCTATTATATTTCATTCATAAACTATCCTCTCTGGGATAAAACATGAGTCTACCGATGGCCTACGTCTGGTGGCAAGCACATCCGCGGAAGCCGCAGAGAAAATTATCTCGTACCTAGCTCCAAAAATGTCGAGGGTTTTCAAGAGATCCCTCGCCTAGAATGGAATTTGGCCTCGTACGAAACACCTGCTCACCCCGTTCGCATCCCCGCATACGTGTTCACGAGTGATCCCGATTTTTCACTAAACTTCGGATCGGATCTCTTGGGTCGATTTGAATCCATGACCAAATAAGTCACGAACCGCAGTAATCAGCTCCATGAGGCAGAAATAGAAAAGGTGAAACATGGGGCACGGAAGGGGGTGAGGCAGGAGAGGGAGTTGAGGTGGAAACGTGACGCAAACTAAAATACAACCATCTCAAATAATGGTAAAGATAATTTGACTTTATTGTTTTACTGAATTGATGCCAAGAAGTGGGTACTTAATTCTGTGATAATCGGCTGATCATGCTGTGGCTGAAAGCACCATTTCAAAGTTTTCTCGCCTCCACTACCGCAAGTGCCAAGTTCACATTTGAAATGGTAGTACCATTTATCAGTGCCATTTTAAAATACCTACCAGTGTAACTCGAAATTATTTCTTTAAAATTAACTCGTAAATTCGTACTGACAATGTTTCATTATTTCTTTATGATAAAGGATTGGCGCTTAGAATCTAAGAAGAAAGGAGCTAGAAATTAATAATTTAACATGTAATAGATCAGTAATATGGTTTATTATAGCCGATACGATAAATAATAAGAAGATCTCAATATAACCAAAGCTTACTGAAGCTCGTTTAAATCAGTCATCCTTATTGAATATTTTACTATAAATGCACCATTTTTGCAGTTAAAAAGGTACGTGGTCCTCGCTTTCAAGGGATACAGATAGGATACTTTGTCATGTCGATATGGTTTTTCAGGAACCGAAACTGCAAAGTACACGTTTTAGATGTCATATGCTTTGAGTTCAAATATAAATATTCTAATCTTTACCTTACACATTTCAATTTCAATTTTCAAATTCCAATTTTCATATTCAGCCCTTCCAGCAAAGCATATTCATAATGACACCACCTGGAAAAAAATGTATTAACTATTTATAATATTTCGAATCCAACATTTTGCCCAGAGTGCTCGGTAGATGTTCATTTATACAACTGTGTTTCAATTAAGAAGTGTTGGCAAAATAAACGGCAGTTGGCAACAACGTTTTTCTAGCACTTGAGTGACCAATTTCGGGTTTGCAGATATCGCGCATTGAGGGAAGAATGAGTACTTAAATTAATCAGCGAGGAAGCATAATTTGGCTGTAGTAGATGCTACAACCCGGTAGCAAATCCAGAAAAGGTTTCATCTAATCCTCTATTAACATGGTACTAGGAGTGAACTCACGTGTCCTGTACCTTTCTTGAAGTCTTAGTCTCCCATTCTTAATTTTTGTCTGGAAATCTTCCCGTCCTAGTCTCTCCATTAATCCGTCACACGTTTATTCTTCTCATCTCTATATCATCTTCTCTAATATTTACCCGGACCTCAATGATCTTTGGTGCACTCTATCTCTATCCATGGCTAGCACTAGTTCTGATGAACCTCGATTACTCTCCGAGTATTCAAAGCTGAATTGACTACAAGGAAATACCATCTCACATTCGCTTTTGCATATACTCCGTTTAATGAGGCCAAGCTTTTTTCAGGGTGGAGCTTATATGCTTCTAAATTGTGTTCCCCATTTAAGGTTGGAGGAAAGACCTCTCCTGAAGTACTCAGCTTGTTCCGAGTTATCTATTACAATAACGCTCCTTTTTTTACTTATTTGTAACATTTTCCTCCATTTATTTTCCCCGAATAGTTTATTTCTTACCATTTGTTAAGAGTACCTTCTCAGAGTGCCTAAATTTTTCCAGAGTGACTTCGGACGTCAGACCTGCGCTACAGTTAGGCAGGGCATTAGTTGGTAAGTTATCGGCGAGTAGGTGAAATCATTAGGTACCGACTACATTTGTCAGACTTCATGAAACAATCAACATGTTTCACGAGAAAACGGAAGACTGTTTTTGTGCTCACGTAGCACTTAAAACCACGGGAAGTTTCCAATCACTAACAGCTGGAAAACAGTTGTGTTTTCCAGCCGCTTTAGAGAGAGGAGCCCTCGATCTCCAGCGGAGCGGAGTAAGAGGACATCAGTTGCTAATTACACGGTTACGTGGGATTGAGCAACGCTCCATTTTTTTCGCCGGACCGCGCGTGCGAATTTCGACGTAATTACCTATATGCCATGAAATGGTACAGAGGGGAGATCAGAGATCGTCTTTCTCACTTTGCGGAGAGCATCTCCGTTTTTTTTTCTTTTTTAACGGAGAGAGGATCCCTTGCCCACACACACTCTCACCTCTCCTGCAACTGGGATGCGAGCGTGAGGCAGTTACTCCCCAAAAAAATGAGATTTCGTTCCGCCGAGAACTTAATGCTCTTTACAAAGTTTGCAAGCGTTATTGGGCCTCCTGCGGTGCAAGCAAAGAGATTCCAGCATCGAAAAAAGAAGGGACGAAATTGATGATGACAACGAGCCACGCTCGCTTTTTGTTTTCGTGTGACTCTTGTATTTCGAATCCAAGTATAGAGTTATTTCATTCCCTGAAGTTGACCTAGTTAAAAGATGCATTAAATAGAAACTCCTGAGTGCACCGGAGCGAAGCAATCATTGGTGAGTGCTTATTGTATTCGTTAATAATTGAATATCGTTTTAGATACCTTCAGTTCCTCTACAGCATCACTAAAAATTTGAGGTCTTTTAAAGATATTTAAGGTTCGGTTTTAAATCGCAATACTCAGAAAAAACTCGGTTTCGTTTCGTGGACTACTACACAGGGTTTGTAGTCCAAGGTACAAGGCCAGTAAAGCAAAGATATTTAAGGCGGTTTAGTTTGGCGGGTGAAACACTCACACATGAGCTCGGTAAAGGTATGACTGCACTGTTTCCTGATTATACTTTTAATTAATGGGCTATTTTACGAAGATAAATGATAATATACATCAATAGCAGCAATCAACCCGAAGGTCGGTTTGGTAGATGAGGGGATAGCTCACCCAATACTAAGCCAAACGGCGTGTGATATTCACACATCAAGGTGGGGGGGGCTAGTTCCTTTCCCTGACAATATGCATCACTGCGCTTAAAATCTAACAAGTACCACGTTTAGATCACTTCCTGAGGTTAATAAATGTGCAGACTATATCATTTAAGGCGGAGCCTATCAAAGTGGATTTCCTATCAAATGTCCCTGGGAAACCGCAGGCGGCACAGGTAAGGGAACTGGCGTCCCTACTCTTAACGTGTGGAGTTCACATTTGGAGAGCTTTACCCCCACCTATCAAACCGACCGACCTGGTATGAAGACAATTGATGGCGAATACTTGTGCCGGATGGGAGAGTTGGGTTGATTCCTTGGAGTTCATCGGTATAATTGGTAGCATTTCGCAGCACTACCGATGAGTGGCTGTGTGGACGATGAGCTGTATCTTATATAAATAAAGCGAAACCATTTTAATCATCGATTGATTATATCTGCACTTGAATTTTCATTCACACGACTCACATCGTGCATTCGTCCTTCACTTCTGGGGACGGGGATGTTTTTGCGTCCCACGGGGAAGATCACGCGTGAATAGGGCAGTAGAAGGGGGGACAGGGAGGTCACCGACCATCCTAAGAGAGGGTGCTGAAGAGGGGGTACGGCACCCCCAAACGACATCCGCACCCCGCCCGTGCACCGCTGTGCTCCATTAGTCTCCAACCACACCGGCCGATTAGGGCGTCACGGAGGAGATCTGCATCCCGCGATCCCATTCGGTCCGGACGGACAAGCAGGCACGCCCGCGTGTTTTCAGGCGCGCTGCGTGATTTAACCCCCTCTCCCGGTCGACTAGACGACGATCCGGATGAATCTCCTTCCCGGGATCGGTTTCACGCCCGTGGGAGGTGACGGTGACTGCGCGAGTCGTCGCGACGGGGATCCGAAGGACGTTGTCGAAAAACCTTCGACGCGGAGGAGGGGGGAGGAGAATTCCGCGTGTTACGTGCGTTCCTCCATTCATTTTCCCTCCTAGATGAAGGAGAAAGTCCCGTTGTTTTCTGGAGGGAACGTCCCTTTGGAACATATGGCAGAGCCCGGAACCATTGTTTGGTTTCCTGCTGCAATGGTTGCCGATGAGGTGACGCCCCGTAAATTGACTTTTCCCATTCTCGGAAAATTCGTCAACCGCTTTGTAATATTATTCAAAGGCAGATTAATATTCATCAAATGATAGCGAAATACTCGGAATGGAACAGAGAGCGAATAACTTATTACTATGTTTAGGTGTATAGTGTGTGATCGCGTGCATGCGGAAATTAGTGAGCTGGACAGATGCCAGCATATTTCCTAATCATTATAAGAGATGTTAACGGCATTTGAAGAGCCATCAATGGCAGTTCTCCAATGAATTCTTTCTAGCTCTAAGTGATTTAAACATGGAAGAATAGTGTGGAAAAGTGTAAAATACGAAATGGAAAGATATTAGTCCCATTGAAATTTAAAAAATTGGAGAATCAATGAAAATGAAGTGGAAATATTGGTTCACCGGGGTAAATCACCATGTTAAAAAAAATATATGAGAAAAAAATTATATAAATATATAT
>LYUA01000041.1:1285132-1296982 GCA_002093875.1 Calopteryx splendens | reverse complement strand
TGCTGGTAGTCACCTACAGCTGTTAGGAAAAAACTAACACTTTTCATTCCTTTTAAGAGAAATTGTTCTCTAAATGCAATCTAACTCTCTGGAGGAATTTTAGTCATATTACAGAAATTTCCCAGAATTAAAATTTTTCTATTGCCCAACAAAATATTCTATTTATGGAAGCTATACTCCCTACCCTGTAAGTAGTAACTAGAGATAATTTACAGAAGAAATTTCAGGCTGGGAATAGCCCTATTCTTACATGATTCCCATGAGAGATCTCAAGATAATGTAAATTCAGGAAAAATTTGTGTCGATTATATAAGTAGATGTGGGAAAAATCGATATGGAATAAATTACCACATTTTACCTATCTGTATCCAATGTCATGAGAGATAATGACAGAAAATTTACCTATGCATAGAAGCAAAACCAAATGAAAGTCAAAACAAAAAAATTAAATATGAATTTGCATATTCTTCTCACTAAAATAAACACATATTAGTGAAGTATACGCAAACCCTTCTAGCAAGGATGAATGTGCAGTCTAAAACATATTTCATTACAAATGGCTTGAAAGGTATTTCTACGAAATCAGTAAGTATATGAAGAGCATTTCACGAAAACAAACAAACATAAATGCTCAAATCTGCCCCAATCCATCATACTTTCATCGTTAATGACTGTTCTAGGTACATACATACAAAAATAATATTATGTTACAGCAAAATATTCTAAGCAAATAATACTTTTTCAATTCATACACAAGGTTTTCTCCATCATCATTCACTTAGGGGCCATCAAAAGGTTCTACCATTATTTCAGAGACATCTTCCAATACCAATGCTATCACTCTTGTCTCCTAGTATGTGCTATTATTCTTTCACCAAGGTCACACTTTAACAGGGCCATATATTTACAGGGTCATTCAAGACCTCTCAATTTACCACATAACTCATACTTCATACTTTCAGTCTAACCATTCAGAAGTGCATAACGAGCTACAATCAATCACAACTCATCTACTGTCAATTTTCACTCCAACCTAGATATAGTTAGGTAGTTAGATTATATCTTCACATACATTCAACCCCTCTCATCATCACCAACACCCTGATTTGCTGTTCATATTATCATTAACTCCAAACCATCATGCTATGTCACTGCCTTTAATTTCTAATAGCAAGCACGTCACAAGTAAACTTGAACCAATTGACACATTAGGTCAAAATTACACTTGTGTCAATTGTTGATTCCCTAATGGGTAAAAACCATTGAAACATAAGGTGAAAAATTCTTCATGATCTTATTTATACTTGATTAAGAGTGAAACCTACATTTAAGGCACCAGTTAGCTGTGATTTACAAAAATATTTTGTAAAAGGTATGTATGTACCTACTTTCATGTTTTAAGTACTAAAAAGAAAATTTATACTGTTACCGTCAATAGCAGATGAGCTGTAACCAGTTGACATATCTTGAAGAACACATTATAAGAAGAGGTATGAGGTTTAGGCTGATGGCTAGCATGAACTGACAAACTTAAGCATCCAAGTGACAAGTCCTGAAAGATAGTAAAAAAAATGAATTAAGCATTTATTTACTACAAATTATGCAAATAATGTTCTTCAAAAATATTTATCAGAAGAAAATATGGAGGCTTGTCCAAATTGAATTATTATATCATGAATTTTGAACTAGAAATTATGAATATAGTGTGAACACTATATAACGTTTAAATAAATTTTTATCAGTTGGACACAGGCACCTAATTATAACTATAAGAAATGGAAAGTTTAAAACGATTTACCCAAACTGATTTTGAAGAGTTTTATAATACAAGCTCTATTCGGGAGAAATGAACGGAGACTCCATTTTAACAAGCGTTAGCCCGAAGTTGTCTCTAATTTAGTCGTAAAATGTATATACCATTTTTAAAGTCCACCCGGGATTTTCAACATATGACTAGTACTAACAATACATTATATGAACTCATGTCAAAAAGAAGTTCATTAGAAATATTTCAAAAAGAAACATTCAACGGTGCCGAAGTTTCAATATTGAACAAAAATATACAGTTCGAACATGAAATAATACTCTTTCTTGGAACGGTTTCGCTTCCACATCTTATATGAACACCATTAACTTACCACGATACTCCATACAGCACTCTGAGTTTCTACTTCTTCATTTAAATAATGTCCCATTACACAGCATGAACAAGGTGTACGCCAGGGAATTCAATTTTGAATGATGAGAAAATGGGTGACGTCACAAAAAATATGGCAATTACGCAAGGCGTAAGCGTAAGGCGCGAAACGGAAGTAGTTCATTCTTCGTTTATGCTGTTACAATTCATTGATGATCTTTGTTTGCCATGTATTTTTTTTATTAAAAAGTTATGCGTCAATCATTAGTCTTTTAAAGTAGTTTTTTTCGAGTTGTGTCTTCATGATATTCTATAGCTTTGATAATATACAGTTTTTTTGGAAAAAGTTTGTCGAATAAGATTCATCAAAGTGAGAGCTTACAGTCCCCAGCGATCATTGAGTACAGTGCAGTATCCTTGTCAATTGGATACGGAGCGTCGCGTTTTAACTCTAAAAATTTAAAATAGTATCGAATATTTTATGCGATATATAACCGGAAAAGGTCAATAGGAATTTCAAGGAAGAATAGTTTCGAATAAACTGTTAAGTTTGTGAAAGGATAATTTTTCGAAGCGACTGATCTTCACTTATGCGTAATACTCAGCATTAAAACATGGTAAGAGTGTCCTAAATCAGTCTCTCCTTGAAATGTTTCATGTTTACCTTCGCGTATTTCTACAAACAAATAATAGAACATTTCTTTCATCTGACAGAATTAGTACAGTAGTGGTATTCAGAGATGAGTCCATGGTGAATAATGAATACCTACAGTCTTGGTGAATGAATGAACCTTTATAGCACCTTGGCAGAACATAATCCAGTGGTCTTTTTGCTGAAAATTAACCTACCTGAAAGGTACCTACCTCGTGCCTATTTTCCACACTTAATTAAGGTTTAACATTTAAGAGAGTATTTTATTGAATTAGATCTTCATTAGTGTGACTGCTATTATATTGAACCTATGTCTTTCAATATGAAAACTTTTGCTGTTCAGAATTGCGCAGAAAATTATTTTATCTATACTTCAGGCTGTTATGTGCCTTCTTCTATAATAAATTCAGTAACTACTTTTACCTCAGAGAAAGAAGTATAAATAATGTTTGCTGTTGTTTTGAATTTCAAAGAAAATAAATCATTTTTGTATATCATACTGAAAAACCATGGTAATTGGCCAATTGATGACAGTTCTCATCCAAAGATTCACCAATGTGATGTTTAGAAATTGTAGGATTTTATTATCTAGTTGTAGAATTGATGTAGCCTAGACATCAATGCAAACTGAAATATCGCTTACCTTTTCCAGTGTGCAAATTGGTGTGTAGCTTGACATTCCGAGTGTGAAAAAAGGAGTTCAGTCGAATTTAAGCTTAGATCTTTACATGAATCCAAGCTTGTTTTCTTGTGCTGCTAGATTCCAGGAACACTAAGTTACTGTATTCATTTTTCATACAGCCTCTGTCATCTAGGTTATAATCCAGCTGAATTCAAGTCTGCCTGGATGCAGCAAACCAAAAACCTGGGTGAAATATATCCTGTGTACTACCTAGGGAAACTAGTGAGCATCAATTATCCAAGCAAAAAATCTTCAAGGTCCTCAAAAACTCAGAATCTAATAGTAGTTGCTATTTTTTTTAGATTACCAGCTAATATTTCAAATAGGATCATCATCAGTAAGAATTCCAAGTGTTTGTTAGCTTTAGCTCGCATGACTTTAGTCATGGGAGCTAAAACCATGCCTTTTTTGCAAGCCAGCCTCCCATGTCTTTCATATCATCCTCATTAATTACTAAAAAGGTCTCATCATTTTTTTGTATTCCATGTACCTTCAGTATTCAATATTTTCATTGCTTTATGTTAGTCTCATCCATATCTGCTTTTGTTTCTCTTCTATGAAAGTGAGATGAATGGATGACTTCAGTTTATGTAAAACAAAGCACAAAGGGTGTGATGTTGCAGCAATGGGTAGAAAAGGCATTATATTATAGTCAGGAGTTAATGATAAAATAGGAAGAGCAGTCACCCATTTTATTAGGGTGATCATGGCAAACATTTCAGGCTGTAACAGAATGATTCAAAATAAGGCCAATATGATGCTTGTAATGAATTACGGTTTAGTACCCCTAGATTGCTCTTGACTCGAGTTAAAGTCAACTCTAGAAGAGTTTGTGATTATAGCTCATTATGAACCAGTGGAATGTGAGACTGAAAGCATGATGGATGAGCTATAGAATAAATTCAGATGAGTTCTGAATAACTCTGTGAAAGTGTGACTCTGGTGAAAGATAATAATATGTAAGCATAAGGAGATATGAGTGGTAGAGTTGATATTAGAAGAGATGCTTCTGAAATGGTGGTAGGACCTTTGGGTGACCCCAAGTGAATGATGATGGAGAAGACTTCGTGAGGACATGCATTGAGAAGGGATTATTTGCCTAGAAAACTTTGTTGAAGTTGAAGGTCTATCCATTGGTTTGCATGGTAAAGGGGTAGTACAAGGAAAATCATTGACTTTGTTACATATGACGGGATAAGAAGAGCGACTTGTAGCTTTGAGAAATGGGACATAGATTTCTTCTTTCTTTAAGTTCACCTATCTAGGAACTATTGTAGTTCATGATGAAAAAAGTAGTAAGGACATTAAAAGAAGAATTAAATTAGGCAAAGAAGCTTTTGCAAATAGGAGGTAGTGGATGACAAAGGCATTAAGTAAATATCTAAAGAAAAAATTTGTGATAACTTTGATATGAAGGATAGTTTTGAATGACTTAGAAAATTGGTTCTTGAGGCAAGAACATGATTTGAGTTTTTTTTAAGATGTGGGGGTTGAGAAGAAGGTTAACATTAAATGGACAGACAGGAAAACAAATGAAGACGTGATAGGCATGATAGTGGAAGAGACAAGGTTGTTGGAAGAAATTTAAAAAAGGTCAGAGGAGTGGGTGTATGGGGCATTGGGATGTAATTGAATGTTAAAGTCTTTGATAGAGAGGAGAATGTTGAGTAAGTGAGGTAGAGGAAGGACTAGACATGGAAATAGGCATTTGGATGGAAAGAAGGGAGGCAGAAATGAGTTTGTGGAGTTGAATAGTAGTTTATTGTAGGGTAGGGTATTGCAGTGTTTAGTGTCATGTTAGGTGGGCCTTATAAGTGTAGTTGTGCTTAGACCCTGGGTCCATCAAAAATCTACCTTGACATGTAGACCACTGTTAATAATTATCATCCATCTATGCAAGCCATAAATTGGCTGGAAGAGTATTTATCATTTGGGTATCAGACACTTTGATGCAGAATGGTTGTTTGTAATGAACTTGAATTATGTGTTAAGGCCTCACTTATCAAGATTGGAATACAAAAAAGCTGATGATGACATTTAGATACTTTTTTGATGAATAATACCACAGCTTTAATGAGCATCATCAAGTTTTCTGATTGGTAGCTCTCCCAGAGAGTGATGGTTGGATTGTTTGTATGGATCATTTAAAATCACCCATGAGTTTGTGTGAATATATCTGTGCATGGCTGTTTCACTATACATGCCCTCTTTGACTTTTATTACAATATCATTCTACCATATGGTCATGTCCTACAACCCTCTCAGTACAAATAATAGATAAGCTTAATAATGAATAGGATTTCCTCACCTAGTATAGTATATTGCTCATCAGAATGGTTAAAATGATAATCTCATTGAAAAATCTTGAAATCATAAATCGAAAGAATTAAATTGTATATTTAATAAACAACTACTATCTTTTCTCCATCCTACTTGAGTAACCATCCCAAACGATGGGGTAAAATCCCATTTCTTGGTCCCATATCATACCAGGTCACAAATGTTTTCCTGAAGGATAAAATCTCTCCATATTGCCCAAACCCCGAGAAAATTATTTTGCCACTTTAAAGATAAGATTTATTCTTCTAACCATAATAGTTTTTAATGGAATGAGTTGTAAAACCCCCCCAATTATACCTCCCAATAGCCAGCCAAACTGGTTGGTCTATAGATACCTGGTCTTGGAGCACAACCAATGGTGACACAACACAGATATCAGTTCTAACTTTTGAAAACAAAGTAGAAGAAAATCAATGCAAAAAGTGATTTTATTCTAGAAGTACTTCCGTTCCATGAGAAAGTTGTAAAACTGAATTCCCTTAACAGTTAAAGATTATAGCAGCTTCTATGTCTAATGTGAACCATTTCAATGACTGTTTTGCCCTCCCACTCACCTCTGTTGTAGGTGCCTTTCCCCTCCTCCACCAACTTTGTAATTCAGGCTTCGTATAATGCCATTTCAAACTCTCCATGGTGCCCTACCTACCTCACTCTTGTTCCCATTTCTTACCTCTTATCCCTGCCCCCTACACACTTTTGACCAATGCAAATCAGAAATTATACTTTTTGCCATAGTAAATTCCTCCCACCCCCTTATCCTGCACTCATGCATATATTAACTCTCTGGTCCTTGCTCTAGCCACCTTGAAAATAATTGTTGCTGATACCTGACTGGGTCAGAAAATGAAAAGTTTAGTGGATTATACCTACCCTTCACACCATTACCATTCATGATAATCACAATCAAGAAAATCTTAGTATTAGATTACAAAATGAAGCATCTTACTAGTTTCTCTCATACCAAACTATCCTTCGATATTTTTTCACTTCTGTCGCACTTATCTTTCCTAGTTGGTGGGAGCTTCCTGTCTATAAAAATAAAATGCCCTCAACATCAATTTATCTATTTATACCAAGAAATCAATTTTTTAAACTGACAATGAGTTATGTGTCTTGAAGACATTTTCTTCAAAACTATTCATTAAAATTTCAATAAGTAGTTGCAAAAGGAAAGACCTTATAGCTAGGGTTTCTAAACAAAATTAGTCATTGAAAAAATTACTATGGGTAATATACAACTGAAAATATAACTCAATTTCAAAGATTGTTTGGGAGTAGTTGACAATTTTACTAAAGCTGTTGCAGTGAATACTGCCTCCATTATAGGAAGAGAAGTTTGCAATTGTTTATGTCAATTGATATGAGTTTCAAATGGGTTGTGGGGTTTTCTTTCTGCAGTTTAAATGCTAGTTTGTTGGTATTTTTCATGGCCCACTTTGATGTAAACTTGGAAAGTGCTTTTAAGAGGGTATTTAGTTTCAGTGCTAGCTATGAGGGGTCTGTGGAGTGGGACATAATAGTTCAATTGGGTACATCTATTTTATGAGTTTTAGGGCGACCATATGGTTTGGGTGGTAAAGGGCTTATATTGATCAATCACCACTGATCTTTTGCACTAAAGTTAAGAATACAGAGCCTAAGTTTCCCTAAACTTCTTTTGAAACTTATTAGTAGGAGATGTGTATAGCAATTGAGGTAATGGTCACTTAAAAAGGTTTTCAATTTATTGACTTTTCAACATTTTGTTAAGATCACTACACTGCTTCCATTGCCATCTCTGGTATGTAATTATGACATTATTATGGTATTTTTTGATTGACGTGCTGTAGAGTTATAATTCTGGCAACCACATAAGATGCAATAGAAGAGATGAGATCAGCAACCAGGTGTTTACCATCCTGTGTTGTTTTCGAGAGAAGCTTCATACTGCTGCAAAACTAATAAAATTCTGATGCAGGGAGACAAGGGTTTGGGAAAACCTTAAGCCCTTATTAAGAAGTTGTAACTTGCAATTAGGAATGGAGAACTGATAATCGAATACATTTTCAACTCATGGGTGAAAGGATATAGGGAAAATGTCTCAGTTTCTTTCATTTATAACATGAAATCCACAAAGTTATACCTGAAAACATCTGAATTAATGTATAGGACGCCTTCTCCTTTGGTTATATCATTCCACACCAGCCACTACATTGATGAGCGTGTTAAAAAATTAAACCAAAATTAAAATTATTAAAGATTCCTTATAACTGATATTTTGATAGCTTCTATGCACAGAATTAAATTGATGCATTGAAATAGGAATTTAAAAAAAATAATAGTCAGGGTGGCCACTCAACCATTTATTCAAAGTTAATTGAGATGGCTGTGAATATTCCGTAAATAGCAGGCAACAATTTTATGGATTGATTAATCTGAATAGCATGCTGTGTATAGATTTGTATGCATGGAATCTTATTCCTCTGCTGTTTGAACACTGTTAAGGAGTTTTATTGCCACACATTACATGACAAATGTCTAGTGTGCACTGAATAGTTCTTCAGCTCTCACTACATACTAGCTACAAGCTTTTGTTTCTAGTATCTTTGACAGTAAAATTCCTACATTTATCCTGAAGCTGCAATGGAATGGGAAGCCAGGTAATATGCATTAAATATAGATAGTAGGAAATTTTATTCACATCTTATCTCTTCAAAGATTTCTCTTTACCTATTTCAATGTCTATAGGTATTTTTCTTCTCATTTTTCACTCCTACCCACCTTGTGCTCTCTCATATTCTTCCCCCCCTCCTCCCCAAAGATATTCTACTCTGTGCTTCTGCTTCACCTGTTTTAACTATCATTGAACACCACTGGTTGAATAAATATGCATGTTTTATGCAATTAACTTTTTCACACCTCAAATGGATATTTTTTGAATCTGTAGTTTTTTATCCTCATCTAACCCTTCTGTATTACTCCACTGTACTATGGAGCTAAATGTTGCTTTGATGTATGAATACCCTCTCTTCTTCATATTGTCCCCTCACTCTGGTTGCTTTTTTCTTTATATGTTTTATAGTGTCAGGAATTATGACATGTTCTATAACAGAGTAAGCCAAAAGCAAAGAGCAGCAAAAAAGTTCCTATCAATATTTATTGTCAAAAGATGAAAATCAAGAATAAAAGAGGTTCAGTATGTCACTGACAGAAGCATCACAATGAAGCTAAAACATGACAGAGGGTATATGGTCGTGATTAGTGTTAATGCTCCAGAAGAAGGGAAAAAGGAAGAAACAGAAGACTTGTACAGATATCTTCAGATAATCATTGACAAATTTAATTTAAGGTATGAGGTTTTAATAATTGGAGACATGAGTGGATGAGTTTTAATAATTGGAGACAGGGCAGTTGTATATCACGGATGCTGTTTAAAATTCATATGGACTGTTTCATGATTTAAATCTTATGCTGACACCAGAATTTATCTGAAAGGAACATTTATAAACACCATTTTGTATTCAGAAGACAAAGTAAAATACAAGGCAGCAAGGACAAGCTACAGAAATCAATATATGTTCTAAATAAAGTAAGAAAAGACTCACAAATATCAGTAGAAAAGACCTTGAACTATGGCATTCAGAGAAAAACAACCAATAAGGACTAAAATAGTTATGGAAGAAAAGATTATAGAACAAGTTCTATATTTTACTTGATTCATTGACACATTTACTTTCTTCATTGGCACAAGAAATAAGACAAGAATAGAAACAAGGATGAAATTTTTTTATACGGTAGTAGTGCCAGTATTAATTTACGGCAATAAAGCCAGAGTTAGAACAAAAAGAGATGAAATGAAAGTCCAGACAGAGGAGATGAAGTTCTTGAGAAGTACTGTAGGATATAGTATGCTAGACAAAAAAAGAAATGTAGGCATAAGGAAAGAGCTTGGGGTGAAACCATTCCTGGACAAATTAAGAAGAAATAAAAGAAGGTGGTGCGACTATCTGGTAAGAATGCTGAACTGCAGGTTACCAGTTTGACCAATAGAGTATAGACCAGAATGGAAGAGAGACACCGGAAGACCAAGAGAGAAATGGGCTTTGGAACAGGTTCAAAGAGAAACTAATCCTTGAAGAGATGATGATGATTTTTTATAGATTTGATTTCCTTCCGATTCAGGAAATTTTTAGACAGTAAAGTCTTAAATATTATTTCACATTTTGTTATGAAAAGAGTGGGGAAGAAAGAGATCAGGGATCACAACATATTATATAATTATAGTATAATTATACTATATTATATAATTATAGTGTATAGTAACTCCCTGGGAATTACATTAATGCCTAGTAAAATCTTGTGCTAGGCTGCAAGATTTGAGGCACCCATGTTTTGGTCCAGAAATGCTCAAACCATAAATTTTGTATAAAATTTGATGAGATCCACTCCCACGGAGCATCAAAAGATTTTAACTGCATATTAGTTGTTTGCACTAATTTATTTTCCATCCACTAAGGAAATAGGCACCAGTTATTTTTTTCAACTTTTCTTTCTGAAAATGTCAGAAAAGTGTTAGGGGATGCTGAATCAATGGAAATAGCATTACTATTTCACTTCAGTGCTTAGGAGTGATGACATAACCTCTCATTTCCATCCTGTATAAAATTATATGAATTAAATGATAATCAAAAAGAGAATAACTATTTGCTATAACTGACTCTGCTTTAACATTCTTTAAAGAGGCTGTTAAACCCTTCATAAAGAAGATGAGCCCAATGAAATAACATGAGCTCCAAGGCTGAATTATTTTTTGCTCTACCTTGTGGGTACTACTGGAATCCTTTGCACACCTGAATTATTGCTGAGCCTTCACTTGCCATCTTGGTATCCCAGAGGCTGAACCACCTGCCTTTGCACAATATTCATGTGTGAGTGAAGATTCAAATTTGAAACATCCTGGTTACCAGGCAGGTGAAATAACTCACCAGATTAATCCAGCTGGCTTTGCATTTATTTATGCATTTTTCATTTTTCCATATGGAAAACTCAGATAAAACCACAACAATCAGCCCCTAAGGTTGGGGGACACATTTCACATATCCAATGGGTAGGTGGTAGCAGCAGGGCATCTGTTCCAGGAATTCCCTATTTGAAGAAAGGGCCATATGGGCATTATTTTTGCTGCAGGAGGTTCCTGGGCATTTTCTGGGTTTTTTTTCTGGAATTATCACTTGGTTATGGTGTCACTTACCCTAAAATGTTTACAATTATTTTGGAAACTTTAGCACTCCAATTCATATTTTTTGTTCCAAATTTTCTTACCATTGTTCACTTTTTGATTAGTGTTTGTTTTCTGACACCATTATCAGTCACTCACCATATCTGATTCGAAAAACACATTATCGTTTATTTTGGCAGAGTAAATAGATATATCAATCAGAGGATATAATATACGTTTCAATAGGATTATTGAAACTAACTGATGTTATTGCTATCCTAATGCAGTGATATCCATGATCAAAAACTCAAATACATGTGTATGTATTCATTTATTATTCTTGGAAGTACAAAAAACAACCCAATTAGTTACATACTAATGCTTGCAACTGGAAAGAGTAAGCTATTATGAATATTATGATTAAGACAATCTGACTCGATTGAATTAATTATTATTATCATTATGGGCTATCAATATGAGGATTGGTTATTAGCAGTACTTAAGCCCAACCTGTTACATCCCTGTCACTTGATTGATTTTTATTTCCTTGCTCTATTATCTTCTATCATCTGCCACTTGCTTTCAGCCAAGGTCTTCCTCTGTAATTCCTCTGTGCTTCCTTCAGTTGTAGTTCAGTTATAAAAAAAACTATTGTGCCTCTGAATGTACTCAATTAGTTTCCGTCTTCTTGTAAATGTGTAAAGGGGCACGGTAGTCCAGTGGGTAGTGTGCCTACTGAGCTACTAACTGGAGCACCCGGGTTCGATTCCAGGTGAAACATCTGGGCACCATCAGCTTCACCCAAGCTTTGTACCATTTTTCGGGTACCAGGTCATCCTGGG
>LYUA01000041.1:1240245-1278838 GCA_002093875.1 Calopteryx splendens | reverse complement strand
CGTTGGGTTTAGTACTGGGTGAGCTCTACCCTCACCTACCAAACCGACTTTCGGGGTTATTACTATGATTTCATATTATAATAGTAGTATGTAGCACTAATTAAATAAACATTAATTCATAGAGTTCTAAGAAAAAAACTTTCGCTGTGACTTAATGCATTGAATTTAGTGGTGATTATATTTCTTTTAAATTAGACTCTGAGACATTGATTTATTGTTAACCTTTAACATCCGTTGCCTTCACCATTTACAAAATTGTATCATGTTGCTCTTTTTTATTTCGATTAATTGTTCCCTTCTTTTTTTAAATTTTTGGTCAAATAATATATCATCCAATCATTCAACTACTTATTGCACAGAATACTTCGCCAGCATAATGATATTTATTTCCGTGGCTACCAATGCGGCAATCATTTCTTTCGGAGGATCGCGGCAATTACGCAATGCGGAAAAGATTTAGGATCAATTGATTGTCAGGTAGCCAGCAAAATGAATGAACTAATATTTACGTACACATGAACACAGTAGCTTTTGCTATTCACTGAATCATTTTCAAAGTACGATTTCGATTACATTGGAGTTCACTGTTGGGTGAGTGTGTACGGATATGGAGGTTTCGCGCGGGCGCGATTACCTTCTGTTTGCAGCGAGCCGAGGGACTCTTGGCCTTCAAAGCCTCTATCATGACACTCCCTACCCATAGAAGTTCAGAGGTTTATTGATTTAAATAAAATATATAGGTCCATATTGTCTGCTCTCTCTTGACGGTGACTTGAATGACACTCAATCACCAGCGAATATCCCCTGGCAGTCGTTGCGCGTTGAGCATCAATAACACGTTCACTAAAAAATGTATTACAAAGCCCCAGATGTGGCATGCTCAGCGGATAAGAATTGAAGAAAGCTTTAAAGCAAAATGTAGCAATATCTTCCTTAGAACGCGTGTAAGTATGACCTTGGATTCAGTATTACTACTTTCAGATTAGGTGTGTCAGTTTTTTATTCTGTTTGGTTAATTGAAAATGCGTATTAATGTGTGAAAAATATTTCTTAAGATTTTGGCGCCTTCGAAAAAGGGTTAACTCACGCGACGTCATTTTAACAATTCTTTCAAAAGTTACCTAGCTTTGTTGGTTACCATAAGGTTGCAATTAATTGACTGGTGAAATGCACTCTATTTTGAAAATGAGTCGCGGTTAAATGAGTTCCAGATTTTTACTAGGTCGATGGCTGAAGACTAAATTTAGTTTTGCCAATTTATTTTTCCTTGATGACGCGTCACCCTTACTAATGCAACACGTCTCCGCCACTATATGTTTAGTGATATTTTTTTCCATTGAATCCAAGGCGGGCATTTAAATGAGTTGGTAAGGTATTCGGATGGATAATACTAGAAACTCAAGGGTTCGAATTCCACGAGTAGGATTTGTTTGAAATATTTGAGATTGCCTATAGAGCCACTTAATATATCAAGGGACCGAGATGTGATTTTAATTTAAAAAATCGCATAAAAATCTAGAAGTGCCTGTGCTTTAGCCTCGTGAGTCTTTAGCTCTGAATAAATTTATCTTGAATGATATCGAATCCATCCATCCCAAATGAGAATGTTAAGTTGCAATGCTGTTGTTTGTTTTTGTGGTGTAATATAACCTAAGTCATCGCATCACCTGAAAGAAAAACTTTTTACATCTTGGAAAAGAAGCCCTGGCCTAGAAACGCATATAATCGGAATACGAGAATACCCAGAGCGCGTGTTTAGGCTTGCTGGAACACGAACAATCAGTTTCTTTTGTGGGAACATTAGTTAGTAATTACGATTAACTTATTTATCAAATATTTTCGGTATGATCCCTTTCGAGCATTTTGTTGGAAGTTCTGCTAAAAAGTAAAGTTATTTGTTTCGAATATTGATGCATCAAGAAGTTAAATGTTAAAAGTCGCTTTTGGCTTACAATAATTCCCAGGGAAATGCCACTAAGGGCGTTGTCACGCTCTCGGATGTAAGATAATGCACAGACGGGTGGAACTCATTCACTCATTTGTGCTTAGCTATTGAAATCATTTGACTCACTTTGAAGCCACACCACAACGGCTGCTTAAGATTTATTAACTTCCATGGAGTGTGACAGATTATGTGCACAGTAAAAGCCTGCAAGACTAGGTGCCAGCATTATGAGGGGAGCGTTAAGGAGCTCTCAATCATTCGGGAGTTATGCCGTCAATTCAGCACAAACTTAAAATGAATGACCGCGGTAAAAGTTCCCTTCTAGGAATACTTTTCTCACACACAGAGAAGGAAGGTGATGGGTTTGTCACGAATTTCGTTGCATAAATATACTGTGCCTTTAGAAAATCTTCTGAGAACAAAGGAGGAAATTCAAATGCAACCGGAAAAAGTGGAATCTTTGCTCAGTAAGGTAATATTTCGTAAGAGTGCCTAATTTATTTCATTGGGAAATTAACGAAATATTTCGTTAGTAGTGCTAAACATTTTAAATCATGCTTAAAATTACTTTCAATGCAATGCAAAATGCAAACCAATTGGCCTTGCCCATGAGGCGCTATAAACTACTTACTTTTTTTAGTTGATTTCTCTCTGGGAACATCTAATGGAGCAATGGTGGGCAATTTTGGCTCCAAATATTCCAGTTGACGACTAAAAAATTCTATGAACTATCCTCTGTTCAATATTGCTTTTTTGACTTGTAATTCGTTCTAGACTACTTGCAGCTAACAGAGCTCCAAATAACTATGTTATAGCATATTGTTTCAAGTTAGAAATTATTTTCTCTATAGGCGAGGAGTCGAAGACTTTTCTATTTCTTACTTCCGTTTGCCACACTTCTCGGAGGATTTTCTATCTTACTGGCTTCACCGAACAAGTTGTGGGGATGTAGGTATTCTAATTAAAAAGTTAAGTAAAGATGTTACTTAGCGTTGGTTATACCTCATCTTAACGTACACGCGTAGAACATTTAAACACTGAAGCAGGCCCTAATTTCGTAATCAAACAAAATGTAGGTAGAGAAAAACCGCAAATTTCATTAAAAAAATCGTTATGAACGAACAGAAAGAATCATATATATTATTGAAATTCCTGGGTCGGGAGCTATTGGAAGAACGAAGATTACAAGCACGACACATTATACTAGATAAAGACAAATCGAATTTTAGCGTTCACTCCAAGGGAATAATTATAACCCCACGTTATATTGTTAGGCGACAAGACCACGCGAATTTAAAGGAAACTGACTGTTGAACACATCGATATGAGGAATCACTCCCAAAATTCGTGACCATAGCAGGGGAAATCATCTCGCACGATTGTTTCAACTACTAAAAAATAAAATCCTACCTCTTGGTAGTACTCACTGATTACCCTGGTGGCTGGTGACCTGACGCCCCCCCACCACACCCCCTCGTGGTAGCTTAGAAGGTTAGATATAGCCTCGAACGGCCCTAGGATAGTCTGTGACGGATCTTAAAGTTTAAAACAATTAGGGAACTGATTCGGGGTTTAAACTGTTTAGGTGTCGTAATTCGTAATGAACACATCTGAGTCAGTCCACTGTTCACTCCGGGCATACCGCGGAAAATCTCGGTAACCGAGCGGTTTGAAAGTTTCGACTCGCCATAGGTTTCTCTTAGTTAGCGCGATTGCAAGGTCGAAATAAATCTACCAGCCTGGTGGGCATATGGCATGCCGACTAACTCAAAAGGTCGCGCATGTTGACCCGCTAGCTCAGAACTCTCCTCGCTTGTATGTTCGCTTCGACTCCCCAAGTTCGCTGCTCGTGGAGGGTTAATATAGAGCAATATGACCTCCGGTCGTCGGAGCCCGCCAAAGCCCAAAACAGAGGATCCACGGGGTGTCGCATTCAAAAGTTGACCCATTTGTTTATTCAATTAAAACAAATTCGTGCTTCACTTGTCTCTCAGCGTAGCCACCGATTATTAAATACAGAGAGACGGCCTGCCATACTCTGTTTCCACGGGCTCGGTTCCAGCATATTGGCCCTTGTTGGAGTCAAGTATCTTCTCTCTTGCCAGTACGTGAGGCGCCTTATTTTTACTACGCAGTGTGAACCGAAGGCGTCATTTGTGATGGAAGGTTTATTCAGTGCTCCAAGATCGAGAATTAGAGTGGGTTCTACATTAATGATGTTACCACTTAATAATATTCAAAATAATATCAAATGATTAATTTGGCTCGAAATCTGAATTTGATAGAATAGAATAGCTTTTATTATTGCTCTGGGTTGATGGATCGGATTTTAAATTTTAAGTGGCTATAATTATCAACCATCGCCTAAGGAACAGTTTGATTTTTAATTGTCTGGTGTCGTTGTGAAATGAAGCTCATAAAGGTTTCCGGTTAATGCCATGCTGTCTATGGACTCCATCGAAATGATTCTGTTACGGGTGATTTCGTCACATGAGTATCATTGCAAGAGGAGAGGGTAGATTTAGTGCCGATGTTTGTTCTAGGTGATAGGGCACATTCAAAAGAAGAATTAACATGCAGATATATAATATTCTAGTCCATTAAAGAGATACAGCCAAAAGGTGATAGCGCGCGGGCTTAATAAATGATTATCGTCAGATAACCTAGGCATGAATGTTAGGGATTCAAAAAGATGAGATAATGGTGCCTACGCACCCGCTACTGTTTTCCTTTCCTGGGCAGAGTAAAGAAAAAGTCTTGAGTTTAGGTTATAATAGTGCACTTGAGTATTTTACCATTTTTCTTCTCTGGCTCCCTATCATTGGTAATTTCCTTCGCTACTGTCTTATCCAGATTTTTGCTCTTCTGTTTCTACTCCTTATATTCCATTTCATGAGAGCTCTTACTTTCATGCATGGTACGCTTTATATCTGACGGTGTATTTAGAAAGTAAAAATAAGCGTAGCTCTACCGTGACCTCAAACAAAGTTCGAAGAATCCATTCCAGAATAATATGAAATTTGAATGAATTACAAATCGCGAATTATTTTTAAAATATACAAGCAGAAGTACCGACTATTCGCGCAGCCTTTTACGAGGCCAAACCAGAGTTCTCGGTTCGTGTTCTACGCATTACTGAAATTTATCCTGAAAATAATGGACGGGTCTTTCATTCATTTTGTCTTAGAGGATGAATTGTCCTGTTCCCCTGGTAAAGAGAAGAGTGTGCTTGTGATCATTTTCAGGGCATTAAGTCCGAATCCAACATTTTTAAGTGTTTTCTATATAATGGTGCAATTCGTCTTGATCTAAATCTCGTGGGAAAGCTTCCACTTTCTTCACAAGGAGGTGGCACACGCATTTTCGAACCACTTGAGGAGCCCACGCGGCAATAACATTTTGTCCCTCGTTCTACTCAACTTTACTGCGTGTCACAATTCTCGCTCGACGTTAATTTCCCGCCTGTGCAGCTACCGCCTTCCCGTCCTCCTTACATGCCGCTAATTTACGTCGCCACTAACTTTATTATTATTATTCGTTTCCAGCTGCATTGACCCTCCCTCCTGCCTCTCTCCTTTTTATTCCTTGATGGTTTTCTCTTCCCGGCTGAATTTGGTACGGCCAAAATATACACATCGGAAAAAGTGCGCTGTCATGTGACATTCTATACGTTTACTAATTGCATAACATAGGTGCCCAAACGTTACCTAGACCGTCCACTTTTTTCTCAGTGAAAGTGATTTTCTCCAGCAGTAAAATATGTGCCATGATTATTTTAACATGAGCATTGCTATAAAATAAATGGAAGGTCCGTATTCATTAATGCCACCAGCATTTTAAAACCAGGATCGGTATTTCATGGATTGTAGAAATATGATTAGAGTCGAAGTATATGCAATTTGCGCGAGGTCTCATCTTTGAGATCTCAGCGATTGATATTTTTCATCATATTGTATCGAAGAAGCGTTATTAATGTTACCGTGGGTGTTTCATGGCTAAAAGTATGCCACATCTTAGTTTTAAGCACCCTAAATCATATGACGGGATTAAATAGTAGTTTAATCCGATCTAATATTGTGGAAGAATATGTAGGCATACCGCAGAACTCACGGCGTAGTCCGAAATCAATGCGCGACACGTCTTAGACGTAATAATATTATTTTACATATATTTTCTAGCTCACATGTGATAACTACATGAAATATGCAACAACCAGCAATTATCCTATGTGTTGGTAATGTAATTAATTAATTTTAAAATGACAGTTTGTTAATTTTTTCAGTTACTTGAGTCATGATTCATTTATTAGATATTATTTTTGAAAAACTCACGCTAGTGATTCTGGCAAGCATTACTGAAGTTTGGCACCAAATGAGGCCCATAAGTCTAATTTTGGCACGAAATATATTTTCGCAACTAACTATCTCCGTGAATAGTTAAAAAGAGGAATGTCAGCACGTAACAAAGCATCATCACATCGGCATATACATTTATATATGTGGTTTGTATGCACGTTCCGGATCGTTGTTTTAAATAGCATTACCCCTTCCCCATCTACCAGCATCTTCCAGACACTTCCGTGGAAGGCTCGACCCCCTCTCCCGCTCGCCAATTCTGACCTCGGCGGTTCATCGGTGACCCTCTCCCCCTTTCGCCCCACGCGCAGTCAACCTCCTCCCCTCCACCACCGCCCTGTCACCCTCCCCATGCCGTGGCTCTCTCCCGCCACTCCCGAGTCTCGGTCCGTGACTTGGGTAACAAAGCTGGTCCTCCTCCTCTTCCCCCCGGTCACGCCCAGGGCGTCGAGATTGAGGGGTTGGAGTGGGGAGGGGTAGAAAGTGGATTGGGCGAGGTCGAAGACGTGGGGTGGGAACAGGTCCTGATTCCGCCTAAAAACCCGTGGTCATTACAGAAAATTACTTATGGAAACGATTGTGATGGTTGTCCCAAAGTCGCGCTCTTCGTGAAAAACGCGTTCGAACGTTCGCAGGGCATTTCTAAAAACTCGAGGGATTTAAGTAGGTAATTTGTCAAATGGCACACGAAGAGAGGGCAATTTTCTCCTTTTAAAGTAAAGAAAGGCGGCAGAATTTCGAGCGTCATAAATGCTTTAATAAAAACGATTCGTGATGAAACGCCTTGAGTATACAATGAAGAAATGGGCAAACACGCCAGTACTTAAGTATATCTTTAGTGAAAGAATGCGTAAACATTTTTCATTTCAGTGATTGATTACCTACGTTCTTCATTTTTTGTATAGGAAATCCTTATGGTACAAAGTAGTGAAAAGATATAAGAACTCTTAGTGCGGTTTCGTGCCAGCGATGAAAGTTTAGTTCTTATCCCCGTAGGTATTCTGTTTCTCTCTTTGGCGTCGCGAATGTAGTAACATTCCCTGCATTCCTCAGGTGGCATGCTCAGACCGGGTCCCAGTCCCAGCGGAATAAATCATTGCTTATTTTCCCGTCACGCTGGGTTGGTGAAATTGGTGAAATTTAAATCATTGAGGCATTTTTTTTATTTTGTCAATAATGACTTTTATTGACATATCTCTATATTTACACGAATGATACTCTATATTGATATGATCATAGTCGTCATTTTTGTACTTGTATTTCTAAACACCCGGCTTATTTTTTGCCGTTTTTATAGTATCTGTTTTTTTTTAATTTAGTGAAACTCACAAGGACGACTAATAGAACACAGTTCTTGCGTTCTCGGTTTCTGTTCTTAATTTCTCACGTTCCCCCAAGGTTTTGACGTTGTCCGCCCAAAGCTGTTCTCCGTGAGTGAACTTGGAAACATTTGGACAGCCTAAGAAGCAGGCGTTTGCTTTTTGATGTCAGCAAGGTCGCAGATTCCGTCTTTAACTCTTAGTCTCCTCCTTTATCATCGTCCTGTCGGTCTTAGGCATTGACGAGAAATGTTAATGTATTACCATGCCATATATGCTAGTGGTCTAGAATGGAAAGATTTACTCGAAACATTAGACATTTTGAAAGATTTATTTAAATCTGAAATTTTGTGAATTCGTGATACACAAAAAAGTGACATTTTTTCTTGGTAACTGAAATTTACCGTTTCTGCTAATGGTCCAGCAGCGTACGATGCCATCAAACAACTATCCTAATGCCATTGACATTTTAGATGGTAAATTTGCCTTTTTTGCATAGGAGTTATAGGCCTATCCATTTTGATTTCCTACTACGTATGCCTTGTGAATTATATAATGAAGATATTAACTAATTGCGGCATTACGAAATGACCATTTTGGGCATACGATGTGCTATATAATGGCCTCTGATAGTCTGAGCCACTTAATTATTTAATCATGCTTTAGTCAATTTCGTCACCATCACCCAAATACAACTAAAATTGGCTGCGTAGTAATTTTCAATTTTTAAAGCGATACTAATATGAAAATCTTTCCTCAGAATCCATATAATTAATAAAATTGAACCTTAAAATATCTAGGATCAAGATTTATGGGAGGGAAAACGTTCAATCGATGGAATCTTGGGAGGAATTAAGCTTTAAGCACGTGCTTTCTGTATTCGAATGACTATGATGCAACAAAGACTTTAGTGGAATCAATTATTATAATAGCGTAGCCCAATGACCGCTGAAATGGTTTGGTAACGAGGCCTGCCACCGGAGTCATCAAATATGGAGAGTGAGGAAGAGGGGAGGAGGGAGATTGGTGGGAAGGAAGACGCGAAGAAGGCTATTTGGGATATATTCCTTCCTTCCTTTTGTCAGGTCCCCGCCCTGCTATTAACACTCCGGCGAACGCCTTTCTCGTAAAATCCCTCGAAAATCCACTCGTTCTCTCTCTCTCGCGAGTCGCCCACACCGCTCCGTCTCCCGCGATGGGCCGTGGGAGAGTGCGACGAGCGCGTGTGATACGTGTTTATGTGGAAGAGATCGCTCGGCGATGCGCCCACTCGTCTGTCCAGAGGGACGTTCTCTTCTCTGCGAAAGAATCTGGAAATTGCCGACTTTTACTTCATAATTCCCTTTCGCTCAGCATGTCACGATCGATAAATTCACGCTGGAAGTCGAGTTGAATGTTTGCTCTGCGTTTTCCGCCGAATGAAAACCTCTTCCAAACGAAAATTTTACTATCTTGCATGCTATTGAATTCCCCGTGGCCATTATGATGGGCGATCCTACCTTTCTGGCATTTATTTTTCTCCCATTCTTGTAGCCCTAAGGTGGACTGAAACTCATTTAAATCTAGTGTTCTTCCTGGATGTTCCACAATGCTGTGATAAATTGTGGAGATCTTCAATTGGTCCATTTCTATTGTTTATTTTATGGTTGAATTTTTCAAGAAAAATGGCATTTCCCGCCCTTTTTTATTGACGTAATCAATATTTTGCTGTGTTCACTGTTTTGAGGAACAGTGGAGTAATCAACTTTAAAGTTAACGCATTTGGGGTTCTCGATCCTCGCCCACCCCACTGCCCACCACTTCTTAAAGTGGGGGTATATTCCTCGTAGAATATAATACCAGTCGCTCAAGATTTGTTCTTTTACTGGAAATGAATGGCTCTACGTAAAAATATCTAATGCATTTATAAATCCATTTTACTCACATGAGCTATGCTGCGGATGTAGTCTCATACAACATTTGAATCAAAATCAACTTCGAAGCGGTAAAGCCCATTTGACCCATTGGTTAAGAAACGACCCTATAGTCCTCAAGCTGCTAAATACAAATGCATCTCTCAACATATACTTCTCATTGCAAAACAATCCGCAATAGAACCGAATGTCAGGAGATAGTTAAACGCCAGCCACTGAGGGAAATTTTCGATTTGATGATGAATAGTGGCGCGTCTGTGAATACCATAGTTGACTTATGCATATAATGGTATAAACAAGTCAGAGCTGCTGAAAATCATCTAGTCTAAGTTGAAGTCTTCAAGTTTAAGATCAGTGTGACTCCGAAGCTAAAGCCAATGCGAGAATATCCAGTTACAGAATAATAATGCAGTATGCCTAATTACTTCTGCGGGTATCTTCAGTGTCCAATGTACTCTACTGGTTTCGACTTGGACTGGATTCATATTTCATACATGCCTCAAATTCATGATATAGGTGAAGATAGTTCATCACACGTGTACAACAAATAAAGCAAACGAAGCCTTATTGACACAACATCCGGCGTGCTATTTGGGCTCTTCCCTGGATGTTATTGTTTAATTCATCCAGCATTCTTAAATCAACTAATTGAATGTAAAACAAAATTAATTTTCTGCCAGCCAGAGAATGTATTTTCTTTGAATGTCTTCCGGAGTACTTTCAGCGTTGTATATTTGTAATATGAACCATATCAGTGATAAATAACTAAATACTGAACCTTAAAAGACTCTAATTTCTCCAAATGACAAAATAAATGTCCGAATGACTTACATTGAATGACATACATAAATTTCAAATGTGCATGACATTTTGAGTTGAGTACGCGATACATTTCATATGAGCAATCCTTCAAATGCATTGTTTGGCCCATCAGTAATAAACAGTAAATTTGAGACTACCTCATGGTTTGGAACATTAGCTCCACAAGAGGTTTATTTTTCCGATGGATTTTTTATCGATCGGAAAATCTCCATTTGGCTATCTTTTGATTTGCAACATTTTTGGCAATGCAAATGAGCTCTTAATTACTTGCTTTACGTGATAAGTGACTCACTTAACTTTTCAGGTCCCCAGAATTTATTTTGGTAGCACGGGAGGATGCAGAGCAAGAACTCACCTATAACCACAAACCTGAAATTTCATTCTGTGCACTCGGCTGTTTTCGCACGAATTCTAGAAGAAGGTGCCTTTCCAAACCTCAATTTTTGCGTCATTGTTGTGTTAAAATTGACAAGAGAGGAAGAAATCGGATTGGTGAGTTAAATACCTCTTGAATGTTTTCTTTACTCTTCTAAAAAATGCCTTTCCGTTGGGATTTGTTCAACGATATTGCCCTGGTTTTGTTATCTTCCTCTCGTGGAAGAAATTTAAAAATTCCATGGAAGTTAACCAGTTCCACCAAAGGTCACATTTATTAAGCAGATGGGATCATTCTTGGTCGCGTGAGTGTCGTGTCGAAACTAAGAATGAATACAATTCTAGATAATTTATTGTTGCCACGGTTTCGCCAGAAATTTTTTCACTCCATTCTTTCCCAGGGCGGAATTGCCCGGGATGAAATGGAACCGCCTTCCCCCACAACGTGAACTAAATAAATGGAGCAACGGGCCACTAGCGGTTATAGTCATTATTATTATTACCGTGGCGAAAACACTAATCGTCTTAATGCAAACTTTGCGTGAGATTGCCCACGAAACTTGTGATAAGATTAACGGATTTAGCAAGATCAAGGTCAGATTATTTTAATTACTTTAGCGTGGATACAATTCAAATCCTTAACCAGTTGTGCAATGACCTTTACAGCTAATGTTGTGCCAACCGAATCCTTTCATTCGATTGCCTTCTTATGTAAGTGGTTATTTAAGTGTGAGGCATGTCCATCTCTGGACACGCGATTTATGATTGCGGTCCAGTACGTAGGTACCTCAAAAGATAGGTGCTAAAGGAGGCACATAAAATGCTCAACCTCTAAAAGGAATTGCGGAGCAAAATATTTAGGGCACTACTTCGGTTTGGCTAAAGTTTGAAAAGTTACTTTGTGGATTGTATTGTTTATGATTCCATCGTATTATTCCCACTGTCATCTTTCGTTTGACATCATTTTTATTTCCATTAATTAATTTACGTATAAGTATTCACATGATGTGACAATTGTTGAGAAGAACTTTTTTGTATGGGCATGGGTGAAATTAAATCATGAATGGTGGAATTGGCAATTTATTTTTAGGGATTGGGGTTTTTGGCTGCCTCGATAGCTGGGGTAATTTGCAAATTTATTTTTAAAGATGAGAAAAAGAAGAAGGAGGTAATACGTAGTTAGAAGAAAGAGGGTACGAGAAAATAAAATATCCCGCAGACATAGCCATTGTTTGATGAAATTATTAGAAGAGTTGGCTTCTTATCAATAAATAATCAAGTCCTTTAGTGACACTTATTTTTTCTTTTCTTCTACCATCAAAGGGCAGCATTTTGCCTTTAATAATTTTTTCTAAGTTCCGTGACAAAATATGGCCATTGGCATCAATTTATGTATAAACGATTACATTAGAGTTGACTTCACATTCTCTAAAATGGTGATTTGATATATCCTTTTCTACTGCCTTCCACTATTATATTGTTTCACTTTCGCAAGATTTTGGGTCTCCATTATAATCTATCATGAATCCACTCTTATTTTAAAATTACTCATTAGTCGGTGGATTTTATTTTGTTAATTTATTATGTTCGTTCGTAATAGCTGGTATTACACATACATTCTGAGTGACGGCTCAAAATTTGAATTAATTGCGAAAGAAGAATTCCTCTTCTATGATAGTGACCAACCTTCGAAGATCATATTGTAGCGCCTATACTTCATGTACCAAAATGCACCACTCACACATTCACGAATATGGGTGCTAAGCATTCGCGTCAAATTTGAATTTTTTTATCTAACCCTACGTTGTGGAAAAAAATGTAAGAAAACTACTGGAAATGCCGCGTTAATAACTTATGTATCGGAGTTACCCGCTATATAAGCTATATATTTTTTCATGTATATACACTACGTTGTGGAGATGTATTTATGTACAGACAAATGAAGAAGGCGCACGCACACTGTACCTGCCCAATTACTCTAGTCTTACATTAAAGAAGTCTCAGTGACCAGTTCCCTTCGCTATGTTAATTTTGTTGATAAAAAGTTATTAACAAGGTGTATCACAATATTGCTTACGTAAATATTATACAACATTCGGTTTGTGCATCTTATTCACATCGCACCCAGTTAAAAGTGCTCAGCGAGTGTTAGATGCACCGTTCGTGCAGACCAGCAGAGACGATGTCTTATTAAAAAGTGCGTGGCACCGTCTTTCTTATCGAAACATAAAGAAAATACGTATGCATTTCCATTTTTCCCCGTGCATATTGTTTCAAAGTTATTGCCTCTTTCAAAGTTATTGCCTCTGCGTCTTATACGCCCATAAATTAGTTTATTAAAAAATAAAAGAGAAAATTTGTGCCTTATTAAACATTAATCAGGGAAATCCAACGCTTTTTCAATATTTTTTGAACTCCTTAGGTGCTCAATAATAATATTCTGCTAAGCATTGTTTACTGATCTTATTTTTAAATAGGTACAGAACTATAATTTGGGGCGGTCATTCCTTTCTCCTGATCTCTGAATTAAGTTTAAACTTCCGTATGCTCCAAAAGTTTTTGTTCCCTCCTTCCAGCATTCCCTTAGTTAACCCCTCTTTCGGTAATTATACTTTTTTCACCTATTTTCGTATACAGTGACGTTTGTGAGCATCAAATGGAAAGATATTAATTTCCCGAGTCGCACGTTAACTCCTGATACAAGCAACTGCCGGATAGCGCGGGGAATTTAAAACGCACGGATTATTTTATTTGGTGGAAAACACGCGAAAAGTTTTACATGAAATTCATAAGTGCACTAATGAATCTCCATATGAAACGGCCTGAAGCTGGACTCCCCCGCGATACGTTCAAGTTTTGTCCGCTCAGTGAGGAGGCGTGGTCGCCAGCCAGGCACGTCGGCAAGAATAAAGGGATAGACTGACTGTACAAAGGCATGATAGACATTCGGTCCGCTTAGTGGACAAGGGTGTGTGACAGGAGGTCATAGGGCAAATTTACCCGCCAGCGATCAAGAATGAGCGCGCATTACGACACTGCCGCACTGTGGAGAGTTGTTTAGTTACAAGCGATTCGTTGGGCTGCTGTCGTCCCACAGAGCACCAATAGGTCGGGGTCACCACTTTAAGTCTCAGGGAATAGGGGAGGAGAATTCCTGTGCTTTGAAGATAGCATTAATGCAATGTGCATGGAACATCTACGTAATTGTAAGTGAACGTAGAAGACACGTTTTTACTGCGGATCAAGGTAGTACCGTATGCGAGTTATAATTATTAATCAATATAGGTATATTTTTATAATGTCTCGGCGTACTCTCCCTTCTTGATAAATTTGTGCACCACTTACTATAGATTATCCCCATGAAAATATACGGCCAAGAGTTGAAAGATCCGTCCACGTGCTAAATTGATTGTTTTAGTGTAGGCACATCTCTAAACGTTTAAGACACTTAAACTATATAGCCTTTTTTCTTCTTTGAATATCATTTACTTATACTTATTAGGCACCTGTGAGACGAAGAGAAGATTATTAGATTTGCATTTCCCAGATACTGATGATAAAAATTAAGTTTTCTCAATTCGTTAGTGAGAGATCCTAAGTGTACTTGATACTTAGTTCAAACTGCCTAGAGAGAAAATTTAAGTATATCTAAAATTCATGTCATTTACACGGACCATCTGAAGACCAAACAGTTATTCACTGCACGATTTAAATTTGCTAACTTCCTCATCCCGTCGAAATATTTTCTGTAGTGCTTGAAAGACCATGTGAAGGAGTTTGCTTGGGCCTAGTTTATTATTCTTTTACGGTTTATTATGGTCAATACTAGTGAATAATGTATTTCGCCCGCTCGTTGATCCACGAAAATCGATGAAGGAAACACATTTTAGCCCTAATCATCGAGTTACGGCCATGAAGCAATCAACGGTGCCTGAAGCGAAAGCACTTAGATTGTATAACCGCCTTCACCAGATGAAGTCTGGTATTAAAAACCGCGGACATGAATTCTTTCCCTTTTATTGTTTAAAAACCTTGCCCGCCATTTAAGTGCATTTGGTATTTTTTAAAAGCGTCCCCGCCCTTGGGATTGCACAACTTTCTCCCTCTTCTTCCCTCTGACATAATGGTCTTCCGTTGGTGACGATGATGTCACCTTTATGTAGAAGCAGCACTAAACTTTCCGAGGGTGGAGCAGGATGAGCAGGTGTTGTCAGTTCTTCCTGAAATAGCATCCATTTTAAACTAAAACAAATCTGAAAATTTGACTTACAGATCTATGCTTGGATTATTTGTTTTTGGCATCGTAACAATTGCGATATTTATCGTCAGTTTTATTTTCATTGGTTCATTAGTATCAGCGCCATAATAATATGATTTATGCTCTATCAAACAATATCAATGTGCTAGATAGATGAATTATAGCTGCCCCTCAAGCATATTGGTTTGGAATTTCTTTTTACGTTGCACTTCTCACTTCTCTTAATGACTGAACATGGTTTTTCCCTGGTTTTACTTACACCTTACGCTTGTTTCCGAGTTGCACTGCAGTTTCTTACCCTACATTTACGGAGCGACATCTTGATACTTTTGACCTTTTCTTTCCAATAAGGCACTCTCTAGCAGTGATTATCGAAATATGGACTTGGTATAACGAGTAGAAAATGACTATGCGGCTGTGGCGTGTGACTATCCCCTTAAAGATGTTTCGTTCTAAAGTGACAGTTTAAAAGGAAAGTTATAAAAATAGCTTCATTGGAATGAAAACATTGAATATTAGCCATAACTTTTCATGTCCTCATGTCGTGATTATCTTCCTCTCATTCTGCGTAAATTTGCCCTTCAAACCTAGCTCATTAAACCTTGGTCTTGCAAAGGTTGCTCCAACGAGAAATTGCCAATTTTGGCATTTATGGGGCTGATCCCACATCTCTTATATTGAGTAATAGTGCTTTTAAATGGACGATAAGCGTGTCATGGATTTAAACGCATTTACAGGCGGAATTAATTGTAGAGACCAATAATTTGGGATGCTCCGTAATTAATAAAACATATGTAGTAATGCTTATGTTGCTTCGATTGGAAGAAAAGTAAGCATAGGTGTTATGAATGTATTAATGTTTCTAATAAAAATGCTAATAATTGTTTCCAAATAAAATACCTTATAATATTTTATGAAGAATCTTTTTGACTAAATTTCGACGTGATAAGGGATGTGACAGTCGTGCTATAAATCTCATTGAAAATATCCTTTGCTCGATGAAGACAAAAAAAATTAATCTGACGGGGAGACATCCAGAAAAAAGAATCATTCATACAGTTAGAGAGGAAATTTTGTAATGCTTCGAAACATTAATTCTTAATGCTTTCCCGCCTAAACTCCACCCCAACTTTTTCTATAGATTGCCACACTTTCAAACCCTCCCACATCATTTTTTGTCACAACATTTAGGCAATCATTCCTCCATCCATTCCTGGGATAATCAATTCATTTCTTGTCACAGTCTGATATACTTGTGTGTATTACACCCGCTTTCCTTTCTGATACAACTGCCTCTTGCGTCACCATTGAGTAATTATTTTCCTATTCATGTAAATCTTAACTATATTTATGTCCTTCATTTATTATTATTTTTATGTAGAATTGTAGGATTGTAGATTTTTTACGTAGGTTTTTATTTTATCCAGAAATTAATATAGAAATTAGAGACACATCATTACCTGAAAAATTTTAAAGAAGCGGATAATATCGCATAAGTGACTTTCTCACTTAATTCTTAAAATTAATCGACTGATGAATGAGAATTTTAGTTTTTTTATGTTGTGTTTAACTATCTATATTGCATCGCAAAATTGTTTTGTAGGTATGGTATCATTTCAATGGTATCTAATATAAGTTAACAAGTAGGTATTAAGTTATGCGTCAAATTGACCACTTTTCTAGTAGATGCGATAATTTTGGTTCATTCAAGCATTTCCCTTCCTTGGAAATTGAGATACGTGCCAAAAATCTTTAACGGAATTTTTCTTATTTCTCACATCTGCTTTGGGAGACTTATCAAGATCTAAATTTCAGTTTCCAGTTACTTTCCCCTAGACGTTTCCCTTCATATTAGTCTATTCTTATGTCACCTATCTTGACTAAAGTATGTAGTATGCATGAAACAGCTTTTTGATTTTCATGTATTGGAGCCAATTATAAATTGATTCTTGGAGGATATTATTAATTTTTCAGCATAAATACTTCATGAACTTAAGTTTCAAACCATTCATTTTTATTAGAACGATGCACCATCAGTAATCAAGTGCGCATTATATAATTGAACTTTTTGAAGCCTAATTGGGTTGTTAGCTCTAAAGCGAAATTTTATTCATGAATTAGGTAAAACAAACCCAGAAATGATTTTAAGTAAAAATAAAATGTTCGTTCTGCGGTCATCCGTTAAGTCGTATTGCGAAATTGAAAATACCCTAAAGTGCCACCCTCTCCATAATAGTTCCTAGATTATCTGAGAGTCAGGAAAGGCTTGCCAAACGCCGTTGGCTCGGTGCGACAAAGGAGATCGTTAGAGTCGTGGCAATAAGACGGATTCGTCTTGCGACGTATTAACAATGAGTCCTCCCCTTCAGAGAAAGGGCTGAGCTCTTCGATGTTTAGCCGTCTGTAACTCGGCAACTAGGAGACTGGGGAACGAAAAAAATGTGGGTGTATTTGTTTTTTTTTAATTCTATCAGTGAATGCAATACAAAAGTAGTGAGCTGTATAAATTTTCGGTCACGTCAAGTGAGAGTTGTTCAAAAGCTTTCATTGACCCAATTATCTACTGTTTTAATAAAAGTATCGATAAGGCCCTTATATATATCTTTCAATAAGTTTCATTAAGCTCATAAGAAACAAATGCTTCGCCGTTCACAACAGTTCATCGCTCTATTTTACCGTACCGTTGCATTTGTGGACATATTAATGGGCTTAATTAATAAAATTAGGGCAAAATAGGTTTGAAAATTATCCTAATTATCGGATTTTGGAAATCGGAAGGTCGGCTATCAATAAAACTAATAATTCTCCGCGAATTTCGTTTTGCATTTTACAGGAATTCGCCAGCACCCACAGGAAAGAAGCTCGTATTACTACATTGATTATCGTCGCCTCGCCATTGCCCGATCGTTTTTTGTGTTCCCGTGATATCGCTATCATTTATTGACTACGACGACTACTTAATATAAGTTTATTGAAAATACAACATTTTAGTTTAAGTGATGATTCTGAGATGGTTAATGTGTTGATTAATAAGTGATGATTAATGATATTTCAAATTTTTAGTTCGGTATTTAATAGCATGCATGTACTATCCTGAATAGCCTAAGGAAAACTAAATATCTGTAAGTTTATTAGTTAAGAATCTGATTCGTAAAACGTCGCAATAAAAAATCAAATTCATCTACTTGTTATACTTATTGTTCTCCCGCCGACCAGTATTTTTTTAGTTTCCTTAATAATGACCACCCTACCCTGATGTGTGAACTTCACACGCGGTTGGGCTTAGTATTACTACGCTTATTTACCAAGCCGACCTTCGCGTTGATTATTGGGAATAATGGATGGGCCGAATTCTTTGTCCGATTTTCAATCCAAATTATATGTTAACGCTTATATAAAGGTATAAAAAATATTAATTGTGACTAAATAAGTTATGAATGTTTAAATGAGTACGCATTACATTGAGAAACTATTGGATTGTACCTATGACTTTCTGTGACTGAAAATAATTAGAGCGTAAAATTTCCTATACTTCTTGACATATTAGTATCCTTGCTCGTAGGGTAGAGTGGATATTACGGTTACGGATAAGGCTTAAGGTTATAATTCGTATGACAGTCAACCACGTCCAGGTATTGCTGCTTGCTTAACTGACGTAAATATTGATCCTGGTCTCCAGGAGTCGTCTTTTTCGCAGTAATAGTTACACCCCTGGAAAAAAGATACTCTTGTTATACTTGAATCTATAACCTATTTTAATGGTGAGTTAATTTATATAATATAATATTCAATCAATTGAACTAGTTGAATTAATTTTTCTTTTAAATTTAACATTCCCAGCAATGGGAACTATGTTTTAAGGTTAATGTTTCGAGGGTTTAGACATGATATCAGAGTACGGAATATCTCCTTTATATCCCATTGGATTTTACCCGATGGTCTAAGCATGTGGAAGTTTATACCGAAATATTTATCTCAAAAGATACTGGGGACGTAACAGCACGGTATGGTATGGTCACTGAAATCGCGGCGAATGTCATTATTTTCAATGCGCCCCTCTGCAAATGCGTCTGAAGCACTCGTTGCATAAACATACGAAACGGCACACAAGCGTAGGAACATAAAAATGCGATTTTCTTATGTGCGTGAACAACACTAACCTGCAAGCGACCTGCGGCTCGGGGAAACTCGGGTTGTGCAGGTTGCGCGACAGTAACAGCTAGGGAAAGGAAGATGATGCAATGTCGCACTCTGTACACGAGAGCGATGAAAATGAAATGGAAACAGAACTTCGAAGAGTAGTTCAAGAGAGAAAGCAGATGGAAGGCGCTGGCTGGCAGAAGAGGATAAGTAATCAAACAACTTGTGACCGCAGCGATTTTTTGAGGACCGTAATCGAATTAACCATGCTCCATTATATGGTTCATAAACATGTACTATGCGAAAGTTTGGTAATATTTGTCAAGTTTCAAGATGCGGATGCGCTTGAAAGTTGGAAAGTAATAGGGTTCTAAGTAATAAAGATGCATTGGATAGAGGAGGTGGCGGGGAGAAAAATCCGTGAAGTTCATAGAAAAGGCAAGCTGAATCGAGAGCATACTACTAGTGAAAGAGTAGAAGGGGCTTATTTATTGTAATGTGAGATAGAAGGAAAGCTGCAATATTTAAACGGAGGAAAATAAATTAGACCTTATTTAACTTGAATGTGAATTGGCATAGCTGGGAATGGCGTCTTTCTATGAAGGAGTGGATGGTATTAATTGACGAAGAATGCACTGCCTAACATGTAAGGAACTGTCGGTAAACAGAAATATAATTATACTTTATAATTATACTTATGATATCATATACCTATCTAGACAAAAATGTGTGGGTACAGTAAAAAAATGCACAAAGGTATATAAGTGTGCTCATGCTTGCGATTCAATTCGAGAGCTGGGACGGTCCTTCACGGCGAGTGACATTCACGATGCAGTCGCGGGTTGGGATGAAGGCTGGCCATGGCTTGTCATGGGAATTCATGTAACTGTACACAAAAAGAGAAAAATACAATCAAGCAAGGCAAATGGTGTTCGTGGTAAGGGGGGGGTTGGATGTGGAGGGTGGAGAGGGGAGTCTGAATAGGTGGCGTGGAGGGGAGGGAGGGGTGCGGCGCGGCGACTAGATGTGGCCCGAAGGGTGTCCCAGCCCAGAACCAATGATGGTCATGACGTCATCAAGGACGTTCTCTTGACACGGAATAGAATATCTTCTTTATTAGGAAGGAAAAAAAAGCCTCTGAGCGGAAGACGTAATTTTTATATGCATATTTTTTTAACTGTTGGCGTCAGAACAGAACAGATTTTTTTTATTTTCAAAAGTCGATGACATGCGCGTTAAATTTAACAAAAAGCTTCAGCTCTTCATGCATGAGCAATGAATTAACCCTAGTGACACCATACTTTAATGCATATTTCTATTGAGGTTTTCAATGTCGTGCATCACAGTCTGAGTCGATTCACAGTGAGGGGATAAAATAAGCTCCATTGCACTCTGAAACAAGCCCCTTGAAGAAAAAACCAAGTGTACCTAATTTGGGAGTAGAGATGCTAGACTAAAAGCCTTCATGAGAATGGTGTGGAACCACTTAACGTTCGAAAGCAAGCCCATTGCGCATGTTCGAATGCAAAGCATTATTTTAAAATTAATGCGCTAACATTTACTATTGAAAGCTTACTGTAATGAAGGGAAATGGACGAAATACTTTTTAACAAGCAGTTTAAAAAAAAAACATGGTCGATGACCAAAGATGCAGAGAGGTTTTACTAGAATCACATTTACACGTGTCTTTTTATAGCGGTAATTTGAGTTCCGTTAATTATCTAACGTCCGGTAGAATACTCGCTCCATGACAACTGAATACAGTAATCAAACACCTGCGCTATTTCAACTTCTTAGTACATTACATATATCAATGAATATGCGTCAAATATTTAATGTTTTTTTTGGATTTGCAGAAGTTGAGGCTGCCTCAGCAAACTATTTATGAAAGGTTCGGTTTACCAGAAATTCTGAGTAAACCAGTTTAGTACTAATCACAGTTTTGTTTTATGTAGCTCTCATAGAAACCACTTCAATCAAATTAGGTGGTTCTTAATGGTTGATAAATAGTGGCTTCGTTCTAATTTGATATTTCCACTCGATGAGGTATTTAACATACTGACTTTTTGAAGCGCGGAGGAAGCTTCATCATCTCTGCGTCGATTACAGTATAATACCTACCTCGTATTTTTCAATCAACACAAAACTTGCCTGTATCCCGGAATTCATTGGGCTCAAATAGCCCATGTATTTTCAGTCAATACAAAACTTTTTTCATTCTTGCGGTCTCTGCAGCCAATTTCTTATGGACTAATGAGGCGCTTGAACTAAAACGTAATGAAGCATGTGCGCTTTAAAGTACCAACTACCATCGTGAGAGAAATAATATTGGTGGAAATAAGCGAACTTATCCTTGGTAATGCCTTGCTTAGTTAATCAATTTTATCCAAGCTCTGTATTAGGTACTACCCCATAGAAATACATGTGAACAACGAGTTTTCAGTGTCTCATGAAAGTGATAGTTGGATTGAAATAAGTAGACGTTTCTCTTGAGCTAAATTAAGTTTATAGGTATACCTATGATGTAGAAATAAACAAGTTTTCATTATATTAGGGTTTAAAACGTCTACATATATATCCGAAAGGTATGTTTCTATTATTATATTTTGGATGACGTAAGTTATGAGAAAATGTTTTACACCACAGTTACTAATTGAAACAAAAGAGTGCAACAGAGCCCCTCATGATATCCTGCATTTAACTACCTAATTTTTGATGTTGAAGACGCTATAGAATATTTATTTTTCAAATATTCTATAGTGTCTATTAATTAATGCCATAAATTATATTTTCATTACCTTTGGTTTGTTTTGATTAACGTTTTATTAGTTTTTAAAATCTGTCTTCGTATTGCTATTCCTTGTCTCTTTCATTGTTTTTTTAATATTCTACATTGTCTGCAAATGATAGGGGCATAGTTTTCATTTTCTTTGATTTGTCTTAGTGAGTTTTATTAGTATCTTATGGATTTTTCCATATATCTCCGCATCGTTGCCACAATTATCACAGAATGGTGGCTTGATGAAGACCGGAAGTGAGATATGATAATGGCAAATAAATGATTACCACTGTAACAGTATTGACTACCTATCCTGAATAAAATGTACTGAGTTTTAATGTCCAATTAATGCCATATTACTATTTGCATAAAATAACTTAGACCAAACTCTAGAGATAAAAATATATGAAAAGGGAAGTCACCGTTCTGTCATAATGCAAATATGATTCTAAGTGAAGTTTGAACTGTTTCAGACTTAAATATCTCTTTTAAAAGGTCTGCGGCAACAGTATTTTCACAGTATTCGATTAGAGAAAGGACTATCAATAATAATGTTCAATTCAGAGAAGGTAATCCCGCATCCCTAAGATAGAGGCCTCTCCTTGTGCTCAGCCGTTTTATCATATCGACCAGACCGCAGAAATAGCGATTAGGGAGTGGTTTAATGAAAATTGGCGATTATATCATGCGGCGCCACTTAGTATTCCGTGCTTTGCTCCTGTTGCCAGTGCATCCAGCTATCTCCGCCAAGACTCAACCGTTTGTGAAGGACGTCGATTGAGATTCTGTTCAGGGCTGTTGAGGGATAACTGAGCAAATCAAACGCAAATGATGTCATCTTATGCGTTTTTGTATTTTAAACCTAACTTCGTGTTACAGGCTACCTAAGTGTAACAAATTGGGATTCACTTACAGCTTGGCTATGTGTAAACGCAAAGCCGTGCCTATCTGTGAATACTAATGTTGCTTGTACGAAATTTGGCCACATCTGCTCCCTTCTGTGTTAAAATTCGGTAGAGTATAAATATCATCATTATTAATTCTGATTGGATGAATGATTGAATGTTAACTCTAAGTAATTCAGTTTTTATCCAATACATTTTATATTATCATTGTCAAGTTATGTCGCTGTAGAAAATTTTACTCTGGAATAACAGAACTGCTTGCTCCGCTCTATTTTCGCCACTGGTTATATTTCATTCGATGATATTTCAAATTCAGCTTCAAGAAAAATAAAAAGAAACCAAAGGAAGGTAGGTAAACCAAAACGAAAAGATTCCCTGCATTTCTATATAGGTTGTTTGTGTTGAAACAATTCACATGTTCTTTTGAAACACATGTCTTCTGAACCTACCTATTGCGTTTCTGATAGCATGCTAATTATTTATGCTTGAGAAATTTATTAGTTTTATATGCCATCAATTTATTATATGCACTGCTCACTTGAATTTGGCGGTAATTCAATCTTTTCAAATTCCCTTGGGCCTACCAATCATTTTGTAATAATTTCATATTTCATCCTTTGAGTAAGTATTTTCGTGAATTTTTCTAAAATCAATCATCCCCAATCTCCATTAATGTCTGAGATTAAACGCAGTTTATCATTGCCCAGCAGAGTCGATGTAACGCTTGGTAATAGTGCTAAATCGTATTTTTTAGTGAGTATTCGTCTTAGTTATGCCTATCAACTATTTTATGATCTTCCATATAATTTTTAATTTTGTCTTTATTGATAGTTCTGACTCTCATTACAAAAGTATTTCAAGTTATCTTATTAAATATTTCCCGAAGTTTTCCCCGCAGTTTTGATTTTCCAGGAAGTTAAGAGGATGTAATGGTAATTATTTTATGCATGATGCTACATTTTACAAGCAGAAAAAGTCATCATGCATAATTTTTGACTTGAAAGCATGCATTCATGTTATTTTCTGACGGAATAATACCTATTTCACAATGTGCAATAATAAGTTTCACTTTTCTTATCTCTGGATAGGCACAAAATGTTTTTTGTTTCAGTTTTTATGCCTTCATTTGACTAAAATTTAACTATTTGTACCATGTGAAGTATTTTCTAGGGATCATTTGATTAGCGAACATTTAGGTTGACGTAGACGTAGCACGAAATAGTTGACGCAGGCCTTCCGCTGATTAACGCGTTTGTTGGCTGATTCAAATCACGCCTGGATCCTATGTTACCAATTAATGTATGGACTTGAATTGAGTTAACAGTGCGGTCTGACCTTTTCTATCAGAGTGCCTAAAAATACGTTGATGATGAACAGAAACTGAAAGTTCTTAAACAGTGAAAACTTCTCTGAATTTGTTGATGTGAGTCCTGCTTCTTCACCTATCATAGCAGAAATTTGACCCTGTGTGAGCATACGCGAACAGCAGAATCATCGACGGCATAATAAATAATATTTCCATTTAGGCGTCACATACCGATTCCACCCTCCAAGGCCAAAATAAAACAAATGACTACTCTTGCGCGTGTGGGAGATGTTGATCCCTTGAGGTTAGCGCCTGACCCCTAGCCTAGAACGTAATGACAATCCACTGCAATTGATTTAATTTTACGAGAGTCCAGTTTCGTTCCTGTCCCGACGCCCTCGCTGTTTCGGGAGGTCTCAGTCGAGCAGTGGAGCATGAGTCCTTGTTTACGGAATGAGATAAATCAATCACTTAATTTCTGCTCGCTCATCTGCGACCGCGAATGTACTCGCTCTCACGCTTGCAGCTCCGCGCGCGCGAAGTCGTCTCCGTCGGTGACGTCAACCCAGGCGGCACTTGCGGCAATAAAGGGCTGCTGCTCTGGCGCTCCGTCCTCGCTCGCGGGCCGCGACCGACGGGATTGACACTGCGGCCGGCCGTCATTCTACGGGAGGGAATGCTCCGGGGGAGACCTCGAAGTGTGCAACGCCGAAGCACTTCGCTCTCTGGTGGAGATGGGAATGAAAGCGTGTCCTCGTGACCACGCCCCTCTCTCCTGAGGTTCAACCTAAAGGACATTCCACAATGTAAATCTCAAAGACATCAAGTGAATCTGTCGTGTGCAGGTTTATTTTGGGAGGTCAGTTATTGAATGAATGCCAAGAGACTGAAGACTTACACGTCGAGGGAGAGATCTGAATCGGGAATTCGAATTAATTTTTAGTGATTGGATTAACTTTTTAATTCCTATTGCCTAATTGGGTTAGGGACCATAAAAATATGTGTCTCCATGGTACCCTGTAGGTAAGTCATCGCTGGAAGGTGCGGAAGGGGTGATTCGACATCATTCACGCACATTATACATCAACATTGCATATGAAAAAAAATATTATTGAAGAATATATGCACATAAATCAGAGAATGATGGTAACTGCGGAAATTTGTCAGTTGTTTTAAATTATGGAATTTAAATACAATTAATATTTTAACTTTTAATTATTTTGATGAGAATTTAAATGGTTTAATAATGGGTGTGTTTTTTAGGAGGCATACCCATTTCAAAATATCCGCTCCGTCAAAACCTGGATTTCACTTGTGAAAAATTATCTCGCCATCCTATTCGTGAGAAAGGAGAATAGTGAGCATGTTTTTATTGCATAATCAACTTAAAAACAATAAAAAAACATATTGATCAACCTGAGGATTGGTTTTGAAAGGTGAGTCCTTTGCCGCCTGAGAACTCACAGGAAAATCTAGTACCTACCCAAAAAATTGCAGCATGGCGCATAATTTGTAATATCCGAGTCCAAGATTTGAAATAATTCCTACTTGCAAAAAAGCAAGTATGAAGCATGACATGCCTCACGATATCCACTCAATAAGCAATCCTCGCCATTTACCGATTACTATGATAACGAAGAGTTAATTTAGCACTGCTTGTGCAAAGAGTTTGGTTCTATCTAAAGTAATTGATATTTTTTTCATTTAGGTATTAAAAGAAAGTGATTTTTTAATGATTCATTTGTCTTTATTCATTTTACACCTGGAGAGTCTTTGCGAAAGCGCTTTAGTGCTTATGGGACAAAAACCTTTTAACCTTTTTTCAACCTTTAAAAATTAGCCATACATATTACCTATATACGTCCGTTTATAAATGAAACAGTAAATTCACTTGGCATTGACTCGGTTCTGAATCTTATTACGTGAATTTTGAACTATCTATTTTCTCCCGATTCACTTCCGTATGAAACACTTCATACGTAACTGATATAGTGATTCTTCTTTTGAAGGAGTGGAAATTAGATTACTACTAATTTTGTGATTTCCAGTATTTTTAATTGAACTTGATCGTCGTTGAAGTTCTGTCACTACTATTTTATATTTTAGGTTTACGAGCGATGATTTGCTTTCAACCACTTCTATTGCCTTTAATCGTATATTTATTTAGGAAACTACGCTCAAGAGAAAAAACATTTTTATAATGTCTCGTGGAATTCAGTCGTAAGTTAACGCGTAGTTTACTCAAAGGTTCGATTTTATAAACAATTTGAACTACTAGTTAGATGTCAAAAATATGCTAACCGTGGTAATTACTTATTATAGTTAACTAGCTCTTTAACGGTCGGTTTAGACAACTTTCTATATTAAAACTGAGTTTTGGCTTAGACCGTACATTAAAATTAATCATAAGTTTAACAAGGCTTCATAAAACTGGGCCTTAATATCGTGAATTGACATATTATGTAGTTGTATATAGTGTAACTTTGTATCCACCAGTCACATTTTTTTAACTCATACCACTGTAAAAAATAACCCGAGTATTTTCTGCTTCGAGGATTCACGACTAGTCTAAGCGCTACAAAGGGGATGGATGTAGGGATTCTTCATTCAGTTATTTGCTTGATGGATCGCTGATTGTTTTTTGGTCCCAATTTCTACACGTTCTTAACTTTTGGAGGATGCATATAACGAAACGAAGAATGAGCACTCTCACCTACTGAAGGGTTAAGGGTTCGCTTCGTGAGTAGCTATTGTGTAATAGTTATTATTAAAGGAGGCGACCCAACGCGAAAATCATTTTAGCCATTAATGGAACGTAAGTGAATTTCAAGAGGCTAAGATTTTTCAAGGCCCTTTGTAGGCCTAGTTTTCTTGGATAGGATTTGCACACAAGAGGAATTCATTCAACGGGCTTATTGAGGTTTTCAGAAAGCTTATCAAAAGACGCTAAAAGGAAAAAAATCGACGTCGCATCCCTATGACGGGGCATACCCTGGCCTGGATCCCAACCTGGGTCTACGGGGCTGGAATCCAATGCGCCAGTCACTGGACCAAATCGAATCCCGACCCGGGATGCCTACCGAGCGCTCTTCTTCTGTTGACAGGGGCGCCGTGTTTTCTGGGTCGGAGGGGGCGTCACGCTCGAGCCGTTTCAGTTGTCCCTGCGGAAATGTTATTTCGTCGGGTCGACCCAAAAGAGCTAAGAGTGTGATTTGGATGTCCGCCGGTTAACGAGGTCTGGATTGTCGGTTGACTGATCGTCGACGCTCAACGGGATCACTCCTCCCCATTCCCGATTCATTTCCTGCGAGAGGGACGTGCGTGCCACGTGGGTAATGAGCGTCTTGGGGGGGAGTGGGGTGGGGGAGGCCACCGTTTCCAGACGAGCACGCATGTTTCTGCCCAACTACCGTGTTTCACGGGTCAGCAACTGCGTGCACGTGATCGCCACGGGATCTAGATTTTGCGATGTCGAATTCCGAGGGGCAGACTTGTTCGATGCTCTGTTTTGTGCTTCTTTTAATCAAATGTCATTTTCCTCGATTCAATCGATGGGAATCGATTAGAGTGATATGACCGTTTGAATGCATGACTTAAACTATTAGATAAATAAAAACCTTACGGTTTTAATTTTCGGGGCAGAGAGAATAGTTCTAGTCCTGCAAGTAGGAGGGCATGGGAATTTAAGGGGAATTGACTGCCGAAAATACCGATCGGTATAAGGTTATCCCTTTTTCAGTCGAACAATTCGTAATGAAAATAGCAGAAAATGTCACGTACGAAATATCAAAAGTCCTGAAAATAAAATGATATGGTATGCTAGTACTCTAGTGACTGGAACACTAGGGTACTCTTGCTAGTACCCTAGTAGCTGGTGGTCTGACATTTCCTGCCACACTCCCTCGTGACGCCTTGCAGGGTTAAATGCAGATATAGATGACGATGCTTTCGAATTTGGTGGATTCAACGCAGTAGATGTCTCAACAGTAGTGTTCAGTAAAAGGATTTCATTATATGTGCGTTCGATGACTGAATGGTGGTGTTTTCGGTGGTTCAGCAGATTCTATTGATGGATGGAAATTGAGTGACGCAATGGTTTTTAATATTCTGTGATTTCGATCATTTGATGGATGCGATCACAAGATAGTTTCCATGAATTAGTGAATTCGGTGGCACTAAGTTTTTGAAAACTCGGAGATTTTTATGATTTCGTTGGTTTCATCGTGCGATATGGATGATCGTTTCGCCTTATAAAGATATATCTCCAGCACCATGGTGATAAACCACAAGTCATGATAATTTATTCGAATAGAATATTCTAATGGAATTGAACCTTTCACAGCTCTTATCACCTGTTTCCAGTTCCACAGCAAGTGATTTAGAAAATTATGTATCTCATTTACCACAATGAGAAGCCGCCTTTGCCGTGAATTGACGAGTTGTTTAGAGGAGCGGTCCCCAGGAAGCGGGACCGGTTCGAGCCTCGGGCGAAAGGGCGTCACGGGACGGTTACGTCAACTCTACCACTCTTTTAATTGGGATCGAAATCTGCAATTTGCATTCTATTTAGGAAAGCATGCAAGGAAAGATTTAACGAGTTGGATGTGCTAACGGTTGTTGTGTGCTCATTACCTAAATGCCCACACGCGGAAAGTACGTTCGAATTGTTGAGAAACTATTCGAAGCACCCGCTTTATGTATTTTTGTGGACATATATGTCAAGTGTTAGAATAGATCACGGGTTTCAATTCCCAAATAGAAGAAGGAAATGCAGATTCTCCAGACCGGGACGGAAGAGAGTAGGTATAAATACCAACTACCTCGTATTGCGTATTGATTTGGGACTAGCAGGACATAGACTGGTTTGATCCGTTTGTTGTACGGAGATGGAACAAGCTGTAGGAATCCCAGTGAAAAAAGCCGAACAATTGATTCTCACTCATGAAAAGTGGAACGGAGACTGTTATGTTACCACAACCTGAAAATGAAAGTTTTGTAAGAAAAATAAGTTATTTTGTTCATTTAGGCCCGGTATTATTATCTATCGTTTAACTGAAGATTACTTTTAACCTCCAATTAAAGCCAAATATCAGTTTTATAGTCGCTAGTTTAGTATAAATCGATTAATTTCTAGTTAACCTAATTATGGAGCGACTACGATTAGCATGTTTATGCTCACTAACGAGCAGTCGGAATTGTTTATAAAATCTGACCTAATGGTAACCTTCATGGCAATTAACGATTGGATTTAACGAGACATTATAAAACAGGACCTTAGACTTTCCAATGACTTAGGTAATTAACTTTCGTAAATACATTAGTCATTGTAAGTCCATTCAAAGTAGACCATTCGCAATGTCTCTCGCCAGGAGATGGTTTCTACCTTGGAGTGTGGCCGCCGAGTGCATTAATGTCTGTGTAATTCGACTAGGTCTTTGCGAAAATTCGCGGCGCATAATACACGGAGAAGGGATATGCATGCTGTGATTTCCAAATGATATGAATATTTTTCCTTAGAAGAAAGAACACCAGATAAAGATACTCGCTTAGAAAGCGAAGGGAACGAAGCAGAACAACGTCAAGAAGAGCAAGGAAAAAATCAAATTAAATGGCCTGCATTCGAAGTGAGAATGATAATTTGCAAATAAGACTCAATAAAGAAGTACTGGAGTAAGTGGAAGAGCTTCGCTATTTTGACAGCAAGATTATTAGTGATGGAGAAGGAAGCCAGAGGAGGCAGCGGAGATAGTAGTCAGAATGGAAATGGCGACGAAGGCTTTCTCTCAGAAAATAAACAGCTGTTACGGCTAATATGTACTATTATTCTAGACTTAATGAAGCTGCTTGTTGAGACCTATATATGATGTTTACTTTTCTACGGCTGTGACACAGGAAAGATAGGAGTAGGTACCAGAAAAAAATGTTTTAGAAGCGATCAAAATGTGGTGCAAGAGAAGAACGATGAAAATAAAATGAAAAAAATAAGTTAGCAAATAAATGAATGATTAAATATTTTTTTATTTTCCACTCTTATATAAATATTTGGTATGGAGAATCTTTCTCTGGAATACTGGAGTAGAGAGTCAACTCTGGTATGGTGACCGAAATATTGGATTACTCAGTACTGAGCTGAAGATGGTGCAGTAACATCGAAACCCGGATCGAATAAAAATTTGTATTTAATAGTGGAAGATTATTTATTTATTTATTATGTTCAAATCCCACAAAATCACGTCTGAAACTTCACAATTCGTTCTTAATAAAAGAAGTTCTTCGAAGTGTGGGTGGAGAGAGAAGGTTATGGAAGACAGTAGTGACAAGTTTAAAAATGGGAACTTATCAGATCCACATAATTCATGTTAAGATAACAAAAGACTATTCTTAAAATTTATTCATCAGCTAAGTAAGATAAACATTGGATAGATCCTACTGTTGATGAATCTCGGTGAAACGCAATAATGTTTTCAAAAAAATTAGATGATTGACGACGTTAGTGATCCACCGGGTTTGGATAATGAATTGACAGCGAATATAGAAACAAAGAATCTGCTCATTGTCTATCAGCAGGCATAGTGAGGTTGGACGGAAATACTTCCAGGTTTACTGTTTATACTTTTACAGGCGTGATTCATTGACGAACAATTTAACTAAGGGAAGAATTCTTGCGATTGAAGAGCAATTTTAAAGAGGGACAACTGCGATCGAGCTCACACTATTAATTGCTTCCTTGAAAAGAAAATGGAAATAAAAGTCTTAGAAAAGGATACGCCAGATGAAAGATGAACTTATCGTATCTTTTTACTAGATGTAACAGGATAATGGTATTCTGAAAGGAAGGAGGGCTACTGAAACTCCGAAGAGGATGGACTCGAGGATGGAATCTGCTCTGATAATTAGCGGAATACTGTAGTGTAGAAAGCAGGAAGTGCCCACGCATCGAAGATATTGCGTAAAATATAATGAAGAGGTGCAGCAGATAAAGCTTTGAAGTCTCAACTACAGCTGATGACAATGATGTGTGCAAGAGATTTTTACTACCTCATCGAAAAGTAATTCTCGTGTAAGTTTCCAACTGATCGTAAATCAGCACGCGATGTTCAACGGTACAGAGAGCAAAAGAAAATCAATAAAGACCTTGGTCTGCTAGAAGTCATTCGAAGTAACTGAAATTTAAGAGCTGTTTTTCGTGTTCAAAATATAAAATTCACCAAAAACTAATGAAACGATCGGGTCTGTCTTATAACTCCGAAATGACCATGTTGATGGAACGAGTCCAAACGAAAGTAACTATTTATATCAAAAGTTTTGGGTTTATTTAACAAAATAATTTTACTCTCCGTGATGGATAAGTTCCACAAATTTAAGCCTGAAACCGTTGATTTCAAAATAATTTTAAATTATTGACGTTCCGCGCTCTCTGAAACTTATTTTAGCTGCTCTTAGGAAAATATATCATCATTCATAAACATGGCATTATCCTGCTTGAAATCTGTGTATTCTCATTATTTAATTACTTTCGTGACTGATTCAAAAAATCATTTAGTACCCGTAGTTTATTCAACATGTCTGCTGGCCGCCCTTTGGGAAAAACAGGCACTCCTTAAACGCACCGTCTTCATGAGGCATGGACAGTTCATAGGTAATTGGCGTTAAATACTTGACTATTGCCATCCTTCAAGAGAATTCTATTTTGTAAGTTCAACCGATCCATGAAAATCACCATTTCTTCAATCACAGTGTTAGGTTTTCCAATATTTAGAAAACGAGTTCTTTAATCCAGCATTTTATGCACCAGTTCAGTTTAGATCTTTCCCATGAAAACATACTGACCCTTCGAGGAATGTTTTTATTTAACTTTTTATCATTTTGTTTTTCATGAATCACAACATGTAATCTAATTATGGATTGATTAAAATGCATGAATGATTCAATTTTAATAAGATCTCCAAGAGAACGGTTTTCCTTGGAATTGGTAATTCAAAGAATGCATGCAGTATATATTTATTTCATGTTACACGCCCTTTCTCTTCCTCCCGAAAGACTTTCTAGCGGAAAACTCACTCTTCTACACACCCTCAAATGGATGAAATAGCTTCGGATTTCGCGTCTCTCCTACGATAGCTGAAATTTCGTTAATGGTTATCAAATGGTGTGCAAGCATTCCCATTGCAAGCATAGCAAGAAAAAATTCCGAAATGAGCATGTAATAATTATAAATAAACTATATATATATTTATTTATTTCTCTTACTAGTGCTCCTAATAGCCATACAATGGTAAATTGTGGGATCATATCGTTTTATTAACTAGTTCGTGTGTTGTGAAAGCACTTGTAATTGAGAAACTTTTAGCAATGGATAAAAAGCCGCGGGGTAAAAGATCGTTAACCTAGGTTGGTTGCTATGTTACCGTACACTGGCGCTGAAAGGTTTTTTAAATGAGATCCAAAATTATCTCGAAAATTTCTATTTTTTACCTCAACTGAGGTTCTCCCAGGATATTCAAGCCTTGCCGCACCTAGCCTTTATTTCACTCACTGATCATAATTTGGAATAAAATTGACGAGAAGGGCCGTATATTTGGTTCCTGAAGGTGGCGAGAATATTCATCGGTACTTAATTTCCTTTTTGATTTCGCGTGTGAGGTATCTACTTAATATTCAGGGTCTTTTCCTTGAGAGAAGTACTTATCCCGAGTGTTGCGTCTTTGTTATTCATCTCCTTCTCTAACATAATTACGTACATTATCCTTCATAATTACTCATCAATCCTTTTCAAGATCAAATGGTCCCGCTCTCGTCCTACAATAAATGAAATTCATTTTTTTGTTTGAAGATTGGTTCCCGAATTTCGTGCGCGTCGAATCGTTGAAATGCGTCAGGGGAGTTGCAAATCCATATTAATAGCAACTAGATAGAAAAATGTGTAAAGATTGATTTTCCTTACCCTTACAATTTCCATTCCTGAGACACTTTCAGGCTTGATGAATGTTACATGTTAGCCTTTTATTGACTAACGGTGGCACCGGGCTATTATTTTCGCCTGTTTATCCAGAGGTCATTGGTTCGATTTCCGCCTAGGGTGGGTGGGTTTTTCATCACCACTTAGAGTTTGGGGTTTGTGTCCCTGTTACTTTACGACTACGTTTCCGGTTTTTTACCGACAAAAGTCTATTTACTATTTATAATTAAATTAACTTATTTTACTTTTATAAATCTTTAAAAGTATCTCTATTTTTGATAACCATTCCTTTCAATAATTCCTAATCGTATTACTATAAATTAATCATTTTCATAAAACTGTGCTTCGGTGAACGTATGAAATATTTTAAAGTAACCCCATAGGTAGAAAACGGTGTGAAAACACGATATAATGTGTATTGATAATTACTCGTACTATTAATCTAGTGCGCTTAGTCAGCACACCAATACCTACCTTGAATGGTCGAGTCCAGAAATTCAAGAATTAGTATAATCATATTAATAGATAACATTGGACCATGATGCCTTTTTCATCTCTTCATTTTTCGTCTTTAAACAAGATGTCGTCTTTTATCCTATATAGATATTATTTTGTGCCCTAGTCTCGGTGTATCCATTCTCGGCACGGATCTCGGAGGATCTGTTGAAAAAACGGATCTCTCATGACTTATCTAGCAGCTAAAACTCTTCTAAATCTCCAAGGGTGGTAATGATGAGGGCTCTGATGTTACTCAGGAGTACGTGGCTGTGGCGCAGAGGTTGACATTGACCATACGTGAGCTTCAAATGGGTGAAGTAAGACAAAATTCACTTCTTTCAAAATCACTATTATTGAGTTGGAAGTTGTGGAGTATCCGCGTCACACAATGGCGAGAATGTAACCCTTGATCTTTTATGAATGTTATAATTTGCGTTAATGTCCCAACGAAATAATATTGATTGCATTGCAGCAATAAGAGTGAGAGAGAGTCAACGGAGACCTCAAATACGATATGCATCACGTTTAATGTGTTCTGAAAATATGCGTTTGTTTCTCTGAAAATTCTCATTTTAATACCTATCCGGTGAATTTCGTTCATTGAAATTATTATAATATTATTGCTGTAACATAACATAAAATATGAAGAAACCTATTTTACATGATAAATATATTTATTTAAAACGAATTTCTACGCAAATTATCATTTCCCTCTTCTTAGCGAACGAATTTGTAGCTGAAGATAATAAGATCGGCCAACTAAATGGCGCGAAAAAATTGCTTATCACGGAACCACTTAGTCATGAAAAACTTGTGCTCAAGCTAAAATTTAACTTTTGTAGGAGAAACGGAAAGCTTTCAGACCAGAAAGATTTTATTCCACGTGATAAATTACTTCCATCTCTTCGGTATCAGATTTTTATCGCCTCCTAGCTTGTAATGGTCTCTTTATCGCTCTCTGTGTCAATTTGGACTGATAAATCGCAGCACAAAAAATCCAGTGTAAAAGATTTAGCATTACAGTCGATAACGCTGTTATTTACAAAGCCTTTTCTAAATGCTTACATTCTATTCCAACAATATGTTAAATATGTACATACCTATTGCCTTCCACTACGTTTTTTTCTTACTCTGGCGTATTTGATTTCGGAAATAATATCTCATGTATTTTATATTTTCATATTTATAATATTTCGAACTAGTGAATAGAATGGGAATTAGAATTAAGTCTTAAGGAGTTTTCGGATGGAAGAAGTGGCTAAACCGGAGTAAAATATAAATTGGACGGGATTTAATAAATATCCTCGGAACAGGTCACTTACGAATTACTCTTACCTTTAATCTTTCATAGAGAATCCACAGAGGAATACTCGAGACTGCCTCAAACAACCTCATTAGACGGATTGTAGTAAAAAGGTACCGAAAAGCTGAGATTTCACAATGGTTAAGCCATATTTAAAATATTGCCTGCAAGTATTTGGGAATCAACGGATGACTAAGGAACTGGATAATTTTCAAAGAAGATCCACATTTTTTTCAAATATTTGAACGAGAATGAATTAAATTTAGTGGGAATATTTAATATATGGAGCCCCTACAGTCACGATAAGAGCACATATGATTCTTTTAGAAAGTTAAAAGGTACTCAAATTCACTTCTGGAATATGAAACAGCATTTCAGCAGATTCGACCAACCACATAAAATAAGAGAACGAGATTTCAGCAGTGATGTGTTTTTGTATACTCTCTTTTCTTTCGCACAATTCGCGATCACAAAAAAAAGATGCCACACCAAAGAAATGTTATAGAAAAATATTGTCAGCTGCTATTCCTCTGACAAAGACTTCATTATAAATTTCAGTTGCATAATTAAAAACCAGCTGCTTTTTAACCCCTGCCACACGTCAATGGTTGACTCATAGGGTTTGACGTAGATGCAGACGTAGATCTCAGTGTCTCTAAGACAAACCATATGCTGTAAGGATTGACTCTCTGCAGTTTGGTTATATTACTGAATACATCATGAAGCAGTCGATTTTGGGGATGGAACCAGGAGATTTTTCTCATAAACGTTTCTATCGGGCTATTTCTTGATTTCTCCAACCTACTTTCTACCCGTATATGTACCTATTTTTCAACCTTTCCGTCCCTTGTAATGGACCGGCCCTACCGTTGAACCTCTCAACTCTGGTATTGCAGGTAGTATCGGATGACACCAGTAGGTGGCTCCTGCGCTTTATGAACGCAGCGGACGAGGCGAGACGAGCGGACTACGTATGAATTTGTACTTAAAGCATGCATGCATGCTCTAGGAATTTGAGTTCTTTCGGAAAGAGGAGATTTGAGAGAGGAACGCACGAGAAACAATAAAATCACTAAATAACGATTCAATTTATTTGTAATAGTGGTACGCATTTGTCTGAAATATTGTTTGAAATAAGGAAACCAATAAAAATATCCTTTCAACATAACTGTGCTTACGGGAAAAATCCAATCATTTTTTTGCACCCTGTTTAATAAATTTTCCCTTTTGGCGAGGATTGTAAATTATACCATTTCGGGGATTACTTCCGGTTAAATATTTTATTTTCCAAAAGCACTCGTAACCAGTCATAGAACATTAAATGTGGCGAGAAAAAAATATTTTTCATTTGAGGAAATATTGCTTTAATCCTGTAACCTACATAAACGCTTTCCGAATAAAAATCTTTTATGGGAAAGGAAATGGCCATCCTACGCTGATGTGTGAATTTCATACGTCGCGGTCGTTGGGCTTAGTACTAGGTGGGCTCTACTCTCACGTACCAAACCGTCCTTCGAGTTGATTACTGAGATTTTGATGATATACCTTGTTGCAAAATATCGTAAAATGTAAGTGATTAATAGAAATGTAAGGAACATTACCTTGATGTTAACAAAAGAACGGTTTTCTATGTTACACACATAGTAAAGATAACAAAAGAATTCATAAGTTCTTATGTGACATACCGATCTATAACTTCACTAATCAACCTTTGGTTGGTTTAATACGCGGTCCTGTGCAAATTACTTCGTAATGCATTCTCAAAAATATTGACAGCTTTCAAGTTAAGATGGAAGGGTCATTTTTTGGAAGGAGGTGCTATATTTTAAAAAATATATATTTTAGGCATGACAACTGCAGGTACAATGTTAATAGGTCTAATTTTCATGTGCATTTCCTGCGTACTATTTTATTATTTGCATTTCATTTCTTGGCGATTTTTCGAATCTTCTGTACTTATACTTAATTATTTCGGCGTTGAAAACGTGGTTAACATCTGCTCTCATTACCTACCGTAACTTTCTTCTCTAATCGTTCGTCAAATGGCTTTAAGTGGGAAGCACCGACGCAATATCTCTATGTGTATACCGGCTGTATCTATATTAAGGTATTGGCTTCGAAGTCAAGCAAGCAAACTTCGTGTTCATTAACTGGAGCTATGGGAACCACAGTTTTGGTTTAAGTATAAGGAAATTAGTTCAACCAAACTAAAGAAAGCATGTACTAACTATTATCAATGCTTCAATGATGATGATCTCTCCCGAGGAAGCAATAATAAAAGTGTGCTTTAGCCACATTCATGCGAATATCCTAAACATTTGATGGAGAAAATCAGTTCTATATTTTGTTTCGTTGTAAATAGTTGATTTATTTGGTTCTTTACATTCGTTACCATCCCATTATCAAGTTATATGATTTGTAAGAACTTTCTCCCTTGCTCGTATTTAAATTTTCCTTGTAGGTATATACTCTGGGCAGTGCCATCCGTTATGGGCAGCATGGTACTGTATATTAGAGCCGTTACTCTAGTCTGTATTTTGGGTCGGGTCTTCTTGCTCGAATAACTGCTCTCACCAAACTTACACATTTTCCAGGTGTATTATATCGCTACGTAAGATTTTTCCATAGGTAACTTTTATGCACGTGCAAGAAGACTAATTTTGCCGCGGCGTAATCAGTAGTTCATCGTGTTGTCTCCGATAGCCATATTACAATGCATTTAGCTTCCAGTCGTCGCATAAGTATTCTTTTCTTTAAAACTTCATGAAGCCTTAAAGATCGAATTATTTTCATTAATTGGGCTTTTAGCATTAAATCCTCTCAAAAGGTACACAAATGAATGCCATTTTATGTAATGCCTTTTACTCACATGCGGTACCAATTACTTACGATACACATCGATTTCATCAAGAGACATTGACTGAGTGTCATCATGTAATCCTGTACGCGGCTATGCTTCAATTCACTTATTTCTGTCATCCAAATTAGTGTCATATATTATATCACTAAACGCTGGGCATTTTTCCATCGGCTGCACATCTTCTGTCATTTGCTCTTGGTTCTAAGCTAGGAGTGATTATGGGGAGGGAAGTGAAACTGTAACTACGTCTGGTGATGATTAGTCATACCCACGCTGTAAATAAAGTCGGTTCACTGTCATCATTAAACTGATGAACATTTAGAGAAAGGAAATACTTCTGTGAAATTGTGTCCTGGTGAGTGTTGAGCTTAATTGTAAAGTAAGTAAGTAAAATCAATGATGATCCCTTCTCGTCCTTACTGGCTTAATATCGCAAAGAATCCAAATCGTTCCTATACAGTTGGGAAAATCATCAACAACGGTTATCTTACAGGATTACCAGAGATTCTTAGCTCCGTACGCTACCATCTTCCATGAATGGCTTCTCGTGTTATAGTTTTTGCCATCCTCTGTAATTTCCTCTCCATGGTTCCTTTTGGTCTTAGCTAAATTGTCATTCCTCAGGATGTGACCAATTAAATTCCCATTTATTTTTGCGCCATCATAGGCTTCGCGTTCAACCGACTCTTCGAAGTCTTTACTCTTTAGTCTGTCCATTTTATTTTCATTATTCTTACTCAATGACACCACAAGTCTATCTCTTCTAATCTCCTTTTCTTTGCTGTTGCTATCGTCAATGTCTTCAATCAATCACAGTAATCAACCCGAAGGTTGGTTTGGTAGATGAGGGTAGAGC
>LYUA01000041.1:1165901-1180114 GCA_002093875.1 Calopteryx splendens | reverse complement strand
AAATTAACAAAATCCACACTGCAATAACACGAATTTGAAAAATTAAAGGACAAAAAAATCTCACACTTATGCATATTTTTAATAGCATTATTATAGCTTAATGAAGAGTTCTGTGCATGAAAGTTTGAATCAAATTGCAACGGGTTGCCTGCGCCCAAATTTTTCAGCTGCATCGAGCCTTTTTCAAGTTTTAATCTATTCTATCTAAAAATTCTGGTTTTCACGGGAAAGGTAGTATTATGGGCATAAGCCCTTCAGTTCATATTCTTTATGGCAAGTCTATCCCTGAAATGTGTAGACTAAAAAAATATAAATTAATTTTACCACCTTAATCATTGTTGATTTTTTATGCTAATATCTACTGTAACGTTCCCTCTAATTTTCCTTTGTCCTGGAAATCATTGGACTTTCTCTCTCCTGTTAATAATAATTTTAGGCTATATTTATTGCCAATTTGCTCATGAGATAATTCTATGCTCATGAGTATTCTTGCTGCAATGTCTCAGTCACCGATCGCACCTGCATTCTGGGAAGAGAACCCTCTGCGGCTTTGAGTATCTTGCGGGAGACAGACGCTCTGTTGCCGTGTAACTGGCTGTATCTACATCATGAATCGACGCATGTTTGGTCATCGAAAATCATTTTTCGCACTTTGGTACAAAATTTAAACAAATTATTTTATGCGTCGGGTCGATAAAACCTTGAAAATAGCACCCACCTAGCAGAGGAACGCGCATTAAGGCAGAGTTTACTCCGCGGTGCAGGCTTATGCATGGAATTTACGACTTAAAACTACTGCTATTCGGAGAGCCTTGGGCGGGAGAGCAACTCATCTCTCCACGAAACACCTCTAACACAAGAAAATACTCTCTCGATGCACCGCAGCGTGGCAGTTCGCAGGCTTTTGAGATCGTGATCCCTTCCTCTTCTTGGCATCGCTATCCCAGCCGATCTTGCGATGCTTCGACCGAGACGTGTTATGTAAACAAGCCAATCTTCGAGCGGTTACGACGGTCCTTGGACAAGACTCTCTTCTTCGGGATGCCAGTCTTCTTCTCTCTCGGTGGAGATAACCTCCATTCTCACCCCCCCTCTCAATCCCCTCCTCTACCTCCACGACCGTCTCCGACGATACGACGGCGATCGTGGAAGGAATTCCTCCCGTCTCCGTCCACCCCATGTCGTGAAAGGTGCGTGTGGCAACGCTTTACGGAGTTGAGGCGGCGGGTGGGGAGGGAGAGATTTGGGGGGAGTGGGATCCAGGGTGTCGGGGAAGGAAAGGGAAGAAGTAGGAAACCCCGGGCGTGCCCTTGGTCGTCCGGATGCGTCGGTAATCGAAAGAGGGGCGATTGGAGCGCTTAAAATTTGTGGCATATTCTCTTACACGGGTGGAGAGGAAAGCGCTCACTTTAAGCCGTGTGGGGGGGTTGGGGGAACGCAAGAGTTGGGAGGCATGAAAAGGGCCCTCTTGAGCGGAGATCCCCGCACTGGCGGCAGGAATCCGGGTGGGTGGTGACACGCTGAAGTCCGCACCGGCGGCGACTCAAAATCTGGCTCTTCATTCTCTACCTGCCTTTTCCCTGGGATCACGAAATTGACGAGAATTGGATGGCACTAGTTACTGTTGTTTATGCGTAGTGTTAATTGGGAAATAAAATATTTCGACAACTTTTACTGAGTCATATAAGTGACTAATGATGAATTATTTTATTTCATTAGGTGTTTTTGCAATACAGCGCGTAGTGAGTGCATCGATAAAAATGAAAAACTTAAAATTATTTTTCTAGGGAAAATTTTATGAAGAGTTATTTCTGTAAGGCAAACACTATGCGCACATTTATCCTCAGGTGAAAATCTTCTTTAAATTTTGTTTTAGAACGTAATAGGTATATTACAGTCTCACCAGTTCATGCTTTTTTATGTGGATCGTGACTTTCTTCATTTATTACGAGTATAATCAGCTAGCTTAGTTTAGATATTATCCAGCCTTTGGAGCGACTACCTCCTTGCATAAATTTTAACACAATTGGGCTTCAATTGCGTTTGAATATGCATCTAGGTTTTGGGATCCATCGGAAAATTAATTAGTTAAGGAATTAGAGGTATTAAGAGGTAAAGGAATTAAGGTTCAAAGTAGATCCTCTAGGTTTTTAAGAACTTAATTAGCGAAAAGAGTAAGCGTGACGAGGTTGTAAGAGCTACGGGTGGCAGTCACTAGAGAGAACAGGCGAGGCTGACTTTTGCAAAAGTACAGGGCAGTCGAGTTTACTCGTGAGTTTGAGGGAATTATTAATGAACCACACTACATCGGCAGATCAGACCACCCCGATAAAATAAGAGAAATGTACTGCACCATCGATAGGTATAAAAACTCCTTCTTCCCTCTCACAATTCGGACCACAACAAGGGATTATAATGAAGAACCCTAATAACCTTGCTGAAAGTGTATAGGGTTGACGGGATAGGTAGGATGGCAAGTGAGAATATGGTTGCATGTGGTGGTGGTGTATTCGGTCGCATGTTATTCTTAATTTTTTTGCATTTGCACGTTACCTTTACTGTATGAAACTATAGTATGTATCACTGGTTTTTCATGTGTTCCTTTTTGTAGTACAAATAAACGTAGTTGAGCGTTATCCTTCAAGTGCAGTGTTTGCATGTGTCGCTTAAGTAATTGGGTATAATAATTGTACGTGCCCCTTTATACGGTGCATGACCCCCCTTTGAATAGTGTTATTCCTTTGGTGCATGGGTGGTGTGTACTCACCCCCTGCCACCCACCCAAGAGGTGGATTGCAGTGTATTACGTAGATAGATATAGAGACTTTAGAATGAAACCAAAGTGGAGTAGTCTCATTTTCCATGCAGAAATAGCCGCAGAAGATGTGAGTAAAGTTATTTTTAATCGTCAATATAGAAGTGCTTAGAGTGTACTAACTTGAGGCAGCAATATAATGTTTTCAAGTAGTATGGATTTTCGAGACATTTGAAGGTTCAAGCTATTAGATAGTCTATTTTATTCGATTAATGACTTCTAAATCATCAAATCATATCAGAGAGCATTTTATGTGTCTTGAGGAAATCATCAAAATAGTAACACACTATGTAATAGATTCGGAATACTGGCTGCCATCTCCAATACAGGACCCGATCTCCATAATATATATTAGATATCAACCAAACACATTATTCAACCCTAGGATCGGGTCGGTTTTAAGCCCTAGTTATAACATTCGATATAGAGCGCCCGGCCCCTTTTCCTAACCCTTTTGCAGTTTCTTAGGAAGATCCATAGGATAATCCAGATTGGGCTTGACAAGTTGTTTGCAAAGATATCGCCAGGATTTGAGCCAAATACTCTGCAGTTCACTTCTCAAACATTTTCCACTGGGGGCTGCTCTCCATTTATTAGCCAGACGTATCTCGCAAAAAATTGCATTGCGTTGGAAATTAAGTCAGAATCCTAGAACAGCTGGACTCTCAGCCTTCCTATTTTGGCCTTGAATGAAAATAAATATGAGTTTTCCGCATACTTAGAGGAACGCAGTTTGCCGATGCGCCGCTATGGCCGCCGATCAGATTACGCAATGAAATCCAACATCATCGACGATGAAGATACATAAAGAGCGTTTTTGATGAAATAATACGGGGAAGGAGGAAAATCATCAGCGAATGCGCGGAAAATTTTCATTCGCCATGTTCCGCGTGGAACGCCGTTCCTCAGTATCGGAACCGTACCCTCTCGCCATTGTATTCCTTTTCCACCAGGGAAGAGGGATGAAAAAAATCTATCAGCCGATTAAACGCCAGCTGTAGAACGTGTTGTTTTTCCCCACCCGTGCCTCTCGGGTATCTCCGGCGAATTTGCTTTACATAAGTAGTTTCGGTTAACCGCACAACTATGCAAGGAAGAAGACCCAAAAAGAGGGGACAGAGGAGGAAGAGAGGGGAATGACGGCACGAGTGTCCCTCTCCCCTGCCCCTTCGACCGCCCTCCCTTCACTACCCCCTCCTCGTCAGCACCGCTGGGAGGGCGAGGGAGAAAAAATGGGGTACCGGGGCGCTTCCGGTTGTCCTCGTGCGTAACCGGAGGAGGAGCTGGGGCGGATCACCGGGCCCTGGGGGAAACTTGCGACATGCCACCTCCTCTTCCCGTCCCCCCCTGCCCCTTCCTCCTATGCCATCTCTTTTACTCTTCCTCTCTGGCGGGCGTAGCATGTCTGCCAACTGTGGGCGTGATTAATGGAAAAAATTATCATTGGGTCCATCCAGAATTGTATCAATTAATTAGAGTTAAATGCCATTACTTCATTGGCACCTTTCTTTCAAAGCAATTAAAAATTTCCCATGTCAACAGTCAATTTTCTCTCTGAGAAAATCCATTCCTCGTTGTGTACCTTTTTTCAGGGGCAAATTGTATTGTTACCTCATAAATGGCTCTCACCCAAACGTATATTTGTATTCCATAAAAGAAAATCCAGAGTCAAGATTATACTTTTATTTTGGACTTCACTATGTTTTTACTTCTAAAGTGTAGTTGTCTGCAAGCAGGCCCGTTGGGGATATTTAAGGGTGATTTACGCTCCTAATCTGTCGTTTTTTCCCACTGAAAGCTTTTCTTTCGACATACCCGACTACATCCTGCCTTCCAGTTGGACGATCCGAAATCGTTCAGGTCACCAGCCTTTAGTGTAATAGGTGTATTATTTGCTTCAGATATTTTTTTTTTCGGTCAGTGCAAATTGTCACACGTGAATAATGCTGATGAAATCACGAGAAAAATCTCACGATTGGAAACCGCAAAATAATTAAATTAATTTCAAAGCTTTTAAATGGATGTCTTTTAGTAATGTACTTGCACTGCTGGTGCATAATATTGCTCTTCGGAGCACAGAAGGACGAAACGAAATGCCAAAAAACAGAACGAATCTATGCTACGCTTTTCGAAACGGCACAGATTCTCCTTCTCCCGCTACTCTTTTCTGAACTTCATCTTACATCATCTCGTCCATCCCATCCATGTCCACACGCCCTCTCTCCACCTTCCGGTTTCTGGAAAAATGGGCCCGGGTGCGCCGCGCCGCCTCCACCCCCTTGCTGTCGGGGACATGTCCGCCACGGGGGGGAATGATAGGTAATGGAGCGTGCAAAAAGGAAGCCATTCTCAAGAAAATAAAGGCCAAGCGCAACAGCTGCTCCTTCATTCCTCGCCCCTCACCGTCTTGAAGCAATTCTTTAAGACTCGACTGTTTCAGGTCTTGAGAACCGGACCCCCTCTCATACATGTTTTTTAGTCACGTTGTTGTTCCTAAGGGAATGAATGCTAACGGAGGGTTGGAGTATTGCCAGGAATGATTTTCACCTTTTTATGGAGCGGTCCAGGTTAATCCTCATCACATTTATTCTCACTGCTCACATTTTGGACTGATTTACGAGTGCGCAATAGTTCAGCATTGGGAAAGACAAGAATAAATTAACTTGGGGTGTATTTGTTATTATTCCAATCTTAACCATCTGTTGTTACTTGCATTGCACGGTAAGACGAGTTTTTCAACATAACATGGATGGGACATCAGTTGTTAAAGAATAAACATGACCTCCAGCCTGAAGGTCGTTTGTCTTTTAAGGGTTGATTCCCATGCAGCCCTATGGTGTGTGTGAAATTGAACATATTACAGCTAAGCTTCCTAGATTATTTTGCTTTGCCACCTGGGTCTTCCCAGCAAATTCTGGTATCGGAAAAATCACTTAGATTTTGGACATAGTTGTGGCTGGCCAGAACCACCTTGGTTTGAGCAGGACCAAAGCAGCAGCAGAAATCGGGACCAAAGGAGACGAACGCTATACTCACATGCTCAGCACGCCAAATTCTCAAAGGACATGGAAAATTTTGCTATGGTCACTGTAGGTAAGACATTCACTGTCAGGGAAGGGGACTCAATGTGATAGGCATATACCCACACCCTGCTCCTGCGAATAACAAGAAGAACACAAAGTATTCGTTGTTAGATGATGATATAGAAAAAGGAAATTACTCTTCGTCTATGGTGATATTTTTATGTTTGTTTAACTATAGATCTGCTGGCATCAGCAATATGCACGTAAAACAGAAATTAATTCAATCTTCCCATCTGCTTAGAGTAAATAACTGCTTTTGTTGTAAAATAGGTATTAATACTCCTTTTCGTGTCTCTCGTTGGAAAGTTTTTGGCTATTAGTAAGGTTGTGGTTGGCTTTGAAAATATTAGGACATAAGCTTTGGATGGCTCAAGTCTATAAAAAAGGAGCTATACTATAGTCGCATAAATTATAATATATTACATTTCTCCAACTATAAATATATACGCGTTCGAAAATAGCGCGCATTATGTCCATTTCCATGACGCAGCAATTAATATTATGGGGAATCATAGAGTAACTATGGTATGTTGACCAACGCAGTAAATATAGCTTCACATTCCGCCCATTTATTTAGTTTTTTTCAAAGTCAACAATGTTTTAATTGCAAAGACTTCTGTCATAAAAATGCAAGGTTTGTTCTAAAACTTTTGTAAGATTCCATATACATGTATGAAATTGTATCATATCAGTATTACTTTTCATTTATCTCCCAATGGAACCAGGTTAATGATCCTTTCCATTATTCACTGCCCATTACGTGCTTACGTAAAATTAATTTCCGGCGGCGTCACTTTGTGATAGCAATATTAGCAGTGATACGATGACATTAATGGAAATCCAGCGTGTCTGTTTAAGTTTTTCCTTGCGATGTGCTCTTCCTCTTACAAAAATTATTTGGAAATCATCGCATCCACGTGTGGATACCGAGTTTGACCTTAATATTCATGTGCTGTCACTCAATAAAACTCCGACGCACCCATCCGGTTATATTTTAAATTGGCCGCTGCATCCGGCTATCGGATGAGGTAAATAGAAGTTGGCCAAAATACATGATGGAAAGCAATGTGTGCCTTGTAATGGTATCAACTATGGTGACAAATTACACTTTTGCGTATGGCAAGTGTCGCCGGCCAAAATGTCAGCATATCCAGTGGGCGCCTTCGATCTTCGGTTACATTAGGGAGTAAGCACCGGAATGAACGAATAGAGAAAGGCATTATGAACAATCAAGAGGCCTCCTAATAGTTTGTAGCGTAGCTTGCTGAATGTTGGCGAATGGCGTAGCAAAATATTCGTCTGAAAGAGGACGTGCATAATCCAACGTGATTCCATAGGTAACCGGCTGTAATAAAATAAAATGAAATCCAATGATGGAGATAAGGATTTACCAATAAAGATCTGAAAGGATTTAATTTTTAAGGTTTATAAATGATTCAAATAATTTTTTTCTGGTTTTTATAATATTTTTTTATGGAATGTTTGGGTCAAGATATAGAAGAGTACCTTAAGGTATGTTTTCGTTATAGAGTCTGATCCGATTACAATAGCAGTTAAAATTCGCTATGGACTAGAGGAAACAAGTGAATTCAGGAAATGCTATTCGTTTGTAATTCACTGAAGTAATTGAGCACAAGAAAAAGGTATGTGTCCAAAGCAAAGATAAAGCGGTAGGAAGATTTCACTCCTGTAGTGAGCTTCGGTTACTCATTTCAAATACAGATTTTCACACACCAGCCAGGAAATTTTATGGTTTCATCTTTGTTTTCGCATTTGATAATGAGAGTTCTTATATATGAATCATGTCTTCGTTTGCGTAATAATGAGGTATTCAGTAACATTTACGCTTTAAGCTTGTAATTGTTATTTCTTGCTCATCTCATTTTTTGCCACAAACTACTGAAATAGATTAGCATAAATGTGAAATAGCAAAAACTAATAAAAAGAACCATATTCATTAATTATTTTTATAGTTTTTAAAAATGTTATTTTCTTAAAACATTCAGTCGTGTCCCATTTGTTCTTTTCTGTTCAATGGTGAGCACTTAGTCATAATCGAGAAATTGTTCGTATAATCGCGGCGTTCGCCACGGTATTCCTCTTCTGACCATTTAGTTGAAAACTTATAATTTTCTGGCCTCATTTACTCTCGATGAAGGAAATGCTGTGCATTGAAACAAATAAAGCTTGCACTTCATGATGCAAAATTCAATGGAACGTTGTAAAATAATTCCGTAGCTATTGTCTTGAGGCGATTCACATTTCCGTCAAAAAAGAAGGCTCTCATCGTTTTATCAGAAGTGTAGCATCTGTATCAGAAGTTTCTGAAACAAAAGAGATATGTTCTATTGTTGATGAAAAAGCTAATTTTAGAAATAAAATTTAAATTCCTTTCATTGTTTTACGTGTTACATTTTTACTAGTGAAAAGAAAAACAACTTTGAATGAACAAAAGACTCAGAAAGAATTTTTAAGAAATTTAGGTAAGAGCCCCTGAAAACTTAAAAGACTCTAGGCTAGATTAACATTGGGGTAAAATCCATCAGCAAATAAGACTATACAGTGACAAAAGAGGATACAGAATAATTTTGAAAGAATCATTATCCCTCGCTATATTAGCTTACAATGGGTATATAAGCAGAAACACATAATAAATATCATATTTCCCTGAGTAACTGAGTGATTTCTTTTGTTTACTATTTGGTGACTAGTTCCACTAAGAAATAATGCATACACGAAATTTACAAGGTTATTGTGAATATATATGGTGAATATGTAATATTAGATATGTATTGAATGAGTAAACTTTGTCTAAAAATATACAGTGGAAGGAAGAGATACTATTATATTCTTCATGATTCTTCCTTTTGTGTTAGTATTGGAGACTGTAGTCCAGCATACGGCTCTAAGAAGTCTTTTTACGTATAACTAGAACAAGAATAACTATTCTTGTTCCTGGATTGAAGTACATTATTCCAATACAAGCACTCGAGGAAAAGGAATTCGTACTGTAGCGCAATTCAGAAAAAGCGAGGGACAGTAAAAGCGAGAACCAGACTTATCTAGTTAACCGCTTTTTGATGGCTAATTATAAATTTCCAGAGTCTCCACCATCGTGAAATCTAGCTGTCTGTTATGTGCGAAAAATAATGGATGAAAATTCATAGAATCGTCCTTTCCTGTCTTTTTGGCGAGGTCTTCATGGAAAGCACTACATTGCCCTTCTCACCTTCTATGTTCGTAATGCAATAAGTAATCCGAAATAGATTTTTTGTCCATAATTGGACGATATCGCATGCTTCAAGAGAATGGTATACCATTTTAATAAAGATAAGCTTCTTTATTTTAAAACACTCTATCCCTTTTTTTAAATAAATAAATACAAATAATCTTAAAGTAAATAATGCTTAGTCTTTCTTCCTATATCTCTAGTCTCTATCCTTAATCCATGTGTTGCCTAGGCAAATTTTAATAATTCAACATTAATATATTCGTTTAAATATGCACCTGAATACCAGCGTATGCATTGATTATTACAATTCTTAATCAATGACCGTATTGGACAATCATGAATTGCAGTCGATTGCTAAATGTAACCACATTTTATGTATATCTAATGAAGTTATTCTATGACTTGAGATTCACTACTAAAACCGACCACTTGAAATGTGTATTTTTCATGCATGTGGAATAATTTGTGTATGTATACGCCCACACATTATAACGCAAGCGCGGCACGGTCGTAATGAAGACAATGCATTATGGGTTCAGCCGTAAAATAGTAAAGAAATGAAATTAAATGCAAAAAAAGGGAGTTCTGCAGCAAATCAAAGTGAAAAAGACAACGATTTGTCCTCACTAAGAGCCTTCGCTAACTATTTGGAAACTACTGCCATTACGTTCTCCGTTCCAGTTTCGATAGGTTAATGAAAGATGAACAATTAAATATTACGAAGTTCCAAAGTGTGACGCTCAATCCAAGGGGTTAGGAAAATCATGCATCCGTGGCGATGCGCGATGAGTTTTAAGATCCTGCCTTCAGCTCTATCTTTCCTAAGAAGTCAAATGAGTAAATCACGAAGGTGAAATGCCTCCGGCGAAGAAGCGGAAGGGTGACGATCTTGAGGAAGGTCGGGCTCCTTAAGGTGGGGAGCTTTAACTGTTCCCAACGAAGAAAAACCCGGAAGACATAACAATAAATCAGCTCTTTCGTCGAAACCCTTAAAATTACGCTGGTTCGAGGTGATTCGCTTGAACATAGTGGCAGATATTCTGCGCATAGTACAGCAGGTGAAGGAGAACTTTGAAGCATCAGTTTTGTGAAGAAACATTTAAGGTGCATGAGAGAGAGAAAGCGATTTGATAGCTCGGGGACGAATGAGTGGTGCACAGTTCACAGCAGTGCCAGAAGTTCTTATCGTAATTCGCTTCCTCTAAAGAATAAGCATCATGGAAGAAATTATTTTTTTTTACCTTTTTCCAATACTTTCACCAAAATCAATGCTCAAACCGGTTGGAAAACAAAAATATAATCCTATGTCTATATATCCTCTTCATTGTTAACCTGATTACGAAATTAATCGGCAATTTTCCTAGGTACATATTTTTTTAAAGATTTGAATCTAAGTTATGCATTGTAAATCTAAATCAGTTAAATGGAAAATTTTACATGAAATACCTATGTGAAATAACTGTGTAATAGTGGGCTTATTTTGATGAAATGAAACATTAGTGTTTAAACCTGAAAACTTTGTAAAATATAATGAATTCGTTTCCAGAAAGGCAGAGTTAAGAAATAAATTGGCTCATCGATTACGCGAAATTGCTCCGCACTCATTCTCTTTCCATAAAAAAGAGCAAAGATTTCGCAAACTTTTCGAGGCACAACTGGTTCGCTCTTCCTCCCATAACCGACTTCCTTGAGAGATGAGAGACTTCAATGGGCGATCAGCGACCTCTTCTCCGTTACATAAATTGTGCCGGAAATACCGTATGAGAATTTCGTATCTTGATTGATGTAAACGATTGAATTAGCGCCTCTAAAGGAGGGAGAGACTAGTTTTAAATTGGTTCAGCTACGGAAGGCGATGCTCTAAAACTGGTTTTTCATTGTAACCAACCGTCTTCGAACACTTCGCCAATGGCGATATTTTTCTACAATCTTTCTAAAAACTCGAATATTCTGTTTTAAATGCGGATCTTCAGCATATTTTCACCTAATTTTATCACATTCAGGCGTTAGAAAGGGATGTGATATTTAGATTACCAGTAAAAGTGATGTTTTTGACGTAATCCACTTCCTATAACGATTAACAATCCCGGTTAATTTTTCTGACATTTTTACCTATTTCTCTACTGTTATCAATGCTCAAAGGAGTAGGGAAAAAAATGGAAAAAAAGTGTACGGCGTAAATCAATACTCTCCATTATAAATTCATAAATCATTTGTTATTGGAAAAATATTGTAAAGGAAATATGTTTCCCTGAAGATTTCTTTGCTCTTCGCGTTAGTGTAGGTATTTTATGTTACAATTTGTGTTCGAAAAAAGATTTTGCGTTAAGCTCTCGCCACGGGCCTCCTGTTCTCTCCATAGTCTTTGTGTTCGGTGAAGAGCACCCAGCATTATTTTATACGCTAACTGGTCTATTTTTTTCCCATTCATCTCCTTGAGAGAAATGTATTGGGGTCTGTTTCGTGGAAATTTGCGTGCACATGGTCACCACATGGAGAAGGACGGTGGCCGGGAAGCGGCGGTTTGAGTGACGGCTACTCCTATTGTCACAGGAAACGAATGATGGGCACGAGGATGCTTTTCTCCCGTTGACCATTCTTGTTTCCCAGGAGGCATTCTTTTCCAAGAATGCCCATTTTATCCCAACTGAAGAGTCCTTCCGCTAAATATACTTCTACTGAAGGTCGGAGCGCTTTGCAAACCCATATGTTTAAGGCTCCGGGAGCAAAGTAGAGTTACGTAAACTTTGTACCTTTGAACACGATTTAGTAGGCATGTTTAGTTTTGTATTTTTGAAAATGAATGTAGGGATGGAATATTTTAGAGGCACAAAATGAAATTAGCATTTGGAGTGACACATTTTTTTTGTTACTTAACATTAAATTTAAAATATTAAACTTTCTAATGTACCCACTGCCCAGAGGAAGATAATGAGTGACTTCCCAAAACGTCGATGTCTCTCAGTAATTCTAATGATCCTTTGGTCCCATGCGATCCGAGGTTTTGGTCCTGCGTAGCCCATTATTAGCCGGCCGCTTCTTTTTTAAGGGATTGTGTTTTCGTAGTTTTTGTCTTTGTCGCTGTATTTTCGGTAAACGAATTTTTAGTTTGACGCAATAGTAATGAAAATAATGGTCAATGACTCCACCAAAACGACCAATAATATTTTAAGTGCTATGATATAAGAGTCTGTATTTGTTTTTCGTGTATCTCAAATTAGGTATGAGTTAGAATTCATTCATCCAAGTTTATTCTCAATGCATTTTTTGTATCATTCTTCTTATTTGGGACTAACTCGCTTTCGTGAAGAATAGGTGATTTTTCGCATGTGTTGTCTGGATCTATTTCGTTATTTGGAGTTGATGTACGTAGTTATTGATGTAGTTATTGATACGGCTTATTTTTTAATGAGTGATACAAATATTATTAGTTCTCATTCGACGCATTTGCTAGACTCTAGCTTCTCATCACTTGTGGCCTTAAGTCTGAAGGAAATTGCTGAAAAGATAGAAAAATAGTCCGGAATAGAACGCACATTTCTCATAATTATTTACAATTCGCCTATTAAGGACTTAATTACACAATTCATTTCTCAAAATCCGGTAACGGCTAAAACGTCAACCGGGCAAACTATATGATTTTTTTTTTAAATATACATGTTCATAGTACCCTGCAGTAGTAGCCGCCGCGAGGGGGTGTGGTTGGGGGTGTCACCAACAATTAATGACTACGATTAATATTTTATTAGCATCCCACATCCCTTGCTCCACGGGATGCTCGAATTTTCGTACGTATTTCCTGCTGTTATAGTCAATAACTGTGCGAGGGTAAAAGGATTCCTTATATCTGCTCCGCAGTTAATCTCTCAAATTCCTGTCCTGTTCTCGTTTACCAATGTAATGCGGAGGTAAAATGATTCCTTCTGTCTCCGTGTTAAACTCGAATGATTTTTATTTTTCTAACAACTTAAGACGTACATGCAATTGTTTATAATTTTGTGAAGCGGCGATTACTCCGAGGAGTAGGAGTCCACTAGTAAGGTCGATTTTTAGTTTAACACCAGCTGAAACCGCGTAATATTTGCACAGAAAGCCTAGGAGGTTCTGTATTTTTTCCATGTTCCTCGTTTCCTCTTTCTTCACCCAGGCGTAAGGTCCTGTCTTTCACGACAGGTCCTAAAGGGCTCTGCTTATTGCTAGTTCCCACAGTTTATAGTCTTCATTCAAAATCTTTCTTTATTTTTTCGGTCTTGCAATTATTTTTGGATTTTAATTTTATCGTTTACTTGGCCTTCCAATTTTAATTTACTGCATATGACGGACTTATTTAGCATACAGTTTCAAAAACATACAATTTGGATCTTAAGAAATCAGCATTAATGCCTATGCATAAAATTTAATATGACAAAAAAGATTGTAATGAAATCTTCCCCTAAGTATTTTACTGATGTTTCTGTAATTTTTCAGATTTGTGCTCTGTGAATGTTTCGCATATTTGCCCTATATGTTCGCATCACCGGGTGACTCCGTTAGGGTTCATTTGTTTACTGTTGATGTTAATACTTTTAATTTTACAGGAATTCTTTATCATTTTTAATTGAATCAGAGGCAGGTAAATTAATACCATTTATACGGTAAAGTGGAAATAAAACTTCGTTGCTTAAATCACTCTTGATGCTCATTATGAGCACGCATTTAACTAATAATTAATCGTAAATATTTACGCTGATAGTCATAAAAATTCGGCTGCTACAACAATAGTTTTGTTGCTTACACAGAAATTGGAAGTGAATAACGTTATTTCTCACCATTTGTAAAGTTTTTTTTGGCAATAACTGAATCGGAGGCAACATTTACGGTCGCCTTGCACGCACGGAAAGTGTACGAAATATCCCAAATATTACAAATTTATTTGCAGTTAAAAAAATTTGAACTTAATAAAGTAAGAGAATAGGATAATTTAGTTTTATCCGTCGAATAAAGAAAAAAAGAAGGAAATCGGTTCAAATTTACGCTTCTTAAGGATTGAAAGATGAAAGCCTAACACTCTGAAACATATTGAATCATATGTACCTCATGGAAA
>LYUA01000041.1:1079571-1090238 GCA_002093875.1 Calopteryx splendens | reverse complement strand
GAGAGCCTCTTTGTTCGCTCGACTCGTGTGCCGGCGGCGAGGATTGGAGATGTCCGGTGAAAGTAGATCGCCCCAAAATGAGGGAAACTTGTTGGGGCAGAAAAATGCCTAATTACCCTCTCGTTAAAATTATGTGGATATGCTCAGAAAACCTTTTACATAATAACTGCGCATAATTTCCTCATAACATATATGCTTTTAAATTAATTGAAATTGGCTGAGCTAGTTTCCCATTTATATATTTATCATTAATCTAAAAACAGCCAAATTTGTAACCATTTACATCAGATTATAAAAGTAACGGGGAAAATTACTGGCACCCAAGCCGTAGGTGATGGGAACCCACCTAGACGGGAATCGAACCCGCAACCTTTGGCTCGACAGTCGAGGACGTTAACCCGCCGCTACCGAGGCCGCCAATTGGGTTCACATTAACACTCTTCCAATGTTTTTTAGAAAATCTACATTTTTCGTATCCGTTATTATTTTAAAGCGATTTTATATCCGTGTTTCAACGTTCGATAAAATGTTTGCTGATCATATGATCTGGCGATCTAAGCCAAAAGGAATTAATTTTAATTTAAAAAAATATTTTAATGCTCTAAGAAACGCAGGTATACAAATACGCCGTATTACAGACGCATTCAGTTTTTTATATAGTCTTGAGTAAATATTTTTCCTAAAATTATATTTCATTCATCAATCTCCATTAATTATTGCTGACAGTGTTGTGCTGTACTAGAACCACTAGCTGACAAAAAATATTTTGTGCAATTTTTTAAAACTAGTTGAGGTTCAGCTTCCTTTCCGTCTTCCGGTTTTAATCGGATTGACAGAGTATTTCATCTTCAAAATGGGCATATGACAGCTAAAAAATGAGCGTGTTTTTGGAAAGGGAAACGAAATAAAGAAATACAGTAATTTAAAGCCGCAGGACAATGGTTAGTCCACCGAAAGGCAAAAATATTTGGGAACACCAAGCCTGATTGAGCAAATGTTAGTCGAAGAAAAAATATTCCGCGGCGAACCGCAGAAACTATAAATTCTGTTGATAGAAAGTTGTTAGTTGTTCTTTTTCCAATATTTTATCATTATAAAGTACTCCTCAAGTCCAGCCCTCTTAAGTATTTTTAAATTATTGCAGCACCTATATTTTTATCAAAAATTTAAGTGTCATATTTTCAGGATCATTAGAATAAATAGAATTTTTTTTACGTTCCCTACGCGGTGCCTCGGCTTAAAGTTATCAAAAACGCTCTTAGTTTAAATATCTCTCATCAAGCGTTCCCACGAGAGAAATATCGCGTCATAGATGAGAGCAGTGGTGCGCAAAAACTTTGGAGGAAAAATCAGCGTACCGACCCGTCATGGCCCATTTACCAGCCCTGCGCACCTATATTAATTCTGTATACCCCAAAAAAGATCACGAATTTTTTTCCCCATGATGTTATGTGTTTCTTTTTATTTTCGTTGCTTTGGGTGTCATTCTTTCATTCTATTATACACGTTATTCTATTGTATACGCTTATAACTTGCTAAAGGCTTTTTCTATGAGTTATTGCAGTCTATTTTTTATGAGATTCCTGTTGCATAGAGCAGTGAAATGGTAATAATAGTCCCACGGCGTAAATAAACTTCTTTTTCCCACCATGGACGCAATTTTTTTTTACTTTTTGAAATCTTCATAAAGCTCAAAGTTAGTTAAGTATCGGAGTTTCTTTTTGAAATATTTTATGCAAAAATCTTTACAAAAATTTGTATATTTTCTTTCGAGAATGACTACAGCGATTTTATTCATACAGTCCTCGGAGATAATTATTGAAAATTATTTTGAGCAATATTGAAGCGTCTACATTTTTCTCTCTCGCTATCCCTCTCGATTTTAAATCGACTGGGGACCGCCTAAAATTCATTTTCCTTTCTTTTTTCACGCATTCCGTTTCCTGACTTCCTTTAATTTTCATTATTTAGCCCAACTATTTCCTTTTCCTGCTCTCCATCCAGATGTTATTTCTTCTTTCTCCTGGAAACATTAAAATTTTTGTATTACCCAATCTTCTAAACGTTGTTTTTTCCTATATTATGTAGGTATTCTATTATCCGAATCTCTTCCCTATCCTTATAAATCCTTATAAAGCGTTATTTACGATATATTCGTAAAATGTGTCGTGACTTGAATTATTATTATTAATATAAAAGCTACCATTTGGCAGTACAATCCCTTTAGTACTTCACGTTGGATTGTGAAATTGCTCCCCTGAGTGAACAATTGTAGAGATATTATTACGTAACTGGTTGGAGGGTCGCTAGGCGCCAACCAAATAGCGAGAGGATATTACAAAGAACCAGATATGAACGTGGCGAGAGACAAGCTGGGGGAAGTACCGAAAAAAAGGAATATAGTCGAGCGTTGTCTGGAAAAATTATCCGGAAAAAATGCGTCTAGCACCGTCGATGAGCAGAGATCCTGACTGTTGTCAGTCGGTTAATATGCTCTTTATAAGCTAGAAGATGGTTTAAAACGTTTAAAGAGAGAAGACAATTTCAATATAAGATGGACCTGGAGCTCCGGTCACTGCTCTTAGGGAAGTAAATATCAACACCATTGCTGCCATTGTGAGTTAAGAACTTAAGAATATAGCTAAGAGCACTATCAGAAACATTGAAAATTTCATTGGATGCCATCCACTCTTTGGTAACAGAAAGACTGCACATGAGGCGTAGTTTTGCGCGGTGGGTTCCGAAACTTCTCATAACTGGACAACAGTAGGTACGTTCGCGTGCAGGCTGATAGACTCGCGAAAATCAAAATATTAAATGTGTTCCTCATACTCTCTATCGTACAGACTATATGTGAATTTTTCCTGTTTCCCAATGTGATGAAAAACCGTGGAAAGCGAACAGCGGTCGTAGTCGAACTGAACATTTTTAAGCTTGAAACGGCTGCCGCTGACGAAATACTTGAGTGTAATCATTGAACGTTGTACCATATAAGAAATACACATTCAACTAACAATACATGATAAAATTAAATATTTGGCCGATAAATTTTGCGAATAAATATTTTATGATCGTCATTGAAGAGCCCTCGTAACTATAAATCTGTGGCCATCAAGTAAGTTAATTGGAGTACCTACCCTCCAGATCTAAAGAAGTTACCATATCGCTGTTTTTTAAAAAGGCTAGTTTGTTTAGCAAGTACTCAGTGAATCTCCCACTTCCCACTACAAAGATTACGGCTTTTTGGATCACTTTTTTCATTTTAATTATTCATTGGTATGGTAATAAGCCTGAGATACTTGTTTTCTACACCTGCTCTTATATCCCGTGAACTAGCCTAATCTAGCAATTACCGTTGGATGAAAAGATAAAAATATTTCCCGTAAATAATCATGGAATAATTTTCAGCAAAATATGGCTAACTCAGGAAATATATTTACCTTGAATGGAAAAAACCGGTTGAATATATGGGACTTATTTTTGTTATTTTTAAATGATTTTTATATCTATGAATTACTATCTGTGTAACGTTTGCGTTTATATAATTTTACGAAACCTTTACACTAAGCAAGCAGGGAGTAGGTTGTAAGGCTTAAGGGATGTGTTATTTCATTGATCTTACGCATTTAAATCCCTAGAGGTACGCGTCAAATTTATTCTAACATTCCATTTACTCACTTGTAATTCCGTTAAAGGAAAATGTAAAACATATCACCATACTATACCACCGCTTTCCCTGATCACGCTAGCTAATTAAATACTTACATTATTTTTTGATATTTTTATTTTCTTTGCTTCTGGTTCAAATCCCAAATAGGTATTTTAGTTTCTCGACGATATTAGTTTTTGATTGTAGCCTTCTTGTATTTTTAGTGTTTTTTTCTCTTTCCTTGTTATTCTGGGCACACTAGTAGTCTCTAGTAGTGGTTATTCAAACTCCTGATGTATTTTATGCAACTCAAACGTATATTTTTAATCACCATCGTAGATTATCAATCCTAGTGTTGGTTTTTGGCGGTCCCCCTATGATATTAGCTACCTCTCAATCTCTTCACTTCTTTACAGTTTCCTTTGTGACATCATCTATTGTTTGCTTCTTGCAACTCATACTTTGTCTTCTTTCTGTGATTCCTGCGATTACGGTTCTCAGCGTACAAAATGTATTCTGCCTCATCGTCTTGTCTGCGTTTCATAGACATCTCTCTTTATCAGCACTTAAATAAATTTCATTAGTCACTTGGTCTATCTATTTCATCTTCATTATTATACGAAAGCGTCACCTCGTAATATCATCCACTTTTTCCCGCTTCTGCTGTTGTCCACGTCTCAGCCTTGGAAATATGAATTTTCCATCGCAGGTTGTACTGCAGCCTAAATACCAAAATTATTCTGCTTCTTTAACTGTGTGCTTCTCTATTTTATTTTAAGCTTACTTCAGCTACAGGCCATCATCTGTGTTTTTGACATTTGTTTACTTGATTTTCTTTCTAGACTTTCTTTTTTACGGGCTTGTGTTATCGTCAATCATCTATCTAAGATAGAGCACCTACATCATCCGTGTTATATTTATTCTAGAATAGAATTAGGCCGATCTATGGATTCCAAAATTCTTTTATAAATTGCCTCTCCGAGTTGGATATAAAGATATGCCGTAGAGATAATTATTTTTTTCATTATGAATGCTTGATAATTTTTTTTATTTTAGATGATTTTCGGGTCATTCACCGTAACAAAATTTTGGTGTTTTTTCAATTGGTATTCTTAAAATTTTCTCTTTTTTTAAATCCCAATGAACACAATTAAAAATCAATTAAAAAATCAGTAGCAATACAATATGTATACCTAATCAATCCAAATTAAATAGAATGAAACTGAAAATAATCAATTGCCATCAATGTAATCATCCAAGTTTTGATCGCGCAACTCGTCCAGATCTAGTAGAATAATTGTTCACATTTTATAAATTATTTGATTCAGTTGATTTTACATCTTCATACGACGGTATGTAGAATTGATTATTTCTCATGCTTGATGGCACTTTTTATTTTAGGCCTTCTCGTGTCATTGAATGCACACAAATCTTTTTCTTCTTCCAGTAATTATGCTTGTTTTGATAACCAACCACCCATGACATCTTTTACTAAATAGTCTTTAAACTGCTTCGCAGTCTTCATGCACCTGCGCACCGCATTTTATATCTGCCTTTATTCCGTTTATGACCATTGGAATGTTAATGGCTTTCTTTGTCTCAACTTTATCTCTGCTGTCACCATATTTGATGACAGCCTCCAAATATCTAAAAAAGAGCGTGTGTCAATCTATTTTCTTTGTCATTCGCTTCTACTTCCTTCGGGATAAGTAGCATTATGCTCCTGTCCACATTGTCAATAAATTTCCTCAGATCCACGACGGTATTTTTCCATTCTCTTATCTGTGATCCGTCTGAGAGCAAGGGTAGTTTCTCTGCTCTTCGTCTATATTTAGATTCAAATTTTGACATAGATGGACCCACGAAGCATAGACTCAATAATTGGCCGCATTGGCGCAAAGCAGCACCCATCCGCAAAGCGCAAAGAGATTTTCCGCCTCCGCATCTCATGAAAAAAATAATAATGCTCTGCACGTTACCCGACTAGTAACGTCAAACTCGTTTGCAGAACTAAGATGGTGGGTGCGACTACGGTGGAGGTAATTAAGGAATAATGACCAAAATCTCTAGCGCCTTTTGCAATTGTGAGCTCTTGTACGACGCACACGCCAGACGTAAATTCCACACACACACAAGAGTTTATAGAGTTGAAGCAATGCCGATTTTACGGGACTTTCCATCCCCCATTGAGAACTGACGTTATTTTTACGACGACAGCTTTAGAGATAAAGGAAATTCGCGCAAATTATGTTGCTGTGGTTGGACTGTAATGAGGGAAATTCTATCTTTATGGAGGTTTAGGATTCTTAAAGCTCTCTCATGATAATTCTACTAATCCTTGTTTCATGTGTTTTCCGAATTAAATTATTTTTATTGCCTTCATTCCCTGGCTCAAAAATGGTCCTTTTGGATGGAACGAAATATTCCGCATTAAATGCAAAATATAACCTGCCGTAAATTGCTGATTTACATGTAGCTTTGAATTTAACGCATTTTTACAACGTATTGTGTGAGGCATGTTTTTCTGTGTAATTCTGGAGGGTGCTGCAAGGTGGAAGCTCCTAGCAACATGGAGGAAAACGTCGACTATAATAGGGTTGCATCGTACAAAGCTGCCAAAATGAAAAAGATTAGAATAGTCATTAATTGTTAACTTTTATTTGAATTTTTTGCTGAAATACATATATTCAATATAGCAAAAAGCTATCAGGCACTGATGTAATTAAGAATATTTTAAGTGGAAGGAGAGAAGCAGAATAGTCCAGAATGGAATAAATTAGGTACATAATGAAAACCCAAAGGACAGTGAATGAATTATGCTGCTAGAAAGGCATATAGAGAGCTACCCTTGGATTATTAACTATAGATCTGCATCCACATGAGGCCCCGAAAGCCACAGTAACGGTTTGTGGCAGGGGGTAGTAGAATCTCAGCCATGGAAATATGAGGCATAAGTTGTTGAAAAGGTGACTGGTGTTTATTTGTTCACGAGTCACTCTTTCTGCTTAATTCGTGAATCCTGTGAAGGAAAAACAAATCATTTAATCTACCTGTTCAAATGCCTATCTCTCGAATGTTGTTATTATATAGTCTGAACTTGTGATGAATTGCGAAACTAAGATTTATTTTCTGGACGCCGCAGGTCAAATTGTACGGTTGATACCTTTTAATAAGTTTATTCCAGCGTTTAGGCTCCCTGTCTCTCGAGGCTCCATAGTGACCCATAGTCCAGGTGACGTAGGAATTGCGTTCTTTCGTAATAGTTCTTAGTTAAGCGGGCAGATTTTCTCTGTAATTTTTTTGCGTTATGAAGTATTTCTTTTTATGGTCCATAGTGCTCGCCGCTTATTCGAAGTGAGATCTAGCCAAAAAAAAGTATCTTCCCTACTATTTTCCATTGCTACGTTTTCCGTGTGTGTGTTCAAAAAATTCTATCTTCTTCGGAGCAGCATTAAGAATTCTATACTACAAAGCGACTACCACGATATTGCGAATTGTTAAATTTTCCGTGGTTAACCACAAGATTTTCTAAAAAGCGTGCAAATAATGCGTTAGTGCTCCATTAGGCACCGGGTTAATGTTATTTTGCCTTGTCAATACCGCTCTTCCTTGCACGTCTTTAGTCAAATTCTGTAAAATTGGCCCAGCATGGGAAGAATGCAATTGATTCGTTTCACTTCTTTTGTTCGCTAAGCAAACCTCGGCCCTCCCCAAATCACGTGGTGTGGACTCGTTGGGGGCCAGCCGTAAATCTCTTCTCCAGCCCATTGTTTAATCTCCTACGAGGGGCCTCCTCCTTCTTCCATCCCCCCGTTCCAAAAGGGAGAGAAGGACGAATGTTGCAGACACGAACAATATATCCCTTACCATCCATCCTCTTCCCCCGACCTCCATCCCCCGTCGCTGCCCTCCGGAGAGCAAACCAACTCCCGAGAGAGAGGTTGGCCGAGTGACAGCTGCGCCGCCGACCTCGCCTTCGGCAGCCTCCGAGAGCCCTTGCCCGGGTTAAAGCTAAGCCGAACGGTGCTTGTGTGCGGAGGGCCATGGGGCCACAGGTGGTGGTTGTCTGGCCGCCGACCGCGTGCACAACAGCCTGCCCATAGGTCACATTCAGTGGGGAGGGCAAAAGAGGGAGCGGACCTGTGAGTAGGTGCGTGTGTGTGCGAGGTGCCAGAAGGCCTCGGTGCGGAAGGGTGCCATATGTGACCGCCGGGAGTGCGGGGGTGGGGATGGGTGTCTGCTTGGGAGTTGGGGGGGGGGCAGCTACACTACACTCCTCCAACCTGGAACGAGGTGAGTTAGGGAGTTGAGCTAGAAAGTGAGGTGGAAAAGAGTGGCTGGAATGGAAGCAAAGGGAGAGAGAGAGCTATCTCGAGATCTTGCTGTTCACTGCAGTGAAATCAATGGCTGTCAAACGCACATCGTTTCCAGAAATAGGATTCGATTTGTAGAAAATCCCAGCCATGCGACCGTGAATTATCCCATAGAGTGAAACGGCGAAAAACCACAAATTTCTCCTCGCTGTTGGCCCTATCGTGTGCTAGTCCCTTGCAGAAGGAGGAAAGGCATATAAAAGGAGAAATTCCGGATGATTCTTCCTGGTGATAATATATACAATTGGCATGAAGGGATAAGAAACGTGGCTTGCCATCAGTAGGCAGATTTGGTTGGGCTCTGCAAACCAAAGATTAGAGACACAAGGTTCCAACCTGCCACGCAACAAGCCAGCTGCACGTGGAGTCAGAACAGAAGGCTCCTTTTGCCGCCCATTGTTTTCCGTACAAATTTCGTACCCAGGAAAGCCGTTTTTGGTCGGGTGTTAGTTGAAGGAACCAACCGTGGCCTTCTGGTCAGCAGCCGAGTGATTTACTCAAGAGGCCGCTTAGCTACGCCCCAAATGCTACTGAAAGCTCAAATCAGGGGAAGGAGACTATCCTCCACAAGAATAGGATTTTTAATGTGAATTATCTCGCCATATGCGATTCTTATTATCCGGAGATAAATATTGACGGAAATATAAACTGTTTTAAACTATTCTCGGTATCGGTATTCACACCCAGTTCATTCAAGGATCAAAATCATTTAATTTAGCCGTCAATATGGCCTAGGCCATATGTAATTTCATATTAGTCAGACCAGGGAGTTAATAAACACTGATAATTTTAAATCCATCTTAGTAATTTGCGATTTAAAAATTGAACAAAATTCAGAGGAAAGTCGCCTGCTTATAACATTACTATTACGAATCCTACAATCGTCAGAAAATCTGGGTTGGCTGTCTTTCAATTAAAAAATTGATATTTTAACCCGCAAATAAAATGTCACTTGTTCAAACTACTGCTTGCAAGCTACAAATGTCACTGCTCACCATCACGAAACTAGTTCGACCTTCTTAGTACACCTAGGAGTTCAATCATTGTGACAAAATAAGATCCACTAAGGTACTATTAGATAAATTGAATACTTTTTCCGTAACTCAATTCACCACTCTGACACAAATAGACGGTTTTTTAAGTTGATTAATTCGTTAAAGAACTTATGATCGTTTGTTAACTTTTAAAAATTGTAGAAAAAGGAATTTTAATATTTAAAGTTCTTTATCGTGAAAATCTTGCATACTTATGAATTCGAATATTTCTTAGTAATTTTCTGTTTTAAACAAAATGTGGGGACTTGCCCTAAATTGGTTTTGAATAGTTTCTGGGAATATTCTAAGGAAAAATTTAAGAAGAGTTGTTTTTTTTGCTTTGGTTAGATTTCACTTTGAATCTATCTATCTATCCTTTGAGAATATGGGGCCATGCACCGTAGGGCCTAATTTCAGAATTAGACAGGATGCAGAAGAAAGGTGCCCGTTTCGTGAAGAATCGACGTGAGCGAGCAGACATTGTTGTTGTATAGCCTGGGTTGTGAGCCACTGGAAGCAAGAAGAATGTGTGCACGACTCAAACTATTAAATAGATACATAATATTCGAGTTTAAAGCTGACACAGGGAATAATTTTAAATTCGCATTATATAGGTAGGCAAAACCTATGCAAGAAGTTGAGGTAGATTGACTGCCAAACAAACTCTGTAAGGAATCCTATTTCCCTCGCACAATTCGTAGCCACAACCGTAAGAAACTCGCAAGACGATTAGAAATTCACGAAAGTGAAATGATATGGAATGGCAATAACATTCAATGACGCTAATGACTGGTATCCTAACACCTTGCCACACGCTCTCGTGGTGACCTGTTTGGTAAGATTTAGTCGCATCAGTGGAGTAGTATTTTATGATCAGATCTTTAAGAACACGTAAAGCTTCAACCGCTTGAATATTCTAACCTCTCCATTTGTCACAGACATTCGAGTAACGTATAATTGGAACCGTAGCATGTCTGGTGTGGAAACACCGCCTGCCTTACACCAGAGTGGTGGCTTGTAGGGCACCGTGTAGATGTAGTTGTTGATGCATATTTTTCCGTGAACTCGGATGCGAGAAACTCGATTAATCTGACGTAACATCTAAGGAAGCAAGACCTTGTATTTTTGACAATTCCACCCCTTAAGTGAGGAATGCGCATTCGATCGGCTAGTGAAAAATTGTTGCTCGACTTTTTTTGGACTTTTCGTTTACCCCTCTTCTTTTCTTCCACCATTTCCGTGCGTTTGGAAAACTCCATTCTCTCTCCTTCATAGCAAAATGAGATATAGAAGAATGTAGAGAATAACTGTCCTCCGCGGTAAAGGTTTCCGATAATTCGCCATTTTTCCGAACATGATGATAATATTAAAAAAAAAAACATATTTATTTAGAATTCTGTTCGTTATTTCCGTCACCTTCGTACACTTTTGTTTAGTTAAAATACTTCAAAAATAGGTACGTGATCCTTTCTGCCTTATGTGGCCCCCCATATTAATGTTTGTCCTCGCCATAATCGTTCTTGAATATCAATGGATACGTAATTTGATTAAATGAGACCAAACACTTTGTAATTCCACAGTAAGAAATATATTTAATACGACCTAGGTTTC
>LYUA01000041.1:902874-912900 GCA_002093875.1 Calopteryx splendens | reverse complement strand
CACAAATACACGCGCAAGCACACTCGGTGTGTGTCCGACCCACGCACTTACTCTCCCACCCGCCTCCCCGTCGTCGGCGACCGCCAAAGACGCCTCTCCCTCGTCTCCACCCCCGGGTCCGCCCACGCTCCCTGGGACCGAAAAAAATACGCCGATCCGCTCATTAGCGCGGCTTCCTTTTGAGTGGTCTCTGCCGTGGACGACCCCTCAAACATTTCGCTGGTGAATCTTAATTAAATCTATCCCTTGAGCTCCGTTATTGATAGGTTTCGCATTCGAATTTCGACCTCGGGTTCCGTAACTCACTCGACGGGAATGGATGTTATGGGTTTGGTGAAACTAATAAAAGATGTCAATCGATGCTTCTCTCGAATTTTTCCATTGCCCTCGAGGAAAACATTAGCGTCCGTTCTTCGATCTGGATGCGTAGGCTTAATTTTATGCAGAAGTGGAAGGGACCGAACGGAATACATTGCTAATGCTCGGGTCAAAAGACTTTGTTAAGGATCCTAATATCAGAGGGACAGCGGCTTCATCTAGTGAGCCCGTCTTACGCTTATTCTGAAGGGAATTATAGGTTTTGAGATGTCAGTCATCTTACGCCATTTCAGGACGTGGAACCATCATTTTGTGCTCTTGGTAATGTGTACCTAAAAAATTCGGTGTACGCACTGCACTTTTGCCTCATCAGACTAGATTTTTTAGTTCAAAATTGGATACGTAAACCTCAAAATTATATTAATTTGACCACAAATATTTTTAAAACATGAAAAAAATGTCAATATCTATGGATAACAAAAAAATCCAATTCTAGTTAATAAAATATCGCTCTGTGCCTACTTCTCACTCCCTGAACGAAGGCTATTGAAATCATCTCGCAAATGAACTATGTAGTCTTGTGGACATTGGTGACGAAAGTGGCAAAAGCATTTATTCTAACTTCATCTCGGCTCAGTCTGGAAGTCGAATAAACACTCATCCCCTCCGCGTGTTATCCGTAGGCCAAGAGTCCCGAAAGCTAAAATACTTCCTTGTTCCGCGATTTCTTTTGGAATTGCTAGCCGAGCTCTCCTGTACACGCATGGTAGATTCTCCCACGCAAAGGGAGTTTCTATCGCCGTTTTGTTCCAGTGTCGCCCACTAAAAATTTTCATTCCGATCGCTACTCGATAGCTTTTTATCCCGATTCATTCCTGGCGTGCGCTCACCCAATCAACTTTTTGTTCCCCTCGCCTTCCCGTTCTTATTCAATCTTCTAACAGCTTGTCTACTCCGCCTTCGTCTAATTTTTTTCGACTCCTCCTCAGTATTGTCCATGAAAGGAAGTGAGGGCAACGAATCCGTTAAGCATCAGTTTTCACCAGTCTGCAGGAAAGTTTGCTTTCATTTCGATTCCTCTTTCACCGCACCCTTTCTCCTGCCTCGCACCTTCCCTGTCACACTTGCTGTTCCCGTTCTTAATTTTACTTCTCTTTCTTCCCTATCCCCTCGCTTAACACCACAATAACACCCATGAACTCCACTTTTTGAGTGGTGTTCATCAAAATCCGAAAACTCCGACGGAAAGGCAGACGTATCTATTGTCGTAGTGGGTACTTGAGGAAAGAAGAATGCGGCGACAGTCGGAAGCAAAAAGTCTGTTCATATCAGTAATCGGGAAATTTGTAAAGAAAATCGAAGAGTAGCTATTCAATACGGTTGCTAATTAGGTGCAGTGAACGTTCAGCTTTTTACCAAATGAAATCTTCGTGATTGTGCCACATCTATCCGGCAGGGTACGAGCAAATACCTAGACTTAGATTACTTACGTCGACCTAGATGTCTTTAAGGTTGTTTACAGCGATTTAAGTGCGACTTCAGAGCTTTTCGGCGTCAAATACGCCTTTTGTTAGCATGACGCGGATCACGATGCATTAATTTGATGATACACTGCGTAACGAGATGGACCTTTCGAAAGTTAAATCTCTCACATGGATTTGGATGTCCACCTTTCCTCTCCGATGCTCTTCATACCGTTTCCCCATTTCACCCCTTAATCTCCAAGTGATCCCCCTCGCTTCCCACCATCCATCCCCACCTCAACAAATTACCCTCGAGCAATGGACACCGTGAAATTATGACGAGCGTCGCGTGGTGGAGCGACGGGCAAGTCGTGTGTGCCAAAAGTACGAGCGTGGGGAAGGGGCAGGGGGAGTACCCATATCCACGCATCATCCGTTCCGCATAAAATACGAACTAGGTCCCACCACCGACCGCGCATTTCGAGCGCTCCCTCCCGCGACAAAAATTCACGCACCGGACCGGCTAATTCCAGCAGCGTTTTTCTTTTTTTTTCTGGCGAATTTATTTTCGCGACCGCCCTCCGTCGAAACTTCCCCGGGCTCAGCAGCGGTGGCGTCGCCGTAGGGGAAGTTTCGCACGCGCTCCATGGAAAGTGGTCATCCCAATCGCCCGCTGTATTTTCCCCCCTCTTCTGTCTCTTCCGCGTGGGTTTTAAAGTGTCCGAAGACCAGTATTTCCTTGGAGCCCTTGCAATCGGTGGCGCCACCTCCGGTAGACGCCAAAACTTTGGCGTCGTCGGTTGTTGCCGCCGTGCGTCATATACGTGCTTTCGGATGGAGACCGGAATGTTTCCTTTGTCCGTGATGATTCCTCTCCCACACCTGGTTCACTGAAAGTTGCTATTGCATCTGCATATTTTATTTTTGGGAGGTTTTTATGAAACTCGTAGATACGTAATTCTCATAGACAGCAAAGAACACGCCAACGATGTAAAATCCCAGTGAGCAGTTGAAAGGAGTAGTTTTCCCTAGTTATTTACTGTTTCCAAGAAAATTGGAAATATATTATCAGCTCTGCTCGAGCAAAAGGCCCTACGGCGTTAAATCAGTTCTCAGCTGATATGTCTGTAGGTATATACTGCTCATGGATGAGAAGCGTTGCATGCCATTAATTGCCACTTGAATTAATTAAATGGAGTGAAATACCTACTTAAAAAGAATGAGCTTTCAATTGGGAATTTTCTCAAGTGAAAGGTCAGTAATAGCTGATAAACGGCTGGAGCATTATAACATGGTCGACTTTAAAATTTTTCTCCTGATAAAATTGATTTTTCAATTGTTTCACCTTTTTTACCCCAGCTGTATATGGCGTCTCATCCAAATAAGTCGGGAAATCGACAGAAAATACCGATGATTTTAGACGTAGTGTTAGGTATTGAAATCCAATACTCGTGCAAATGTTTTATTCAATTTTGTTTTTGAGTGGTCGTTTATCAGATCCGAAGTGCTTTTCATGCTGAAGACCTCGGCGAAAATTGTGTTTTTATGCTGTTTTTCGTTGAAAAAGCATTACAAGTAAAATATTATAGTATATTATATGAATTGATTTTTGCAAGGAACGTTGATACTTGTGGCTCATTGATTAATTCCTCGAAGGATGGAGGTATTCCGTAATCTCTTATCACTTCGATTTTTTTGCTGCTACGTTAAAATAACTGAATATTTTCAGAAAAAATTAGACTATCACCCCAACTGATGATTCCTAATTTTTCCTCGGGCATTAAAAGTACGCCAATTCATTAATCTCGCAAACAGTTTTATCACTGACGTAAATCGATGTGCAAGAGGAATCAGGTGCTAAAGATTTTTCTCGGTGTAGTAGAAAAAGTTGCTTCTTTATGAAAAGAGATTCTGAATATTTTCGTTATTTCTTTACTGTCCGTTTCAAAAGCAGCTCGTGTACATTAGAACCCAAGTTCAGATAGAGTCACAGCAATCTTAAGACGGACACGTCTTTCGAAGAAGTTATGCTTCGGACTTTGACTCGCCCAACGGTCTGATATTCGGGGGATATCGGTCGTTTTTTCCCTCTTCCAATCCCCGGTATCACCCCTCTCCATGACCGTAGTAGATAAGTGTCATCGTGCGCTTCCTGCCCTACGCCTGAATTCTATCGCTCCATTCAGTCCCGGGAATTCATTCTCTCTTATTTTTTTCTCGAAGTTCGTAAAGTGTTATCGTTTAAAAAAAATCGTTCTCTCCCCCGACTTCTCCCCCGCGCCTTACCACTCCTCCCAGCTCCTCCCACCTCCTCCCATCACACTCTCCCCCTCGGGGTGAGCGCCTCAGTCATTCAAGTCTCCGGGATTCCCGAGATCCCTTCAATCTAATCCACCCGCGCACAACCCCCCCGCCCCTCCCCGCTGCATGCCCATCCCACGGTTATTTTATAAGTCCCTTGCGGTCACGCCACGAAGAGAATTCCCTCGCCTCCCTCACCCGAATCCCCATTACCTTCTCCGATCCTCTCCTCCCCCTCCCCGCGATCTTCAAGAAGGGCTACAAGTCCGTCCACCGCACACGATCGCTATGGAATCCACTTCCTACGGTTTCCGATACATGTGCGAGCGTAGATTCTTCGCTCCGTTTTCGTTACAAAACGCCCCCACGGCTTGCTTTGTGCCCGGACCGCCCGCCGCCGGGTCCATTCTCGCGCCCTTGGAAGATCATGGAGGAGTCGACCAAAAAAAAATATCAGAGCGGAACGATGTTTAGTTTCGGATTCGAGATGTTTTTTCGTCGTGCTTATTTTCAACAGCCCCGGCCCCCGGAAATGAATTGTCTCCAAAGTTGCGTCGTAGCCACGGGGGTGGAAAAGTGGCTTGCGTGAACTGAGCGCTCGGAAAATTGACGAGGATTGGAATGACCGTGTGGGTTGACGGTGAGGCCGTGTACCAACCCAGACAGGAGGACGAACGGCTGTAGGTAAACGATGGTGTGTACATCCCGTAATGGCCAGCGAAATATGTAAAGTCACGTTTTAGCGCCACAGGAAGGAGGCGATTTTTGCGTCGTTACCATTTAGCTGAAGACTTCCTCCTCGACTGCTTAGCATGCAAGAACGCACTCCTCTGGACGCAAAAATGGGATAATGCGTCCGCCTTCGTTGAAACTTGACCGTCATAACCGTAACGCAAATGTCGAGGTCCTTTGGGCTTGTGGCGGAGAGTGCTCAGAGCAAAGTAGTTATCTCTCAATTGGCCACGGCAGGTTCAAGTGGGTAGGTGACGTGAAGGAAGCGAGTTATCAGACACAGCGTCGCTTTTCTATTTAAAAAGATCTGAATGAAAATGCAAGTCTGGGAAAAAATTCAAGTTGAACGGTGGAATAGTTCGCAGCGAATTTGAGTTTTCCTCTATCACGATGCTAATGATGCAAAAGTATCTTTAAATGGAGAGCTATTATGTTATAAATACCAAACTGGTACATAAATCTGTTGACCACCGATATAGGATGACGGCAATATTTTTGCGCCAGGTGAAGGCTGTACGAGGAGTATTGGAAGGAAAGCAGCGAAAGTAGAAACAAATGAATGGTCTTACAGCTGGATGTCTAGGCGCCTTACGTTTCTGTGAAAATTTGCACCTAATTTTTCACTAGTTCATTTTCCTCATGGTGGTCTATGGATTATGTTACGTAAACATTTAAACATTCATTAATTTCGGTGAAAACGTTGGAATAAATCTCAGTGATTAGCGCATTATTGTTTTCTTATTATTATGTTTCATATCTCTTCAGAAGTTGCAGTAAGGGTGCGGTAATTCTTATGACGCTCCTTAGCCCTCGCTAAATTACCATTTTCCGCAGGCAAGGAGTTTGACATGAGCGTGGAATTCGAGTGTTTGTGACCATACGGTTCGCCGGTGGAGGTCTCCAGACCCCCGCATCCAAGCGCTATTTCCCAGAATTTATTTCCTCGCCCCGTGTGCTCGTGCGACGATCTCGGGTATGTCTCCGTGCAATTCTGCGAAATGGGGAGAGCCCTCTCACGAAGGGAGCGTTGTCGGCTTTGAGTCACGCAGGTAACATTCCACGCTCTCTCGCCCCGCGATTGCCTGACGAACTCAATTCGCCCTCGTTCCTCCCCATCTGCCAAAGGTCGTGAGACGCAGGAGAGCGAGGGGTCACGACTTGCCCTCCCCCACACAGACGCTCCTCCCACGACCTCTTCCTCGGTGCATCCACCCCGGAGGGAGCCCCCACCCACTCCATCCTTGACGCCTTCATCCAACTAAAGCCTTCAGCCACGCGGCGGGCCTCAGGCCATTTTTGGACAGTTTTTATTTGCCGCTGTGGCCCCTTCATTATCCGTATTCTCATAATTTTAAATTACAGTTTTCAGCAGCTTCACTTCTTATGAAGTGCTTGATCTTTCTCGCTTTCCCAGTTGTAACGTTTTTAATGGCATGCAAGAAACTGGCAGTTACTATAAATGATTATTCTTTTGCTTTCTTGAAATGGTAGTGGTACCAATACAAAATAAAATCGCAGAGATAGCTCATAATTGGAGCTCGTAAATTATCTCATTATCAGCTTTGAAATCACGTTGCCTCTTTTTTGTGCATGACACGATCGTTTAGGATCCAAGAAATTTTATGGAGCTTGGAAAGTCAACTTTTCCGTAGTTCCACCGATTGTGTAATCTGAAGTAATGGATTAAGTTCGCTGTTGATATTGGCACCCATAAAAAATGTTTTATTTACAAAATATTTATAATATTTTGTTCCTTACGGAAAAAATACATTTATTTTTCCTCCTCTGCAGTTTTCTGTAAATGCATTAATGTTGAATACAACAATACAATTGTCCAAAAATGGTTGTCTTCTAGCAATTAAATTTTATCTTTACCGAAGGGGTCCGTCCACTAATGCATTTGACACTCGAAGAATTTATTTATCTTAATGCTTGTGGATTATAATAAAAATTATGTGTGGTAGTACCTATAGGAAAACACTGTCATTCATGGTTGGACTACAGAGAACCGTGAAGATCCAAAAACTGTTCTGGAAGAATAAGCATGCCGTAACCTCCATCATCCCTCCTGCTCGAGACAATCTTCTCTTGAAATTTTTGTGCGCGATGAACTTATAAAATAGCACGAAGCCTGTTAAATCACCAGTAACCATCCACGTGGATCGTGAATGCCTTTTAAATTGACTTATTGGGCCGTGAACATTTTCTTTGGGCTCTGAAAAAATAAACCAAAATTCATTGTGGTGGCGTAAATAAGGGAATGTGAGGGAAACAAAACCTAGAAGAACTCCATTATATTATTTTTTCAAGTATCGCCAAAAACGTTTTGGTTATTAGTGATCTTGCGGATATCCGGAATGATTCAATAAATGCTAAGCGGAATTTTATGACTCGACTTAGTCAAGCGTATTTACGATTCCTGTTTATTCTCACATGAGTTGGTTTTTTGATTTTTTATCGCCCAAGAACACTTTTTACAGTTACATTCATCCACCGAAAACCACTGTTCCATTCTCTACAATCCACTCACTTCCATTTGAGGCAAATGAAGAGTGTAAATTTTATGCAATATATTCATGACTGCAAATCATAAAAAGTCGCTTATTCTTATATTAATCAGATCTACGTATTAACAGCCTGAATTCATTTGACTCAGGCCGGCAAAACTGAGATAAGTTGCATGCGCTAAAATAACCAAGGGTCTTAACGAACACTGGGGCGTACATTTGCCAACTAGTATTTAATGTGTTCATCAGACCTAAGTAATTATACCTAAAGTAATGATGTTTAAGTTAATCATTCATCGGAGTTTTGGATGCACATCGTGATTGAAACAGAATAGGCATAGGAAATGTCAGTGGAAAATGGATTTAAGAATATGAAGTGGGAGCACGATCTAATGGAGGGATGCTTGTACAAGAAGCCACCAGTTTCAAAATATTTCAATTTGTCAACTCAATTCTTCTATTTTCCTTTGTTGTTATTGTATTTCGCACTGGTATTCGCACCGTCTAGGCAACGTCATCTCTACGAGGACATAAGGTACTCATGCTCCCAGAGCTTACACTAAAGAAACCATTCCACCAGAAGTAGAGAATTTATTTTAGGAGGCTCTGATCCCATTACTCTTTTCTAGCTGCTGTCGATGGAGTAATCGGTATTCCTGTTACATTATGTTTGCGTGACGATTAAAATGAGTTAAAAGGGTAACGAGTGCCTTCAAATAGGTAACGATCAAGAGCACACCTTTTTTCTTCAGATCACTTGTGCTCGATTACTCCCCATCACTGGCGAGAGGCGGTCAACGGAGTCAACTCGATAAGCCTTGCCGTTATCTCGTCGGCGACAAATTGTCGTCATGCTCCACGCGTTGCAGTCTTAGCATCCGTTCGCGTAAATGACGCACGGTCAGCCCAATTGGATCTTGGCTGCCTTTCGAGCCGGTGAAGAATCGGATACCTAAATCATCCCTTACCAATCAAATCTTCTCTCTCCTCGTCCCTTTGGGTTCTCCGAAGAGGGGGAGGTACGTGAACCCGTCCGGGCGTCTTGCGGTTTAACGCGCTAAGCTACCTGATGGACCTTTTTAACTCCGAGGCGGATGCGTTAATGGGCGCCTCTTCCCTGGAGAGGGGGAGGGTGTGGAGGTCGTCGTAACCACTGGGGAATGAGGGGGGGGGCGTGTTGGAGGCGCGCGCTTATTTCCAGCGGGAGCACGTCGCCAGGGCTCCCGCTGGATCTCCAGTGTCGGTCGTCGGCCCCGCATGGGAGGGAGGGGGAGAGCAGGAGTGCCGATTTCCGGCGGTGGCGGGCAACGGAGGCCCCGAGGCGGGTCACCGGAAGTCATCCGGCAGACGCCCTCATCTCCAGCGGCACGCGCGATCTCCACGCCGCACGATCTTATGTTAGTTTCGGAGGGGGGGAGGCAGGAAGAGGGAGTGGAATGCTCAAAAGCGAGAGAGAATAGGGGGTGCCACCTCAACTTCTCGTAACCTTAAGAAAAATGAAACAGACTTCGAACGGGAGCACATTATAACTACCTATGTTGACTTCAGCAAAATATGAGATCAGTTTCCATCCATTTATGCACCTGTTCTGAAGCAATCTTTGGTCATTCATTGCGTGGAGAAAAGTGTGAAGACTTTGAAGAAGAGGAGACTTGAAGAACCTAGAGTGAAATTGTCTTAAACTTAATTTAACTTAAAAAAGATGGGGGTTAGTGATGGCTTGAAAAAAGAGGGGATTGCGAGTAAAAATATCCAAAGATGGTGAAAGCAAGAGTGCCAGTGAGGAGCGGGAGGAGCTTTTATAATCTATGGTAGTGCTGAAAAACATAGAGACATGATAACTAACGATTTTGATTTCAGTAGGCACCGGCAATTAAGGTACTCCTGTAAACTAGACCATATGTAATTGGTATTTCTTTTTTCAAACAAAATTATTGAATATTCGGGATTAAACTTTGAAATGGCGTGAGTGAAAAAAGAATGTATGCTTCTTTGACTTCGGGAGTAGTATTAAGTGGCAATCTGATGTGTCTGGGATGAAAGTCACAGAAACAATCTCCATAAATTCGTTTTTGAACAACGATTTTGTTAAACCTCAACTTTTATATAAACAAATCATATAGTTAGGCGGCAAATGATTAATATTTATTCCACCGGTACCTTTTTGAACTTAAAAACAGGCAATGTAATTGAAATTTTTTTTTAACTTTTGAAGAGGATAATTAATTCGTGGAATATGTTTTTTAAGCATTGTTTTACGACTTTCCAACGAGAGAGAGAAAATAAATTCCGTCCCGGAGGACACGTGTCAGGTGTAAGTCGCCCCTGGCACCTCTCCACACCTAACCGTTGCCATGCCGTCAGCCGCGTGCGGGGGTCAGCACACCGATCGCGGGGGGGAAGCAGCTCGCTATCTCCCTTCCGAGGACGCGGTCGACATCGCGAGAAAGCGCCTATCTGCATTGCAGGCCGTGCGAAATAGAATATCCCCCATGGAAGGGCGACGTGGCTCGCTCATCTCGCTGCTGCGCTTGCTCGCATGGGGCTCGCCTTCGCTGATCGCCGCACCCCCAATTGCACTTTCGCCGCGGTGCGACCTAGCGCCTTTTGAACCTTCTGCATCATCCGTTGCTTGCGCGGCATGTTTCCATCTCTTCCCCACCCCCTCCCTCCTCTCCCCCCCACGTCCTCATCCCCCCCCCCCC
>LYUA01000041.1:869834-882858 GCA_002093875.1 Calopteryx splendens | reverse complement strand
ACTATATATAATCGGTTTTTTTTGGTAACATAAATTATTATCAGGTGCAAAAGCAGATTTGTTCATTCTAGAAGGTTTATGTATACTATTGCATATATAATATTGGAAAATTGGAGGATATATGAGGAATGTTTTCAGTTAATTTTTCAACCAAAATGAGGAGAAACATTGACTCATCAAAAGGACACCACTTGATTTATTTACAATATTTGGTTCCAACCACATAGGAAGGATATTTAAAGAAGAAAATTTTTTTTCCACATCTTCAAATTCTTCAAGATATTCATTTCTTAACTTCTAGCCACTTTGTTGAACCCTGCCCAGCTGAGAAATGATCAAATAAACCTGCAGAATGTGTCGCCGTACCTTGTGAGTATTTTTATGCTGGGAAGGTGACTAGCAGTGACCCCATAAAGGGCCATCATAATACTGCTATCAGACACAATGTACTAAGAAATATCTCTGAGATGTTTGGGGATGCTTGTGATGTGGGGATGCGTCAGTAGTCATGAATAACACACATCTAAGACAAATGATGTTATATGGGTATAGGGCTAACACCAAATGTGCAAAGTAGTTTATGAATGACACATCATTCAGCAGTTGATATTTTCTTATTACACATATTGAACCGTTGAAAATTGTTCCAGCACACCCATATGGCCTTAAGATCTGTAGTATAGGGATTCTGGAAACAACTTGGTGCTATATGAAGGTCCCATCAGAACATGCATATGCAAAGAATATTCACTGCAATATAGCAGTGTATATAATGAGATAATGGTATATAATAATGATGGTGGTCCATCTGTCCTAACTTTTCCAGTATTTATTTGGATTTGTGATTTCTCCCTGCCTGGTTGTGAACTATAGCCATTTCCAGTGCTAAATTAAATCTGTATGCTCCACTTATTTGTTCATTGTTGAATTTTTCTGTTGTGTTGCATGGCAGTTTTGAAAGATTATTTGGACTATAAAAAGCCTCTTTGAATTTATTTTCTGGAAAAATGATGGCATTTTTGTGTTGCTTTCCATAGGCAAGATAATAATGCAACCTTTAGATTGGTTTGTAGCAAGGGTAGTTCTATGAGGATACATGCAATCAGATAAGAACCATGCAATGAGATAACAACCAAAATACTTTAATTAATGATTTTTATCCATCAATCTATCTATGGGGATCATTTATTGCTCCAATTATTTTACAATACTCAGTTCTGCTTTATATGCACTTTCTGAAATGCTAAGAATTGTTAATGCATTTGCCAAGAAATGAAAATCTACAATGCACCTACCTCATTTTTTAGGTGTTGTGTGTTGATTCCAAAAACTTAATGAACTTGTAACACCCCTCCCCCTCATATCCTCACCTCCCATTTTCTTTGCCTACCTATAATCTATATCTATAAACAATTCTTAAATCAATATTTCTCTTTTGTACCCAATAATGATGATGATGTATGTAAACATCAAAATGCATTGTATGCAATAAAGTACTGGAAAATGCAAATCCCTTTCAGCTATACTATTAATTATCATCAATTAGAACCAAGTTTCTAGTGCATGAAAGTGCACTTGATACCAGCCAAATATTTTTAAAAGTGGTCTAACAATTAGGAAAATAGGGTTCCCTCAAGTTGTGTAAATGCAACTTTGAAATGTAGTAGTGTCTTTCTCAGTAGACATGGTATGAGATAATGTTTGTATTTTTCATTAACTGATGATATTGGTAGGTACATGCATGATATGCTGAAATTATGAATGACTATAATTTCATTAATAGGTTGGTACTTCAAGTTAAGTTATACAATAGGAGGTCCAGTAAAACACCTGTGGTATTCTTCAGTGATAAAAAGTATTTATTTACAATATTTGGTTCCAACCACATTGGAAGGATATTTAGGAAGGAAATTTGTTTTTTCCACATCTTCACATCCTCCAAGATATTCATTTCTTAACTTCTAGCCACTTCTTAACCATAGGCTGACATATTTATACAAAGTTCTCTTGTTACCTCTCAACAAAAAACCTCCATCCCAAAACAACTGATACATGCATTAACCTTATCACGTTCTGTGCTAGATAAATAAACTAATCAACAAAATTATGAAATTCACTGAATTCTCTTTAAGTCTGTAATAACCAAAAGTTGGTTAATCCATTTATACTAAAGTGTATTCAGAACTTGAATGTCTTTTTTGTTTAAAAATACATACAAATTTGACCTAAATTCAACTTATTCTGTGCAAAAATTCTATTATAGTACTTGAGCTTTGTTGATAACCCAAATTAATTTGCTTAAATTAAAGAAAAATTGTGTACATAATCATTTCTAGCATTGTTGCATTCATTGCACAATCCCAAGGGACTCAACCACAGCCAACAGTTAAATTTTATTGTTAGGAGGTTAACTTTCTACATGCTGATTTATGGACAAACTTCTTTTATTTTATTCTTTAATTAAATTTTCCCTAAGGAATAGCAGATGAATTTGTAAATATAGACTTCATTTAAACGCATATAGAACAATACAATAATCCTATATTGCAATGCGAGGAAAGTAAGAAAAATTTTGGAGTGGCTAAGGATGCATATTCTTTCCACAGCATTGTCACTGTGTTTCACTAAGTATAATTATGGTGATGGTTAGCATACCAAGAATTAACATTTTGTATTACCCAGATAACATTGATGAGTGTAATTGATTAGAAAAGCAAGACAAATCATATACATACTTGCTCTGTAAGGTTTAAGTGTCTGGCCTTCAAGTGGAAAAGATAACACACTCATCAAAATAAAACTATAATATATGCTCTTATTGGATATCAGGATGATTACTTTTCAAATTGTTGATTTAATTTAATATTTTTATAAATTTTACTCAGTAAGGCAAACGATCTGGCAAAATGAAAATTTAATTATTTTTTCATCAACTAAAATAATGTGTGCATGGAAATAATGTTAGTTGGCATCTACAGGTAGATATTCTCATTTTGTGAATAATTCATAAAAATAAAATATTCTGGTAAATAAAATCCTTGAGTGCTCTGGCTATGAGAAAATGATGATACTTTTTATACAAATGCTGCTTTGTTTTTAATGACTACATTGAAAGCTGCAAATTGGATATTTTTCCTGTTAAAAGCATGATTATAACCAATTAATCTAGTGTCACATAGCATTTTTAAATGCACTGAACTGTATTGTATATAAATTGAGAATATCTGAATATTCAAGATGGAACTTTAACTTCATATGGTAAAATATACCAATACATTGTTTCATTTTCTGAGCTATGACCGCTAAAGACCAATAGTAGTTATACATTTTTAAATAGCTTGTAAAATTATGTATGATAAATTTTAATACAAATTTAGGTACCTACATTTGTGTAATGAAATAAAATGACTTTTTGATAACTTAATAGCACAAATGAAATACAATTAAATGAAATTGGATTTGTAAAAATGAACAATTAAAGAAGATGAATATTCCTTTACCTTTAACCTTTCAGAGCCAATAAACACTATAATTTAAAGTGAATATAAATGTAATTATTATTTCAACTGCGAAAATTTAAAGCCTATATATATGATATTTTGCAAGATAAATTCAGTTAAAACTCATACGCTCTAAAGATATGGACATTCCTGAAAATATTTAACAGAACCGTAATACTTTCAAAAACCAACAATTTGTCAAATGAGAGCTAACAATTAAAAAAATTAACTTTCCCATGATGTATTTCCTTTGGAAAAAATATATATGTAAGCTCAGCTTATGACTAAGATTCTACATGATTAACAGTGATAATTGAGTTACTTCTTAATTGTATGTAGATAAAATATAGTTAGTGGTAATGAAGGTGTGGGTTCTCAGTCTCATGCAAGGGTGAAACAACTGCAATATATACTCTCAGTCATTCATATTCATTTGTAAAAACATTTCTACCGAGAGAGAGAGATGAGTAACATCAAAAAATACCCTTCACACTGTGCCAAGAGTTGTGTGCCATTTTGAAATCTTTGTGTCTTTACTAAGTTTGTTTGTAAGTAAGCCTACTTAGAGCAGTTGAGAATTCTATATCTCCTCATTGGTGGAAATGGATGCTTTTTGACAGAAGTTACAATAGAAATATAGGTACGCAAACATGAATTCCTAACTTTAAACCTGGTAATATTGGTATAACATCAGTACTTTGGCATTTTTAATTATTTAATCATTTCATGGGCTTACTCCCTAAACTTTTATTCATGTTTAATAGGATAAATTTGATTATTTCATTTCTATTTTAAATGGGATTCAACATATGTTATTAATGAAAGTTCCCTCTGTTAGAACTCTTATAAATCTGCTGTTATAATGCATTATATATTAATAAATCCAGGTTGAAAAGGAGGATCTGAAAGTTTTGCATTCAGAATGCATTCTTGTTTTACATCTTGTAAATTTTTGTGATGGAATATTATTAATGTATAATGGCTGCACCATGTAGGCTACTTTGTAATTATTTTCATTAGTTACACTCATAGCCATGTGCATATGGGTAGTTTTCTTGGTGTTTGTTTGGAGAATGGTGTGGCATATAAATATTTTTTCAGAAGTCTCTGATCATAAATTCCCTTTACTTACTAACATATCTTGTGTCCACATTGAGTTCTAATGGTCACTTAAGCTAATAACTTGGCTATGTTTTTTTAGCATCTGCCTCTGAAGGATGGGCATTAATTAAAAATGAATCAATATGCATTATTTTTTAACAAAATTGATGGTATGCCAAAATAAAAATGTTTGCCCATGCCCATAGTCCCACATCTACATCGATGCTTGAATTCCTGATTCAAGGAACTCCAAATTTTTCAAAATGTTCAATTTTAAGGTTTTTAATGCATAAGTGGCTCTTTGGTAGGCAAAGAAAATTACTGAGAGGTGTTTACAATCATTGATGAAAATATTTAATATCTGAGTTCAAGTTAAATGTTATTATTAAATATTTAGGTTGTTTAAATTGTTACTACAAACTACACAGATATTTTACATAGCAATAGTTAAGCTACCTTTCTTATTTTAAATTTCATTTTAAGGGGTTAAAGTGAACCCAATATGTTAAAACAGAATATTATCTTTTCTGAATGGTAGAGGACTTACCAAATAACTAATATATTTTCTCTCTTTTCTTTAACTTTTAACACTGATAGCGGCAAGTAAATAAAGAGTTCATCATATGATAAACAAGTGATATGGAATATCTCCCAATATTTCCCACTGAAAGCGTAATTAATTTAATATATATGTGGGATTTCAGGCAAAGAAGGAAATTTTAGTTATATTTATTTTCAATTGAAACATGATTATTTTAAAATGTTGCCAAAATGCCAAAAGTTACAGGTGAGAAAAATATTTTATGGTTATTCATCTGGGAATATGTTTCAGTACCTACTATAGAATAAGGAAATGAAAAAAGAATTTATGCAGCCATGAAATTATAATGATTAAAAATTTTTATTGCATTTTTAATTAGTATTTCAAGAGGTCATATGCACATATACCTACATGCTTTTAGTGCCAGTTTCATTCATTGAAATCAAGTACAGTTAATCAGGGCTGATTCATTATTTATTTTATAAAGGTACCATGAAAAAATCCATGGATGAGATATATTTTTAATTTATAGGTTTAATTGAAGAGTTAACGAGGTAAAGTGTCACATTTCAATCATTTTTACTGCAATTAGTATAAGCTACAAGTCCAGACAGACTTATTCAACCTTCACAAGGATGAAAGTTTGACATTTTCTCAAGTGATGAACATTCTGCTGTGTATGTATATTGTTTTGGGAAGCAAGGATCCATGAAATATTTACATATATCTTTGAAGCAAGAGGTATTTTATAAAACACCATAACCTTTTATTAAGCTAATGAATCCAACTGCATCTCTTTCATTGTGGAGTTTAAAAAATATATATTCTCTTTAATAAAAATATTAAAAATAAGCAAATTATATAAAATTACTTGTATTCACCCTAATGAATCCTTCTTTCTTGTATTGCAGAGAAAGAAATTCAAATATATTCAATATAATCTGTCAAATAGCATCACTCCCTTTTTATATCATTTATATTAAAACAAACTAATACAATACTATAAGGATATGCATAGTGGTATCATGATGATGATCTTTCTGAGTATTTGGGTAAATTTCTCTCGACTAAATTTGTTTTCATGAGGAGCATAAATCATTCAGTTTAATTGTATTTGCTATTCCTAACAACTTTATCTATGGAAATAAAAATAATTCAGATAACACATATAGCTCAGTATATAAGCAGGTAAATGATATAAGATATTTTTATCAAAAAAATCCAGAATTTATGTGTATATTTATATATGTATTTACAATAACATCATGTATGTGTGCATGCATACCCATGGAGAGGCTATACATGCTCACATACTCACTAGATAATTATTAAATATCAACAGCAGGCTCGCTAAATTAAGGCAGGAAATGTTTATATCTCTCTATCTCTCTCTCTCTTAATCTGACACTCTTGTTTTTTAACTTCAGCATTAGTCAGTCGCATTGGTCATGTAAAAACACAATATTTTCAACCTTCTTCCTTTTCCTCTTCTTAATTTCTTTAAACACAGTCTTTTGTATTCCCCAATATTAGAAAAAAATTTGCATAGTCATTGTCCAATATTCCAATATATATCACTTAATATTCTGCTCAATGAAAGGAATCAATTGATCATATGGTCGAACAAAGGATCACACTCCCTTGTAGGGAAAGCTCAGAAGTGGAAGTCAATAAGGGGATAGAAAGGTCTTATCACCAAACCTGTTCCATCAGTACATGAATGACCTTGCTATAGTCCACATGAATAAACAAGGGGTACCCATCTAACTGCTAGGGGTATTGTGGTCAGGAAGTGTTGAATATCATGCCTGTAAACCACAAATTATTTCAGTTCTAAAAGATGTTCACTTGTACGTAGTGAGCAAGGTCTGATGTAAATGAATTCACAATGTCTGAGATCATTGTATTTCATAAGACCTTGACAAAATTGGGGATTACTTTTAATAATTTTGAAATATCATTGTTGGTCTATATTTGTTTTATAGATTATGCAATTGAGAAAGAAAGCTTAACACCAAAGTTCCATTCTAGGTTTGTAATTTTTGGACCACAATACCAACAAATCTACAGAGCTGAAACGACCGAGAGGCTGATGACCTCAAGATTTCTTTGAACCCTGTATTAAGGAAGGGGGGATGGGAGGGTCAGTAATCTGTGTGCATCGCAAAAAATTGAAGGCCTTTATGCATCAAGGGTTACCACTTGCAATTCAACTGTAACAATATAGCCTTGGCCCTAGGCTGTGATCTCTTCCTTTGCTCAAACTATATTCCTCAAGGTCAGACACCTGGGAGGAGTGGACTATAGGAACAGCTCACTTTGTTACACAACACTTCTTAGGTGCATGCCATAAAACCACAAAAGATGACAACCACTTGGGGAGGTATTCCTCACACACTCTCAAGCAATGACTTCCTTCACCCACAGTGTAAAGCATTCACTGGTTTCCATTGGTTTTGTAAATCTTCTTTTTTTGTACCCTTTTGAGGACAACATCACTCCTTGCACTGGAATTCTTACCATTCTTGCCTCATGCCTTTGCCAAATAGATTAAACAAAATCAACACTCAAGGAAAATGATATAATTTTCAGGACCAAAGGTGCACTCTATCCCCATCATCATGCCACCTAATCTGCCAATTACATGCATTAAGTGATTTTTATTGGAAGAGATTCCACTTTCCAAGTCAAATCAAAAGCCTGGGCACAAGGCTAAAACCAGTCTCCTCCCATTTTCTGGCAGCACCTCAGATGGCATTGAGGGCCCTACGAGAAGATGCCCTGTGTGGCGAATGATCCTCCACTGCCCAACCACGCCCCCCATCCTCCATCCGCTGCCTCCCTCCTGCCCTTTGACCAGTGTCCTCAGTCATCCCTCGACGGTGGTGATATGCCATCGCAGGTTCAGCCGCTCTTGCCGAGCGGTGGCTGCGTGGGGCTGCACCCCCCTGAGGAGGCCCCCTGCGTGCACGGCGGTGGTGGAAGGCCCTCTCATCAGTCTCCTCATCTATCTCTTCATCGATTTGCTCCTCTTCCCCTTCCTCCTCCTCCTCCACCTCTTCCTCCTCTTCCTCGCACTCCTCCACCTCCTCCTCCTCTTCCTCCTCATAGTCTGGACGTGAACGTCCCCTGGATCGATGCCGGTGGTAGGCTGCTGAATAGGGAGTAAACATGCTTATGAGTGAGTGGGGAAAAGTGGGTTGACTCAGTAAACACATGCAGTTCCCAAGGGAGCCAAGGAAAACTTGCGAGTGACATGCAATGTAAATCACATTTCACCATGAGCTGCAATTGCTAAAGCTATGAAAAGATGATTTTAGTCATGAGCTGCTTATTTTCTCTCTAAAGAGTAGGAACAACATCGAAAAGAAAGAACTTACTTCTGAGTGAAATATACTCGCAACATTTGCTGATAGATGACATATTTTCCTTAATTTATGAATCCCAGGGTAAAAGCTCTTTCCAGATTTGTTTATAATTTCACCATAGACAGCTGAATGCATTCATAAGACTAAGAATATAGCAAGTTAATTGAAAACAGACTCGAATTTTAAAGAAAAATGTGTAAATATTTTAATTAGCTGATCAAAAAATTTCACAAGGAATCACAATATTATAATATAGATACCAAAATTCAAAATATCGAAGTAATTATTAAATTTAATAGTTATATTTCAATAGCTAGGAAGGTATGTGAATATTTTTAAATTGTTGACTATTTAGGTAAGTTCCAATAAGTTTATCAGTTTGAAATGATTAATCGAATTTATTTAGAGCAAAATGAACTGCTGCAAGAAATGTAATAGGGAAGAAGTGTTCAACTTGCCTTTAGTTATATTCTCAAAAGCACTCGAATTAATTTGAATCAAAAGTAATACTTATGCCCCATGAATACCTAACATACATTACATCACAATTAGGCACCTATAGGTATATTCATCAGATAGTTACCTAATTACTTATAGCTTACTTTATTAGAAGTAAAATTTTTTCATTATTATATAATGAGGAAGTTAAATAGAAGAGGATAATAACTTTTCATTTATGTTTAAGACTAAAAATAAAAATTCAGATTAGATGTTAAATTTATTTTCCTTTCATAAAATTAAATGAAGAATGAGAAACTACAACATATATCAGAATCATGCCATGATTCTGGGCTAAAAATGAAGACATTTTATAGTGAAAAAAGTAAAACATGCATCCTTTTTTTAAGAAATAGTCATACTAACTGCTTCTACCTTCTAATTGCCTCTAACCTTGATTAACTCTTGGGTGGCAATTTTTAATTCAAGGAATAAATGCAATTCAGAATTTACCAATGAGGTTATGCAATATGCAGAGTCAACAAGACATGTTAACGAGGCAGAAAAACATTACTGACTGCATCTATAAACCCTGTTTGATCATTCATCTGTGAATATTTATTGTGCCTATATTATAAAGGCACATTAATATTATTCTTTGGAAGCTACTGGTCTTGATAATAATGCCACATAAATACCATTAAATGTTACCATTTGAATACAATTATGTTATTTTATGAATCACAAAAAGCAGTTCAAGGCATGCAGAAAGTTTGTTGAGAAACTACAAAAAATGTAGTGCTAACTTTAGTGCCTACCTGATAGTACTTAAATAGTTTACCTGTTTTTATTTTAGGTAGGTACATACAGATAGAGATACACATGTCATACCTATCTAACACAATGGCCTAACCTAATCAATGATAACTCATGATGTTAAATAGATAATCATGCAGCGTTAGGTACTTAGGTAAATCACTAGTAATAAAATAATATTAAGGATCAAAGAATATACAAGAAAGTTTTAAATCTAAATTTCCCCATTAAAAATAATGTGAAATACCTTTGTAATGCCTTTAGGGGTCATAATTTTCTGAAATAGTATTTGTGCATATGTGGTCAACTGTTATAAGAAGTACCTAACTAATATAACACAACTCAAAATAATTTATTGTAACCACTCATAGTGAGTAGATCCTCGGTATGTTAATTAGGGAACAACTGTGTAAAGCACACTTTCAATAACAATCTCATATAGTATGAACCCAATATGTGTCAAAATTTCAAGTAAGTAATCCACTTTTTTTATTTCTTTTCAAGAAGTTCCATTTGCAGCATAAATATGTGCACATTAAAATGAAATAATGCAAACTGATATCTTATATAAAAAATCATTAAAGCAATAATGAAAAGGGAAAGAGTCAACCTTTTATCAACATAAGTTTTGTATATTCAGCAACACTGTAGTTGATCTCGATAGTGTTTTCCGGTTGTTCTATATTAGGTATCTGATGGTCTCAGTGAAGGAATTTTGAAAAGATGAAAAACTGTATTTTGGACTTGATTGAAGAGGAATTAATTTAAACAGCTCATAAATTGATATCATTTTCATGCTTCCATCAACAGAATTTAAATTATTGATAAAAAGCATTCTTCTGTTTCCCTTTTACTCCATTTGGCTACATATACTGCTGATAACATAGCGATAGCACAGAATATTACTAATCAAATTTGGAATGAAAAAAGGTCCGAGTGCTATGATATTTAACTACCTATAAATTGGAAATTAGGTGATAGATTGAAAAAATATGGGTATTATTGTTTTTCAAACTGTCGGATAAGATAATTTTTTTTAGGTTTTGAACAAGCTCATTGACTATACCTGGATACCTTTGTGCATACATGTTCTATTACCAAATATTAGTGTGGGCACAGAGAACACTATCCAGGATGAGTATATTTAAGTAAGAAGATATAAAATGGGTGTTGGTAAAAACGTTATAAAAAATCTCTTGCCCCAATTGATTTTTAGTTTTGCCAGGACTCAAATCTAAATTGATAAGTATATACTTACCTACATTTTAGTGGCTATGTGGATGAAACAGACACCCCAAAATAAAAATGATTGACAGAGTTGAGCAGATGGGTTGATATTTTTCTCTTGTCATATAAACAGACTAAAATCCACAGATAATGACAGATATTCTGATAAATAGTATTTTGCCTGATGTACCTCATTTTTCACATAATTTCCTCAAACTTTAATTTGGAAATTTGGTTCATAATCATTGTTAGGTAATTAAAAAAGTAAGGTTATGAATTATATAAACTCATTAGTAAAACCTCTTGACAATTAGTGAAAATGCTACATTCCTACTTGTGATTTAGCTGACATAAGTCATTTCATCATGTATCACCACTCTGGTTAATTCCACTGTCCTCTCAGGTTAGTTTGCAATTACAACAAAATTTTATATGGAGTACTTACTCATCAGTGGATGTTCTAAACCCCTTGTCCAATCACTTGTCTAATTTAAATTCCTTGGCTCATTTTTTAATTCTTGCTATTCAGTTATAGTGCGAATAACACCTTTTGAAGGAACTAAGGGGGAAAGATAGCCAAGAAGAGATAAAATACAAGAAAAGAAAAGCCAATGTGTTAGACTAAAGCAAATAAAAATCTCTTTTCATATTTTCCATTGAAAGATAGATACTTTAAACATAATGAGAAGACATATTCAAAATAGTTGTTGTTCTTATGCAAATATCCTATTGTTTATAAAAATACTTTCTTATTAATGAATACATATTAGAATATAATGACTCTGTACATGACATTCAGCTGAAATGCATTTTAAATTATTCCAGAAAGTAGATGAAGTTAAAAACTGGCATCCCATAGTAAATTTAAAAATTAATTTTATTTCTTAAATAATGGGACATATATTAAAATCAATAAGTATTCAAAGTTATAATAGCATTAATTTATAAGGCAAGAGATTATTGGTGATCTCTGTGGGAAGTTTTTTAGATCCATGCATTTGAATTTGCAGAAACTATCTTAAATAATAACTTGAGTTAAATACTTGCAAAACAATTTTTTTAGTGAAATGTATCACCATTTATTAGTACTTAAATATAAACAGCCTATTTTCATAAAAATGAAGAGCAGTAGCACAATTCAACCTTCACGTTGTTCATATCCACAAAATAAATGAAGTAATACAAAATATATAGGTAGTTAATAAAATAGATGAAATAGAAGATACTTGCTGCTAGAAAAGAGAGAGAAATAAGGAGATAGATAGTGAATAGGCTTCATTCCAGGAGGTAGGCGTGCAAAGCATTATAAAATGTTATAATATAGTAAATTAGATTCACTTATGCCAAAGAAATTCATTAGCTGTTGCAGAAAAATGCTATGCAGTTGTAAAGAATTGCAAATTATATATAAATAAAGCTTGCCAAACAGTAATTCTGATATAATAAAACATTACCACACACACATAAGGTATCCCCTTAAGGCACTCCTTAGGAAAGGGTATGGTACACAAGTAATTCTGATAGCCAAAATATTTACTCTGACCCTGAAGAAGTTTGCTAAAGGGAACCATCTCTTTATTTTCAGTTTCACAACAAAGGTGTAGTTTCATTATTATATCAATGGAATATTAAATATTTTTTCACAAAGTAGGTTGGTATGTACCAAAAATTAAGGTAGACAATAATGTTTTTTCATTGACTGTAGATCTGGTGATTCTTTCAGCAAACTAGCATTCATAATAAGTCCCTCTAAAAGACGGCCTTAATTTTTCTTACAATTGTATCCCACAATAATCCATCGCATCCCCTAAGGAGTGTGCCCTCTGGAGTACTAAAAAAAGTGCAATTTTAGGAAGGGGTTGCCATTTACCTCTTGGGTCGTGTGAGTATCCATAGGTGTCGTGGTGCACTGTTGGTTTTTGGGAACAAGTGGCAAGGGTATGCAAAGGCACGGTAGGGTGTGCAGCAACAGCATTGGCAACAAGGGGACATGTGGGGGAAGAGGGTGGTAGGGAAATTTGAGGATTAGGGGG
>LYUA01000041.1:831263-841358 GCA_002093875.1 Calopteryx splendens | reverse complement strand
TACCGGGGGTGGGAGGGGTGGAGCCTCGAGAATTGCTGCCTTTGGCCTCGGGGGCGGCGGCCGCGCCTGCTGTGGCCGTTGGGGGGGAGAGCGCACCTAGGTTGGATGAGGAGGAGTTCTTCGAGGCGTATAGGCGGGAGTTTCGCGCGGCTTGCGTCGCCTGCAGCCTCAGGGATTCCAACTTCACCGGGGACGGGATGAACCCCACGTCGGACCCCTCCCGGACCAGCATTCCGATCCACCAGTTGTTGTCGTACTTCTCCTGCGGGCAAAAGAGAGAGAGAGGGAGAGAATAATTAATTTTAGCCTTTCATTTCGTACTTCCTGACGACATGGAGGGGGCGTGGGTAGAGCATTGGGTCACTGACCGGAGGGCCCGGGTTCGATGTTGACACCCCTGGGCGACACGCTGAGGAATGAGAGTTGACTGAAGACCAACGTTGAAGGAAATTTTTTAGGGTGGGAATATCAGAGGATTATTTACGCCAAGTGGGTGATGGAAGACCAGCGCAAGGAACTATGAAGGAATAAAATGATTGGCAGGAAACATGATTGCTCGAAGTCCTGCTAATTATCAATCTTCGGACTGATTACCTATCCTAATGGCAATTATAAAATAATTGTTAATATCGGTTCGTTAATCTGCTTTCCGATCAACCCACCCGTTTTGTAGTAGATATCAGGAACTAAAACAGAGATACAGTCAACTATTGAATTATTTTCTGAAAGATTAAACTTTTTTATTTTATACCCCGTAAACATTTATTCTGAAATTCTGGAAGTTTCAAGATGTCTTATGGGGCAAAATATGGTAAAAATGTCTGCATTCCGGAGAGGTATGAATGGGAAAACGAATTTTCCAGTCGATCTTCGTGAAATTTCAACAATATAAGTCAATTTATGAACGTTAGAATATTTGTGGGAAAAAATTTAACATGAAAATAGTATTAAAAACATAAAATAAGATGTTTCTCAGAAGGACCATCACCGTGAGGGTAGCTGAGGGTGAGTGATAGCGCTTATATGGAAAAAGGAAATGAGTGATATAGATTTGAAATTTTTTATATTTTTTTTAGTAACATACCCTGCCGTCAATTGAGTCACTTCGATTGAAATTACAAAGTTCAGGTCTCATGGAGAAAATCTTTTGCTACCGACCCATGGACAAGATGGTGTCGGGGTACAGATTGAAGAAAAATCAGCTCAGATCAGCTCAATCTTCAACTAATATTATTACTCCATCAGAGAAAGGGGCTTTGAAGGAAACGGTCTCCCCTCACGCCTCCACCAAGTTTTCTTAGCCGCGTCGAGGCATCTTGACCCTTCTCCAATGTGAGCTGCATAACACGGCTTAAGTGTAATTTGTGCAATTCCCTATACGATTTCTGCATGAGATTTTAATTTTTACGAGGTAATTCTCGGAAGTTTTGGCTAGCATCTAGTATTTATTTCGAACATGGTTTTAGGTAACACTCTTAAGAGTTTCCTGCTTCTGTGACCGTCATGTTTTTATTCTATTTGAATTCGGTAAACGAGGCAGTGTAGAATTATTTAAAAAATATTGATAGTATACTATTTATTACACTATCTATGAGTTATCCCTGCTAGAAAATGGTTGAGGTTATGCTATTCCTCAAATTTAATCTCAAAACTGATTCTTATGGCTAGTTATTCCACAAAAGTTGAGGTGATACGAACTGACCGAGTTCGTTACGGACTGATAATTGGGATGGTTAATTTATTATAGGGATCTTTGAGAGCTGTAAATGTACTTAAAAAATCAAATTAACCACAAATACATATTATTAATAAGAAATGTAAACCGAACAATGCATTTTCCCGGAGAAAGTGGGTAGTATTGTAGTACTAGGGGTTGAATATTCTACTCCGCTAGCCGGCAGCACATGATTAAACTGCCGCTTGTCGAGACATTCCATACTCTCTTCACATTTTCTCCCTTAATGCCACTGACTCATTTCCCATGCAATAGCTCCAAAAGGATCCATTTGATATTGATTCAAAAGCCTTCCATTTGATATTAACAAGCCAAATGGAAAACCTATTTTATCAAAGTCACAGGAAAAACGCATTACGTTTGACGCGTTGATTATGCTTTTATAGAGCACTCAGGTTACTTCAAGAAAAAAATACTTTTTTGCAAGAATTATTCCATAGATATGATCTGAATATCATGAATGATATACTTTTCATGTGTTATAAGTTTAGTGTAACGCAAGAAAGAATGAGTGGTGTGAAATTCCTCTACAGTGACTCGAAACCATGTTACATCTGTACCAATAGGAACTTGAGTATTACACCAATGCTTAGTTTGTATATCATTTTATTCATTACTCATGTAATTTTCTTAAAACCAACCTTAAAATACCTCCTTCTGGAATTCAACTACCATTTACCCGTTTAAAACCATCGCATATTTGCGTTTCGTATGAGTATGGATTAGAATTAGGAAGGAATTAACTAATTAAACTCCTCAAAATATTCAATTAGGGAATCGGATTGTTTTTATAAATTATTATGAATTATGCTGTGTAAACCACTGCTTTGATATAAAATAGAAGTGTTTAATGCTAACGATTTCTTATCAACTCGATATTTTGGTTGAGATGATTAAGGAATTTAAAAATAATGCAACAAAGTGAAGTTATCAGGTAACTAACGAAACCATCTATTTACAATTAAATACTTAAGAATTTATTTCATAAATTACGATTCTCTGGCAATTAAATAAAAGTTGCTCTACAGTTGAAAGTAGTGGGGGCAATTAAGCTTCACAGAGAGGTAAGCGAAGATGCCTCTCACTCAGGTCGTTCAAAAACAGCTATTACTGGATAAATTGCTGATAAAATCCATAATATTGTGAGGGATAACGAGATTTGACTGTATGCTCAATAATCTAGTTCTTAGATTTGTTAAATGGTGCATTACATTAATATCAGAGAATATTTTTTGCATGAAAAAAAGTCAGCATTATTGCAGACTGTCATACAGTTTTATAATACAGACGATACAATTTTGTGACCAACCTCCTTCAACGTGAAGAAACAGTAAAAGGTGCGACCTATGTCAACATTTGAAATGAGAGAAGTAATATTGAAGAATAACCGTAAAAAGTTGAACCGGGAAATGCCACTCCACCATAATAATTTCCCCGTGCAGATTTATGTGCTGCCCTCTCTGTCATTGGTGATGCTGGATTTTATTTGGAAGGTGTGAAAATGCTGCGAGAACGTATGCATTAGTGTGTTCAGCGAGGAATTTTCAAACAATAACTTAGCCAAAGATCTTCTAAATGTCATTTAGGAGCGGCTACCCTAGTGCCCAAAACATATGAATTTCCAGAGTTTTCAAGTAATTCTTTGGACCCATCGAGCTAACGTAGGCTACCAAATTATTTCGAGAAAAAATTCCTACTTATTACTGTAAGGGATTAAAGATCAAAGCTGAGCGTTAAGGACTGGCATGCGACTCAGAAGTAACATATAATACTCAAAGATTATCAAACCATTTCTTATGCCGGGAAAGAAAATAATTTAAGCCTATTTTTAAGGACTAGGTATAGAAAATGTCTTTCAGAAGATTTAGCATTACATTTATTGTTTAGGAGCCAATCGAACGAGCAAGATTCAGTAACCGCGCACATTTCTGCATTTTATGGTAATAATGGAGCATATCCTATTTAAATAAATTACATTATTCAGTTTTATTACATATTTTCGCCTTTTCCAGCATATAATTACGGAAATGCAATCATTCGCAGGGGAACAATCCTTTCATTTACTTACAGGGTAGGAAAAATTTCTCTCCAGGCAGGAAGTAGACTTTTCTTGTTCGAAGGAAGGCATAACAAAGTTTTTATTATTTAATATTTTATTGCATCACCAACGGCTTCCAGCCCTTGAATTTTTTTAAAATATTTAGGCCTCGCTGAAAGATTTGCAGCAGATCATGCACAGTTAAGATCTGATAAATTGTTTGAGGCTGGTATTATTGATTTAATATGTCATGCCAGAGAGGTAAAAATTTCATGTCGCTCAAATCTCCGACTAAAACTCTCTCCCTCACTAACGTAGAAGTTCCTGCATTTTGTTTCGTGTCCGTAAAAGTCTTTCTTCGGATTTAATTGATAATTGAGAATAAAAGTTGAAAGTTCTGTGAAGTTGCGAGCTAAATATTACACGCCAAGTCAAGGGTTGTCAGGGATAGTGCAATATAAAATTCAATTGCGACTTATTTTGTATTAGCAGTTATCGCTGCTGTCCATAAGCATTTACTCTAGGGAGAGCATTACTACATTCAATGCATCCAAAGATTAAAAATTAGGAATCACTGTGCCGATGGATTCTCATTCACTTAGCGTGAACAAACTGCCTCAGCAATAATTGATGGTTTCAGCTGTCATTTTGTGGAATTGCTTCATGATATTTCTGTTTCATTGAACCAAAAGGTGTGTCAAAATAAGACGGCACGACCTGGGTTTCGTTGGGTCGCATATCACCAGGTGATGATGTTGCGACGCAATGAAACCCGGGTCGTGCCGTGAATAAAACTGCGTGGAAAACCAAGTTACTTTGTCTTTAATCATGCGTTAGGAAATAAAATTCCGAGTCATAAGTTGTGCCATCAGTTTTAATATGCTAGCATTGAATAACACAAGGATACATTTTCACTCCCATTGAAATTGATTACGTTGAAAAAAAGTTTATCGTCGAATTACTAGGGGAGGTTCAATAGAATCAAATAGACGGGGAAATGAGAAAAGAATTAGTGAAATAGGCAATGTCAATTAGATAGCATGAAGAAGATTAGAACAAGATGATTGATGACTGAGACAATGGATTTTCTTGTAGTATAATAGGTGAAAAAAGATCGAAATATTGAGAGAGGAAATTTAAGAACAATGGAAACAAAATACCAAATGAAGAGGGGTGATGTGAGAAAAGGCAGTTTTCTGTGAAATTCTCAATTTATAAAAAACTCTGCTGAAAACATATATCAGCTGCACTCATTTTGACATACAGAGTGGTATTTTTCATGATATTGTGTTTTCAAACAGAAATACTTCGCATTCTAGTATCTAAGCGCTGATATTCCGATTCTGCTGCCATTTTACCTCATCAACTTCGCTTAAGTTTGTTAAAAAAATTGCGGTAAGTTGAAATCATTTCAGTGGCATATAAATACTCATTGGAAACTGATGATCATATGATCACCAAGGAATTCCGTCCGGAATATCGTTTCCCTCAGAAAGCGATAAATTTCTAACTCCTGAATTTTTATTTACAGGGAAGATTACCTTCGCGTAAATATGTCTTATTTTAGCTCTCAAGTCCTTCCATGAAAATACCATGGCTTTCTAAAATCCATCAGCTTTTCATTCACATTTCTATTTACAGTAATTATTTAAAATACACAAAAAGAGTAAGCATTTCGGTCACTACCATGATGAGTCTATCACACCCCCTACTATCCACCATTGCATATATATTACAGTATAATATTATCCTTGCCATCCGGTTACCCAAGCTGATGAAACCATCAGGGGACATCATGAATTTTTGACTTAATATTTCAAACTGGCACTTTTCTTTGTACTGGCATTCTTTCTTTCTCCTAGCGTCCAGTATAATCAACCTTCTGGAAATGCGAATAAGTTCATGAATTGCCGAAAACTCAACGCCTCTTTTCCTGTGGCTTTCAATTCCAGTATTCTTTATTGAGAGTCTTTCTGAAGAAGCTTTTCAAAGCTGTATGGCATTTTCCTTTGCTTCAACGGGGAGTTTAAGGGGAGCTTAAATCAACTCTTCCATGAAGACTTGACCCTACTCTGTTTTATTTAATGCTGGCTACATTAGCTTGAAAAATAACCGCACATCCGCAACAGCCGCGGGAATAGCTCCTCGTTAACCGCATGTGTTGCTTGATTGAGACTCACGAGGGAAGGGTTGCCATAGGACCATTTTTCCTGGCATGTCCTCTTTTTAGGAGTGTCAGGGAACGTCCGGGTGGAATGTTTATTATCGTACGATTATAAAATTGCATGTACGTTTGAGTACGTATATTTATAATACATATCTATGTTGTATGTATATGCGCCATTGTATTAATCAGAAATGAACAATGCTTGAGGTAAGAAGATTATTATGACAGCCGTTATTATCTTTTACTATCTGAGAAGGAACTAATACTCTCATCAAAATATCTGTAACGATCCAAGTCATTCTATATTTTTGATTGGTTAAATATGCTAAAAAGGTTTGAAAAATAGTACCAAAAGATAGAGAATCAGTCTACAAGAAAAATATTATATATCACTTAAATAATATATCACTTACATAATTTTTATTTAAGTAATATATCAATTAAATAATATATTATTTATCATACATATATTTTTTAAGTAATACCAAAAATGTTAAATTAGTGTACTCAAATACTCTTCGGTTTTTATTAATTTTACCGACGTGTTAGTTGAATTATTTCTCATTAACTTGTTAAAATTTTGGAGAAGTAGGTAATCTTTGTTTAAATAGGGAAATTATATTTTGAGTTGTCATCTAACCGTCCGAAAATTACCAGACTGCTATTCTTAACACGCGTGAGAAGGCTTAGAGGGCAGTGAGAGGTTCGATGATTACCTACTGCTCGAGAGTTCCATGCTCTTACCTCTTTCGAAAGCATCCGAGATTATTACTACTGAACACAAAAACACAAGAAAAACAGAATTTTGAAACACTTGGGTGTTCGGTGTGTAACACTCATTGGTTCATAGACGGTAGATCAATCAATTTAGATTAAACTGTGATTTTTTATAACTGGTCAAAAATTATTCTCGTAAAGTTATAGTGAATTCTATAATATTATTATTATGATAAATATATACTCTTCTATCCATGCAAACACACTGAATTGCATTATTCCAATGGCACTTATTTATTATTTGATCTATTAATGAGTGGAGGAAAACACATTTATTCACTACCATTTTTGTTGCTTCAGACAAAAATTTATCTTTTAATATGCCTACTCCATATGCCGGCAGCAAATTTTCTGCCTGAATTCAAGCCACATCTCCTGCGAACATTCTGCTATGCTGCACAAAATCTTCCAGTTATTCGTTTCCTTCACTGTTTACACTCACTATGCAATATTCTTCTCATTACCCTTATCAGGCAATATTACTGTCGTTTGGTTCATTTACTCTCAATTTCATCATCTTTATTTCGTTACTAAAGCTATACAGACTCTTTGTAAATCTGTTTGACTCTCAGCCATCGTGATCTTAAATAAGTACGAGTACATTTACATCCTCAGTATTTACAGTTGCTGTGTCCAAGAATGTCTCTCTCACACATTTCCCATTAAAATATTGAACGGCCATGATGTCATTATGCATCCTTGTTTTTCACCTCATATCAAATCAGTCACTTAAGGCCCCATTTAGTCTTACAATTGCCCTACTATTTTTATAGATCGCTTTAATAACTCAATAACTGCTCATTCACTCCATACTCTCTCCAAATCTTCCTTTTTCTCTTCTATTTACCACATTGCATCTAATTTTCAGATCATCCAATGCACAAGAAACTTTCTTCTGTGCATCCATTTGTTTCTCAAACACTCACTAAACTGCAAGTATATTATTTAGTCTTGTCTACCAGGCATAACACCACATTTTCTTCTATGTTTACCTTCTGTAATTTTTTATCTACGGGAACTGCTAAAAAAAGATTCATCATAAATATTTCATTGTGAAAAAATTTAATTTTATGCTATATTGTTAGCGCAATGTGATATGGTTATGTGGTACAAGTCTCGTTAATTTGACTTCGTAATTGTGTCAGCGGCAGCCGTTGCAGGTTGAAGCAGGTTCAGTTCACTTACGGCATCTATTCGCTTTCCAAGGTGTTTCTTCACACTGGAGAACAGGAAAAAGTAACATGGGCCTAGGTGTAGACTATTGAGAGGATGAGGAACACTATTCACGTTGATTTTTTTTAGATATTTAGCCCGCACGTGAAAGCCTTGTTCAGATATGAGTAGTTAGGGAACCTACCGCGCACAAAAAGGTCTTGTGTAGAATTTTTCTGATACCAACCTGTGAAAAGGGTGGCAACCAATGAAGTTGTCTACATTTCCGATAGTGCTCTTAACGTTATTCGAAGATCTTCTCCGTTAGTAGCAGCAGTGGTTTTAATGTTTAATTCCGTAAGAGTAGTTCTTTGAAATTGATTATCTCCCCTCGTTAAATATTTTAAACCATCTTCTAGCCGTGCTATAGAGAAGACCAGACTCTCTATAAGCATTCTGTAGCATTTCACGCATAGCACGGCTGCCACTGAGGCCAAATCAATGAAACGTTTACTACATATACATTACACATTAAGCAAACGATATGATATAAAATTACTGTTTTGCACAATAAATTAGCCAAATAAAATTTACTGTCAATCTTCATTGCAGTAGTACGTTACCGAAAACTCGACCGAGTGTACTTCCTTTCCCTTTATGCAAGTGGAAGGGAAATGAGATGGAATACAAAATCTTCTTGCTTTTGTAAAAAATATTGCTTTATTCCAATCGGCTGGTACAACTAAAGTTTGGAAGCAAAAGTTAAAAAAAATCACAGACGAGTAATACTTAACCTTCCCCCACTTCAACATTTAACATAATTCATCACATGAGCACTTGCAACTTTTTCACTCTTCAAAATTTTAACTTCCTTTTCAACCTCATTTTCTCTTGCCAAAACCTCCATGCATTCAGTACCATCTTACTTATGACTCACGTTCACATTCCTCACCATTTTTATAGAAATCCTCCAAACATTCTCTCAAACAGTATGTAACTCTACACTAATTCGACACAGAAATTTTCAATTTTTCATTCCACCAGGTATCATCTTTTACTGTCCCGACCACACATTTTTCACATGAATTTTCATCATATTCAGCAATCATTTTATTAAATCTATCCCCAGCATCACTCACACCTCCGTTTGTCACATTTGAGATTGACAGTTTTTTCAAGCAGTCTGCAAGCGAGACCAAATTCTAGTATCACCCGGCTTCACTATTCAACAGAACCTGCTATCCCTTCTGAATGGACTGCCTTGACAGCCAGCATATCATTTCCCTTGCCCCACCACCAGGAGCTACTATGCAGTGTGCTAGCACATCAGGACACGACACATAGAAGGGGATAAATGAGCATGGAAATCTAATAGGTATGCACAGAGAGCTGTTATGGGCTCATGAGCAGTAAACTTAGCTCGGATTTCACGTGATAGGAGTGGGTGGTAGTGGCTTACCTTGATGTGCAGGAAGTCCCGGACATTGAAGGAGACGGCACACCCGTGGACCGGGGAGTCGTCGTCGAGGGCGCCATCGTAGCTGACGTTGGTGCGAACGGCAAACGCAACGGGCTTGCTCTGTGGGCGTGTGGAGAAAGAAACGGCGTGTTAGATTCAGTCATGTGTTCCAGTCTCATTGAAATATTTTCAACCTTTGATATTTGGATATATTTGGTGACTTTTAAAATGTATTCTTATGCAAAGCAAACATTTATTTACCCACAGGAATTTTAATGGGCAAGGTGTTTTGACAATAAATTGAAAATTATTTCGCCTCTTAAAAAACCGTTTTAAATGATATTTTTTATCAGCCACCGAATCCATCAAATATTTTTGGATGATAATGTAAATTATATCGTTTTCCTGACCCTAAACGAATTTTTCAACTTCTATCTATATATGCACCCCACTGAACAAGTAACATGCCATTTACTATTTTTTTAATGTTCCTGTACGCATATACTCGAATATATCACTATTCCACTAACACTTTTATTGATGATGATTATTAAAAATAGCTTTGTAAATTGATCAAAAACTATATTTTTATTTTATAGGACTGAATTAATTTCACCCATCCAATAAGAAATGTCATTCTCCGTTTTGTGTAGAAAAACATTATCAGAAAGATAACGGTTGTCTGTCGTATTTTATATTAATCAAATTGGCTAGTCGGTAATATATATATATATATATATATATATATATATATATATATATATATA
>LYUA01000041.1:671112-681398 GCA_002093875.1 Calopteryx splendens | reverse complement strand
CGTCCTCCACCCGCCGACCGCCTTCTATCCCCCCCACAGACTCCTCCATCCACACCCCCCCGACCTTCCCTCCGTGTTAGAGTGTGTGTGAGCGCGTATCTATGACGTTTCTTTCCCACGACCTCGGAGGCGAACTATTTATTTCTTAAGCGCGCCCGTCCCACGCGAGGCTCGCGACCGACCGGGACTCGAAAAAGTGCTTGCGACGATCGCTCCGCAAGGGATTCCCCATGTTCCGATGTATTTTTAAGGGGAATGCACCATTCCGACTCGAGGCCCTCGTTTCAGTCACTCCAAGGACGGGAAAATGTGTCCCACGCTCCTGCATGAAGAGAAGAGTATTTTTTTGTCAGGGATTGGAACGTAAGCGAACAAATCCTCGTCCAATCCCATCAGGTTTATAAATAGCGTGATGTCCCGCCAGTTTTATACCTTCCTTTAATTCTCGCTCTATTTTTCGTTCAGCAATTATTGCCTGTCATGATTTCATTATTCAAGATTTTGTACCCTGGTTAATGATTTGTTTTTTATACTTTAGGATGAAAGAAATTTATGCACCACGCATGTTTGGTTATTGCATGTAAATGTATAATTCACGTTCCGAGCGGCAGGGATAATTTTACCGAGAGCCTAGGCCAGTGAAGGAGCGATCTTTATCACGTTCACTGGACAGATTATTTCTTTCATGTGGTATATTTAGATAGCCACACTATAAATTCTCTACAATTAGTAAAATAATAATTTTTGTGTATCTAATAAATAATATATTTTCAATTTTTGCCTGCCGTATCCCTCTCGATGTTTGCTCAGCAAAATTAATAAAACATCAATTTTAAGTATTATAAAATACATTATTCCTATGCAATTTGTTTTAAAATAGGATGCAAATCGCTTTATTTAAATGCACAATAATTACATAATTTATAAAATACAACATGAAAATTCTTTATCTATGATGTCAATTCATTGATTGCAAATGAAAATAAAAATATTTAGATATTTTGCATAACTTTGCATGTCTGTGTTTTAGTAGTTTCCGAGTGCGTAAAATTTATTCAAATGATACCTATAAATACATGAGGATATTGTTCAATAGTTAATTTATGTTTCACTTATGCTCCAGGAAAAGTATTCCCTTTTTATGGACAATTCATATGTTCAAATACACACACGTATGCTTACATATTTTTATTTTTATAAATCGTTAAAACATATTTCATTTTTTCTTTCCAGAAATGTCATCCCATTCAGTCCCCACACATTTTCCGTCGCAGAATTTTTGTCTCTTTCTTTCAATGCAATTTTTTCGTCCCGTCCCGGAAAAAAAACTTCGTCTTCGGGACGACTCTTTCGTCTCGTCCCAACAGGTTCTAATCATGTTTACCTACATATTTAAACCGAAAACTCTTGATCATCTTTTTTATTATAAAAAATACTCTCCTCACCTCACGAGGTTGCTCGAGTGAAAAACCTGCGTCCCTCTCTCGCGGGAGAAGAACACGCAGGAAAATAAATGTATTTCTAGATTATTTAAAATTTTCAAAATATGTAAAGCGATTTAAAATTTAACTACACTCTCAATGTTCAAAGTAAGAAAATTGAAATTAAAGTAATGTATCAAGAAGGGCAAGAAAAAAGTTTAACGTAATAAGTACAAAAATGTTACGGTATATTTTTGGACCATTAGGTCCAAGAAAATTTCCCTGAACTACGTTTAAGCATTGCGTTCAATGCGGTTAGAAGCGTCATGATCACGCGGGAAACATTTATTTTAACTATCTCCATTATTGTATAATAGGTTATTTCATTCTGTTTACCAATGGATATGTTTATGAAAATCACAACGCATAGTCATTTTCTTTTTACAGTATCTGATATTCCTATTGAAGGGCATATCAACGGACCTAATTTAACAGAAAATATTTTTATGAGAGTCTATTCCAAAAGCATCTTCGAATCATCTTTTATTTCATCAAAGAACGGTGTGAATTTTTCCTCCATTCCGCAGTCCCCACTAAATTTCCCCTGACTTTCACTTGAACTTATGAGTTGACAGCTATTCTTGGCAGCGCCCCACATAAGTTTCTGTGCAAGTATTTTTAACTGGTAGATAATAATCTTCAGGGAAATAAGTTTCAGATGTCGCGACATTTCTCGCTAGTTGGCCCTTGCGTTGAATACGCCTACGAAAATTTGGATGAACCGAGCATTACTTTATTGAATTTGAAAGAAAAGCAGAAGAGAGCTGCCAGAATCAGAGGAAATTGATTTGATAATAGAGAATAAAAAACTTTTAATATATGATTCGCCTGTTCAAATGTAATCAAATCAATTAATAAACCATATGTATTAATAAATCCTAATGTTGATTTTCTTGGGTGAGGGTTCTGGTCACACAAAACAATACTAACTATTAGACGCTAATACTAACGCCTAATATTGGTCATGAGTTCTAAATTAAACATTTGTGATGCAAGAACATTTTTTTAAATGAAACTGTCCGAAAATTCTTTCATTTTTACATAAAGTATGGCCTTCTGTGACTTACTTTCGGGCAGAGTACTCGGCTGCTGACCTCAGGGTCCCCGGTTTAAATCCTTGATGACGCATCAAAGGAAACTCATACTTATTGCTATTTTCTGGGTAGTAGACTATCTGGGTAATAGCAGGCATATAAATGTACCCCCGCCATCCGTCCTGAATGCGTGCTTTTAACACGCCAAGCGGTTCGCCGTTAATACTAACTGATGTGTATTCTCATCGATCAAGTCAACCTTAGGGTTGATGTACGTGGCAGGTGGATGTCTTTTTCGAACTGTTTTTTTTACTTGGAAAATGTTTATCTTGAGTAAGTATAAATACGTAAATGCAAGAAATAAACAAGCATTATAGAATTAGAAAGGAAGAAGAATGAACAATATTTAGAACGAAAAGCGTTTAAAAGGATCAACAGAAAAAGAAAAATTACCCCATTTACGAGTCATTTGTCTCTACAAGACGTGCAAGAAACGAGGAAACTGGTGCCTCTATTCTCGTCCTTCTCGGGGAGTGATGCACCAGCAGTTGAGGATGTGCTCATTTTATCCGCCCTTTCCAGGCAAGGAATATTGGCATGTGGGAAACAAGAGAATGAGACAATGCGACTGAGAATTCGAATTGTAACGGTGTTTTCAAGTGTTCTTTTAAAGATGAAATTTGCTATGGACCCAACGTTTTGACGCTTTTAGGACCCTAAAATTTAAATTTTCATAAAAGAACTGCATCACGTGAGGGGATGTAATTTAAGATGCATAATCCTTTTTTCATTACGACAATCAATTGTGAATTCCTAAAATCCCATCGCTGTAGTTATTTACTATATATTGGTGTGTCAACGAATGCGTATAAGATTGTAAGAAGGTGCGTGAAAGATGAGGTTAACGTATTGAATGTTGAAACCAATGGTGATAAAGAAGCAGATTCCTCTTTTGGAGTTTCCTAGAAAACCAACTTATACGTAACCAAATAGCCTCGCTGCTGGGGCTTCAAATTCATGGCTACTTAACACTTAAGAATAGATCAATTTTACTCCTTATTTATAAGAAATTATTACTTTAATTTCCCCTAATATATCTCTGCTGTCTTAGCATCAAGACATCTTGCACACTCCGAAGTCTTACATTGTTTATAAAAAATACGATCGTGCAAATGTGTTTTGAAATAATGTAAAATTTAAAACAGAAAACGCTCATTGCCTCGCGTCCCTTACATCCAATGAGTAGACTGAGGCTCAATCGAAATTACACAATGGCGAACACTATTTTTTACTTTTTCTCTGAGACTTCTGCAACGCCAACGTATTATAACCTTCGCCTTTGCACTTGAAAATGCGGAGGGTTCGTTCAATCGCGGCGACTGAAGGTGAATGATCTAGACGAGTAGGATTACGGGGGCAGAGGTAGGGCGATGTGCGCGAGGGGGGACGGACGGGAAGGTGGGGAACGGAGGGGGGAATCCTCTCTCTCTCCTTCTCGTCCTAAGGATGAAGGGAGCTCACTCGGAGTGTGAATGTAGCATAAGGAAAGAACTAGTGGAGGATAAGCGGTTTCAAATGAAGTCTCAAAAATTAGCAGAGTCATACTTTTGAAGAGGCTTTGTAATGAAAGTTTGGTGCTATATTCAAAGTTCTCTGTTTAAAATTCATTTAAATCCTACCATTGGCTCAGCGGGGTCAGTCTGAATATCCACATTTCCATCCACCTCTCAGCTCCCCATGCCACATACTAAAATTCGATTTACAGCTCACTCAGTTCCGTCGCGAGTACAAGGATTTACGAGTTGACTGTGCCAATTATATTGTATGCATTACATAATCAAATATTTCTTATCCTTTATCATCTTATCCATTGGAGCTTTTTAGAACCCCCCCCCCAATGTTAAGGGCTCCGACACGCCCATGACTTTAAAACTACTTAATGCTGAACGGATAAAATTTAATTTGACTGATTTTTGTTTTTCATTGAACGAAAATTAAATTGTCGGCAGAAATTTTAGGAGAGCTCCTTAACGAAGGGGAATTTGAGTTTTCACCTTTTGAGTTAATCGAGAAAAATGCCAATTATTGAACTGCATGTGCGTGAACAAAGAAATAGAAGGATAGGTGCAAGAGAATATTGATTCAAAAAGTAAGAACTTAAAATTGACATTCTTCAGAGACTTATTTGGTTTTGTAAATTAAAAAATCAATAATTAATTATAATTAAAAAATATGGCTGTCCCAAGTAATTCATCAGCTGCCAAATTGCTATCTTTCTAGAAAAAATATATACCCATTTTAGTGCTTAACGTGTTTTAATAGCCAAAATCCTAAAGATACATTTTTCAGAAACCTCTCTATATGACTTGGACGAGGTGCTCTCTCAGATGCGAGAGCTCTTTAATCTGCCGCTCCTTTGCACTCATGGATCACATTCTTCCTTATTTTTTATTTTAATTCCTTTATTTAATTCCTTTTTTTGGCTGAAAAATGTTTGGTTCAATGTGCACTGCCAATTTTTATGAATCATGATTTTTTTATAAAAACTAATTATGATAAAATTTTAAAATAAATAATTAACTTTTAGCGAAAACTCATCCCATGGAGATTTAAAAAATGATAAACTGTCGTAGACAAGGTTTTTTTATTCTCGGTTGGAGCACATAAGAGGCTAGAAATAATTTAAAACCTATATTTTAGTCTACCGTAACTCCGATGCGATTTTAGAAGACGGTCACTCTGGGAAAAATTAGTTTATTTTTCCATGTGAACACATTGAGGCATTGAAAACGCAGCCGCAATCGAAAGTATTGGGTTAGTAAACGACAAATATAATATAAAAAAGCTAAAGCTGGAAGAGCATATTAAAATTCGTCTATTTGTTATCGCTGTTATTATGTCAATGCACAAGTTTCAGCTCCATCTCATTGGGTTTCGGAGATTTTTCAACCCTCGCTTCTTGTTTTATGCATGCCTTTCTACTGTGTATTTTTTATTAAGGATGTAATTTTAAAACATCTTTTTCCGCAAAAATAACAAGAATATTTGTTCAAATAGGTAGAACCCTTAATTTCTCAGAATTGACTCTTTTGTCTTATCTTATTAATTTGTTGTGAAATATGCAAATACTTTCTTGTGTTAGTAAGTTTTGACTAGGGATTTACTGAAAAAAATGGCTGTATTAAATATAATATATGCCTGATGGGGCCAGAGGTTGGTACACCCTAATGAACAATAACGTTAATTAGACACGTCGTATAATATCTAATTTTATAGTTAAAGTTATTATAAATTCATATTTTTTATAAAAATGGACTGACAATCTTTCAAAAAATTGTAAATTGGTTCTCGAATTGACTTAAAATCTAATGACTTCTCATTCGTAATTACTCACTATCAAATTATTCATATTGCAGCAATCTTAATGAACTACATATAATCGGAACTTCAAATAATTCGGAAGGGACCTCTCACAAAAAAAATATTAAAGGTTTGTCGAATTCTCTCTCCGTATTCATCACTGACGATCAAGTCACGACTTCATGGAAAAATTGTAGAAAAATCACCCAAAAATCCTGGGAAGACCGAAGCAAGAAAAGAGGGTTCTGAAACGACGAGGAGTCACATTTAAAGATCATAAGGGGAAAGTTGGGTTATCATACATGAGGGCGGAACAGACAAGGTAGCAGAGGCCCTGAAAGGAAGAACGGACCGCTGAGAGCCAATTAACGAGAGCGGGAGGAGACGAGGGTATCGGAGAGAGTGTGGAGGAGTTTGAGGAGACACGACGAGGAAGGGAATGGCTAGTACCGTGAAATGTTCTTGATTCCGAAATAGAAATTGAACATCGAACACCCGTAGTTGGATCGACAACCCGGTATACTTATATGGAGTAAATCACATTCACATCGAAACATGACATGAAGCAGTTTTAGGGATGTGAGATTTGACGACTCTTTTACGGCTTTTCGTTTCATACCAACTCGACTGTGTGTGGAATGATTTATGCATAGTCAAATGTATAGAATAAATACGACATCGATATCTATTTCTAAACCCGCTTTAATCGTCTTTATGGCTCTGACTCGTCATCACCTCTGCCTTTTATGTAAAGGGCTGCATTGTGTAATAGAAAATTGCAAAAGCCTTATTTATATCACAGCATCACTTTTGAATATCAATGTAATGTATTGCATCAAGTGGTGACTCAACATCGCAACGCAGTTTCTCATGTGCATCGGAAATTGAAATATCTCATAGCCCTGAGGGGGAGAAGCGAAAGTGGACTCGGTGGAAAAGGCTATGTGACCTGAGGAGTGGTCGATACAGAAGTCGAACGTTGCCTCTTGGCCCCAAGCAGCAATTGCCTTCCTTTTCTCTGGAAGGATCGCCGCCGAAATGGTTTTAGCCATTGGTGATTCTCTTGATTGCTGGTCGACAGGAATTCCCGAGTTTTCCTTTACATCTAGGAATTGAAGTGGGGAAGTGGTTTGCGAATTTATTGATGCTCATGAGAGTTTTCCGTTATTTATGTGTTCAAACCTTAAATGAAAATTCAGTTCCATGAGTTGATATGCTAATGTTATGCCGAAAAATGTAGATAAAACCCATCATGTGGCCTGAAATGAGTACCTTAAACAGATTAGGTTAGCCCAAAAAAATATAACCTTATTTTACTACCGTGGAAGTAGTTTTATTGGGACTCTAATGGATAGCAAGGAACTCAGGGCGCCTGAATGAAATTAAAAATACTATGTATAACGTTGGCATATAATGCGGGCCTCAACTGTAATTTGTTAGTAAATGATGTTCATTGATGAGAGAACGGCAAGGCCACACTATAATCATCAGAGTTTACCGTTATCTACTTAAAGTAAGTACAAAATTGAAAGTGTAAGTATGCATTTCACTTTGCAGAAACTTAATTAACAATTTAAAAATAATCCAATGAGGAATGTATAGCTCTAGGGAAGAAATTGATTTTACATAAAAAAAACTCCTCAGAATAAAAATTGGTAACAAATTACTGAATTCTGAAAAGAAACGCGTAAGGATTTAAGCTTCAATTTGCAAAATTTGCACTTTTCTCAACACACCCTCTTTATTGATATCACTAAGGACCCCAGAGACGATCATTTACACCTTTAGGGTACGAAGTTTATGATATGCTACGTATGCTTTGTTTTATTAATCCCAAGAAAAGCTCACCCGGGTGTAATACGTATTACATTTTTCCTGCCACAAATCATTATCATTTAGCATAACATACCTCCAAAGAATCACTTAGTGACCTTTAAGGCAAAAATAACTTAGCTCTTGGGGAGCTTTTTTGACCTTAGATCAAAATTTCCTTCCACGGAGCCTGGCGAACACTTTATGGCAAGCAAATCAAATGGCAGAATCGCAAGCGACCAATGGCCACTGCTACCTTCATGAAAAATGTTTGCTGTCAGAAGAAACTCGTTGGAAACTGGGTACCCTCTCACTGAGGAAGAGAGAAATCTCCAAATCACCTCTACCCCACCATTCTCTTTGCGCGGAATCCATCGCAGAAGTGAGAGAGTAGGAGGTATTGTGGGAGGTGGGCTTTGCTTTCTCTCACATCCCCCCTAACACAGCCGATCACTCGCTCACGCCTTCTCTCGTCCACTATCCCTCGTGAGCTCTAGATTTCGGCCCTAATAGGCACGAGCGAACAATGCCTCGCATGCCCCACAACCCATTCTCACTCTCCGTACGGCATCAAAGAAACCCCAGAGCAAAACTTATTTGACGCGTATAAGCTATTCCATTGAAATTATACCAAAAACTGCTGATCTAGTCAAACTCTTTCGTCCTCAATCTGGTGAAAAGCCTAGAGCCTAGCCAACTCCTTAGGTGTGGTTGAAATAACAACTGCCCAGATCACCCGGTATTATCCCGTTCAGTCGAATTTTTATTGCAAGTTACATCAAGCGTCACTATCTTACTTCTTTTTATCATCATCTTTCAATACATCATCTTTTTATCTCTGCCAACTACAAATATATTCAATAAGCTTCTTTTAAGTAGCTGTGCCAAGTCACTGAAACCGGCGCTGGGTCTGGAAAGTTACTGGGCGATTTGAGGCGTTTCTTAAGCAATGGAAAATCATCTACATATTAGCTATATAAATATTAAGAAACATTCAAACACCATATACATCTTATTTGGCCACGTAATATCAGTAAAATGTAATTGCTGTGACAGGTTTTGGCGTAAAAACTAGCATTATTAGATAGAAATAGTAAAAGTAAAATTATTACCACAAAACAATCATACCTACTTGTAAGAAAATTGAGACTTAGGTAACTTGGAAGGTTTTAAAAGAATAGAAGAAACTAATAACTATCATGCTTAAATGTACAAGTAAACAAATAAAGACATACTACAATTTCAAAGGATAGTATTATAATAATTATTGTATGAATTTGCTTATATTCTTCGAAATGGTGTTCTCTTTTATCTTATTTTTTCTTAAATTTTGTACAACACTCTCTTCTTATAGTAATTTTCTGTAGTGGGTATTTTGTATTTAAACTTTCTGTTAATCATAATTTTCGTAATTATTTAGGTATCTATATTTAATATCTAGTTTTAACTATGTTCCGTCAAATCTAGACGCTAATTTTACCTTTGATTTTTCTTTGATAAACACATATCTCTAAGCTCTAACGATGAGCCTACATTTTGATTGCAACATGTATCTTTTATGTTTTTATTTTTTTAATAGGCATGTCTCACTTTAATCTCTTCTATTACGTTTGTGACAAAGGGATGGTAGTATTAAGAGAATCTAAATTCTTGATCTCACCCTCCCAAATAAATATTTTATTTGTTTACTTTATTCGAGAGTAAAATGAAGCAAAATTATAGCTTTAAAAATTTTTGTGGTCGATTGCCTTTATTTCATCCCAGTAATCATTTATTTTGGACAAATTGAAGATACTCAAAATAGGTTTTTCACATTGGTTCTCAATGTGAATTGGAGAGAGAAATCCAGTGCCGAAAGTGCTCCTGGGAGGAAAAAATAGGTCACCTTTCTACTTTTGTACGCAGAACCACCCCTTGGAATCCTTACAAGCAATCGCAATTGGTCTCTTCTTAAGATAAAACCAGCACATTTTCCTCTGGGCGGAGAGATTGAATGAACTCGATGAATCATTCGCCGCTTTAGTATAAGCGAATACTAGTCCAAAGTCCAAGTAGTCCAAATCTATGTTCTGACTCCTTGTGTTCTGGTGCCGTCAGCAGCGTGAATTTCGAATTCAAATCTGGGAATTTAAACCCGGGGAGGGTGAGGCGGGATATGACTGCGAATGTTATCGTCGATCGAATGTGTTAGCGTTGGTTCCTTGATCCTGTCGCAGCTCCGATCTGTGCTGCGCATGGGGGTGCATTTTGTGACCCAGCGTTCACCTCGCGTTGCAGCGAGCGTCTTAAGATCAGGAGGGAAGGATCAGATCTTTAGGAGGAGGGAAGTGCTCCTTCCATCCTCGCCTTTGGGAAGCGTTCCCTGCCACGCGGGAGATCCCCTCACAGCAAGGGACTCGGAAGACACCTCAGCGGCCACTGCGGGTGATCATTGATTCAGGCCTTCCGTGTCGATGCTCGGGTAAGGTTTTCCCACGATCCAAGCTCGAAAGCACCCACCCCTCTTGCTGCGAACACCAAGCGTCGAAAAAATTCCGTGGCGGGCAAACAAGCATTTTTGCAGGGACGGACCGAGGGAAAAAACCACCCAGGGAGGGTA
>LYUA01000041.1:564982-575263 GCA_002093875.1 Calopteryx splendens | reverse complement strand
CTACACGTGCAGCAGAGGCTCCTAGAGCATTATTCCTTCGCCCCTCCTCTCTCTCTTGTGCCACCCACCCTTCCCACACCACATGAAATCTATCTCAATTCCTCCATCCACTCCATCTCTTTCTCCCTTTCTCTACCTCCCACCCTTTAGTGTCCTCTACCCCCGTTTCTAGCTCTATTTCCACCATTTCGGACCCTTTTTCGTCCGCACCGGGGCTAACCCCTCCCACCCTGCCCCCCTCCTCACGCCTGCCGCTCAGAAGAACTCTTTCGTCCCATTACTCCTCCACATCACGACCCACTAGCGAACGCGCGAAGGATTTTCTCAGGGGGAGGCCCAACTTCACCGAAGAGGGTGGGCCAAGGTCTTGTCTCTCTCTCTGGAGATTTTCTCCGCCCGTCCCGGGATTACTGGATCCGTTCCGCACTTGACCCGTCCGGTTGTATCTCCGGGTGTAGAGCGTATCCGAATAACACCTCGAAAATCGCCTCAAAATTGCTCGGGATAGTTAGGTATGTACTACGCAGGCGTTACACATTATCGCTGGGAGACGAAATTATCGAATCCCTTCTTATGAAACCACCTGCCTGTGGTTTTCCTTCTTATGAAACCACCTGCCTGGGGACTCCATACTAGTCATGAGACCCTAACTAATGACTGAGGAAGAAAAATTTTCGTTCCAGTCGTTAAGTTCTGCCTAGTTGAAGGGCATTTGACTTTTAATGTACTTTGTTTATATTTTTTGCTAATGAATGATAAATATCTATGGAGCCTACGATTGCTCATCGTTTCTCTGGTAATTTGCATTAATTCCTCATGAAACAAATAAATTTCAATGAAATTCTTGAATTTGATGTGTCGAAATTTAAAGTACACGCGAGAAAAAGTTCTATTCAGAGAATGGTATATTTTGGTCCTAATTTAATAACATTCTCATGAGCCGGATCCATTATTGATCCGTTTACCGAATACTGTAACTTTATTAATGAAGTTGATGAGAAGTGATATTGAATTAATATTTTCATATTTTTCCATCGTCTTAAATAAGGACTATATCTAATGCTGTGATAAAAAACTTTCAGGGATATTTATTTCTGTTGTAAATTCACAGTCTACTACAATATTGTCTTGACTTTCATCAATCAGCATCATAATTACGAATATCATCTTGTAAACTTTTATATAATTTATTTTTAATTCGAAAATAATATAGGCTGCATAATTTCCGATAAACAAGTGTTATCTTGCGTTGGAAAGTATTATTTGTTATGCACCAATGGTATGCATATAAGTAGTTTGTTTTCCTTTACAAAATTTCGACTTAAATAAGGCACAGTAGCATTACCGACTACAAAGGTAGCATCCATTGATTTTAAGGTGATTTCGTATTGGAACCTTCTCACCATCCTTTTCTCAGCAGAGTTTGGCATGATCACGTTTCCTAATATAACCTAACCAAAACATAATAACTAATGTGGACCAAGGTTGGAAATACTAAGTTTTAGAAAGGAGTGAAACATTTTGGGAAAATATTCTATAAAATTAATGATTATCATTTTGAAACAAAATGGATATGATTCAGAGACAACTCGTATTATTTAAAATATGAAATTAATACGATTAAGTTGTGTCTGAGGATATTTCATGCCCATTCAGCATCAGACGGACTAAAATTAGAAACGAGAATATTGCTATGAAGGGCATAGCGTTTGAAAATTTTGAGATGATTTAAATATTTTTTATTTGAAAAACTTATTCTAGATAAAATTTCAATATTCCACAGAGAAACTAAGAAATCATAATACAGGTAGTCAAATGACCAACGAGATAGTGTTACTGTAATATATATGTTTCCAACAAATTTTGATCTCGTGTGCATACGTAATGAATGTAGTACTACAATAATGTGACTGTAGAAAAGAACTTAGGGACCTCGGCCATTTAAGGAGAGCATAAAGGAATATAATAACTGCATGGTGAGTTAGTATACTGGGCACGTATGTATGTAACTTCAGTAAAAGAAAAATAATCTTTTGGGCAAAATAAATTATTGAACATTTTCTGTAATTAACCGTCGTTCAATCATAAATTGTATAAGTATTTGTTCGTTTAATAACATTTTAGAGGAGTAGCAGAAGGTATACAGAGATGGAGAAAGGGTTATTTTAGGGGTGTGTCTATCAGAAACCTACCTTAACCCGTAGATTACCATTGATAAAATAAAATTTTAGCATCGCCGGTAGCGACTTAAAATCAACCAAATATTCGATGACTTAACAATTTCTATTAAAACGTTTATGCTTAAGAAATATTTCAAGAATAAGGCTTCTAATTCTAAAACTAAAATGACACTCTCCGGTCATCAGAATTTGGGAACCGGCGAGCTATGAAAGACATCATTCACCTCAGAGGTATAATTAGTTCAATCACATATTTTGGGGAACCTTGAATGTTTTATAGGCCATTCCGAAAAATGATTAATGAATGATGCCGCTTACGAAAGCATGCCTTGCTTCCTCCGGACGTCATAAAAACTTAAGAAGAAATGAATACAATACGTATGGGGAGTCCTATTTTTGGGAATTTCCAAACTCCAGAGATGAATCCGAGGAGTTTCTTTCAACAATTTTTGACAAGAAACTGAAGCGACTGAAGAATATTCCTCAATTAAGGTGGAAATCCTAACAAGAAAAAGTAATCCCAATTCTCATGATAATTTTCCTGTTTCAAAACCCTCCATAAAAAGCCACTTCCAAGTCGAACAGTTTCCCCCGGCGGGGTTCTCACAAAAACCCCCGCGGTCTCACCGCCCATCATCGGCCGAGGATATCGGCCGATCTCCCCACTTTTTTTTCAAAGAAGCACTCACCTCGGGCAGAGGTTCACACGTTCCCTCCAGGGGATATTCCATAAGTGTCATCTAAATGCCACTGGGTCCAGGCGGTTTGTCAGTTGCGCTATCCGGTCCATAGGTGGCAGGGAAGGAGCAGGGCACGGACGTGACGGGCACTGATCCGGGCCCCCCGACCTATTTGATGAGGGGGGCGCCCCCATAAATCAATCGTTTTATGAAATACATCGATATCCAGCATCATTAGGTATGTACACTATACTCGTTAGTGAATATTTTAAAAAGTTTGTGGCAATCTCTTTATTCTTTTTTTTTGCTAGTTTGCATTTCCTTGAGTGAAACATGCTGGATTGCTCTTTACTGTGAGTGAATGCGTTCCTTCAGATATCTAACTATAGCAGCCGGCAGGTTGTGGCATATCATAGTTGCTCAAGGTGCAGCCAGATGTGGACAAAATATAGTCGTACAATTGCTGGTTCATTAATACAGAAAAACACTGCGCCATTGCAAGCCTTCTATGCCATTCCAAAATGCGAAGCAAATAAACAAAATAAATAAAGATATTTGCTGTAAGAGAACAATTGCATGTTGTTTTTACTTACCAGACCATGACGTTATCTTTGAATACGTGCTTGTTATGCAGTGGCAGTGCAGTAAACGTGAGTGATTTATACTCTAAGTTATTAATGGTGCCATGATGCATGTGCTGCTAGGTATGTCCTTAGAATGTGGAAAATGCATTCGCAATGCTTTCGAAGAAGAGGATCTCGTGGAATGTGTTGATGATGTTTAAGAAAAGTGGGCTAAGCTGCGAGAAGAAATGTTAGTTAAATCGATGCAAATCGATCATGAATTCTTAATTCGATAAAAAAATGCTCCTCCCGTCCCATAAAAGACCCAAAGTGCGACATGAGCTGAATACACTCAGTATGCTTCTGTTAAATATTAGAAATTAGCCGTTAAAAAGGCAATTAATCCGTTAACATAAACCTAGGTTCTTCGGAATTTTAAAAATTGGGTCAAAATATTTAATTTTAAAAATTGCAAAAAGTTAATGAGAATAAAAATACATTCATTTGACAGCACTATGACAAGCATAGTCGGCCTGATATATCCTCGGTAGCTTTAATGCCACTTAAAACTCATTCTTTCGCGATGAACTTAAGCCTTATTGCACGAATACTTATAAGCAGCTTTAAAAAAATATATAATTAAATAAATGTCACGTATTTTGCTGATTGAGAGCAGACGCTGCGAAATAGTATTTCGTTTGAATCCTAACATAAAGTAGAGCAGAGATTTTCATACCAGACTGTAGCGAGAAGTATGTTCTTAGCGGCTACGAGCGTTATTATACCAAAACATCAAATGCATGTATCTAAACTTTTCTCGTTCTTCTCATTTTTTGTTTCCTAAATAAAAAACCAAGGATGTATGGAAGCATGTGGTGAGCAGTCAAAACCGGAATATTTGAAGAATAATTTTAATATTAACTCATTTATAGGTTTTGAAAATTCGGCTAACATGCAGTGTCAATAGCATTCATCTATCTTATAATTTTAAATTAGGAAAAATTTAAGTCTTTGGTAGATTCCTGAAATTTACATGTATTTAAGAATGTGATGATATTTAATACTTTTAATCTTGAATGCACTCCATCTTATGTTTTTCTCTGGATTGGGACTTCGGAGCAAGTTCGAAGGCTTAATCTTGTCTCAATGAGGTCGAATTACTCACCACACGCCGCCTCTTCTCCTCGGAGGGAAAGATGAAAACTAGCACGTTATACAGACATTCATTACGATATTTCTTGCGTGCCACAACGAAAACTGAAACTTTTTTATTTGAATTTCGACTTCCTTTCCCATGGTGTTGGCCGTGCGGTTTTCCCCGCCGAGATGCATTTGCATCACGCAAATAACACATTTCGCTGTCAGAATGTCACGGAGTAATAACTCGCTGGGGACAGGTGGCTTTTTTTATGTCATGTGTGGCTATTATTTCCTCGAAAAAAGATAAAGATTTATTGCCCATTTTGTATAAAATGAAATAGTCAAATTTCTACTTATCTATTCCTCCCCAGAGGTATTGAATTACGTAACTCATGGCGTTCTCCCCCAAAACTTTACGTATTCCGTATATGAGCTAACTTTCAGAAGTCTGACACATTTCAATATCTTCACAATTTATCACACACTCAGTCTTTCTGAGATATTAATGAACGACTTTAATTAATGCCTCTGGCTTTTCCCTACCACGATTACTAACATTTTTGTATGTTGAAAGAGAGGAAAAGGTCTATCCTAATGGTGGAGCCTGACTGAAGGTCAAAATTTTTTTTTTAATTTTGGGAATTTTAAGCAGAATGTTTTTTACGAATGTTTGTTTACGCCCTAATTAGAATTTACTTATATGGATGGCAAAACATGATATTTTTTAAATAACTCATTTACAAATTTTCGTGAATAGGTTGAGAATTAATTATTAGAAGTTCGTAATATTAATGCATTGACAAAATATTCCTTCCGAGCTTTGGATGCAGTTTTTACACGTGAAGACGTATTATTTTCGCAGTTCATTAGTGTATCCCACCATAATTGGTGCTAAAATATCAAAAATCTTTCTCTGAAATGATCAGACCAACTGAGAGGCATAAATGATAGGTAAATTTTTATATTGGTTTCCACACGGATGTGAACTGTAACTAGATTGGAGTAAAATATATTCCTTAGCGACTCATCAGAAGTTGATGATGATGACGTTTTGAAATGTTCTTGGCAATCTCATTTTATATCTTAGTGTAAAAACTCAAATCACCAAATGAAAAACTATACGAATGCCACGAAAGAAGAATTTTCAAAGAAAAGATTTCAGCCCAAAAACGAGGAAAAAATGGCCTCCTCAGATTATAACAGAACGCGCACTTTAGCTTTGAATTACCCAGATCGAGGAAAATAAGTTAGGTTGAGACATTTCAGTTCGCTAAATCATTCAAACCATGCATAATAAGAGGACGTTTCGGCTGACAAAGAAATTTAAAGAACATCACAGATGTATGAGATGGATTCAACAATAGGATTCAAACATTAACGTCATGCAAATATCCTTTTCATATTTTTGTCAAATGGCCCCCCGTTAATATTTGAACCTCTTTTACCTCTCTCTTTGATTTACGAACCACCACTGTGACCTTTTTTAGAGTATAGAATTACCTCCCACGTTTTCACTTTCCTACGAATGGTTAGAGCGATATAAATACTTTTTTTAATTTTTGAAGGATTTTCTCGGTTTATTTCAAGCACTTGTAAAAAATCTTTCTTGAGACCTCAGTGTTTGCCTAGGTATTATCTTCCCAAGTGTCCGAAAGTTGGCAGACTCAAACCCGGCCAATGGTTTGTTTTAGTCCTTTATTTCAGTTCACCCAACAATACCACTGTTGGGGGACCTGTAGTCGCAATGAACGATCACACTTCATTTTAGGCAGTTTTATCCTTGAAGTACTTTGTCTTTACGGGACACTTTTAGTGACTGGATGTTCTCTGGGCTAGATCCAGATGATTCATCGGTACACCCACAACTAAACACAAGCAATTTGATTTATTTTAGTACCAAAACATTCTGGGAAAGTAATCTGCCCCACTGCTCCTGGGCCTACGGTGGGTAGGACCCGACCTTCGGATTGATGACTGGTTTTTTTTTTACTTCATTGGCCATAAAATGCATTTAATTATTTAAAAAGCTGTTTCAGGAAGAAGTAGGTGTACGAATCCCGTTGTGCCAAATAGAGTACCGGGTGTTAAGGACCTAATCTTTCAGAAGGTGTCTTATATTAATCAACAAAAAACGTGCCCACCTTGCCTCTGACCCAAGATCTTAATTTCACTTCCTTTGAAAATTTCGACCCACACCTTCCTCGACCTAGGAAATTCAATATATTTCGTTCCTCTATCTTCAGTATTTCGTCCCCGGATATCCGGCTATTAGTGAGTCACGCAATATTAACTTAATGTTCATTTTGTTTATTAATTATTAATTAAAATCAATGAAATATGGTTATCAAGAGGATAGAGTGTCAAAAGGTTTGACAAAGATTATGTCATAAATATAGTAATATTTAGAATTTCCACTAAGCCAACTGATTCCTCCTGTGCCAAGAATAGAAGTCGATCATTTTGAGACAGGTTTCTTGCTCATTTCTTTATGTATTTGTCCCTTGATTGTAGTAGCCTGGTTATGAAAAATATCTGAACGAGCACATAACCCTTGTATAAAGTATTAGTAATCTTTTCGGCGCCTTACATCTCATTTTTGATTGAAAACCAAATTACCCTCGTCTCATAGAGGACCTTCTTTTATAAAAAAATCTATTTTTTTACCACTACTTTTCTAAATTTTTATTTGTGTGTTGCTTTTTTTACCTAATTTACTCGGTGGGAACTTATATCCGGCAAGAGATTTCTGAACACAAGTATTAAAGAGAGGAATTCGCGGGGTAGTTCGGTGCAGGAGATGGGTAAGGGAAGCAAGGGATCATTCGACGACCTCCGAAATCCGTCGACGCAGAAGACGGGCGTGAACGTGGGAGCGAGACAAGTTTTGGGTCCATCGCTCGCGGGCCGTTCCCTCGCCCTCCCCTTCCGACCTCTTCCTCCTCTGCCTTCTCCCTATCTTCCTTACACTCCCATGGCACTCGTCCCCACCCACCCACATCGCACCCTCTCCTCTCCCCCACCCCCCGAGCCCTACGAGCATTCCGATGCAATTTTCCGGTGCGGCCCGCCGCCGCAAAAGAAACCCACTATTAATTTTTTTTCGCGCGGGGAACGTGAACGCATGCACCTCGTTGGGACAGTCCGGGGAAAAAGGGAGGGATCCGAATTTTCGGGCCGGCTCTGACGACCAACTCCGACGAGGGTTTCTGGCGGAGGAGAGAGAGATTTCGGGAGAGTCCCGGGAGGGCTCAGGCGGGGTGCTTACCTGGCGAAATGAACCGTATAAGCGTACTGTTATATGTACTAACACTGCGTTTTACGGGCTAACGTTTTACTCTTTCAGCAGAAGAAAATTATTTCGACGATGTTGAGTAGTTTTTATTTTAAAAAGATGCGCAGTGAATGCTAAATAAAAAGGAAATTTGAATATTCGTGAAAGATGGGTTACTTTATAATGACGCCTGAGGGAAGCCAAAAAAAACACGTTGGAATAAAATTTCAGGCTTATTTCACGGAGTATCTGAATTGATTACATTTTTCAATTCATTTAAAATATTTCCGTGGTTTTTAAGAGATACCTGCATAATCCCGTGCTGTATTTTAACTGTCCCTATTTCTTTAAAAAGCTGTTATCATTAACACTCAAATCTCCTGAAATTTTATGAAAACAATTTCCTTTATCATGAAATGTATTGTTAATTCCAAACAATTTGCACAGGTTTTTCCGGTGGGTCACAAACCGACACAAATTCCGATTTGTCATCCATAGAAGGAATAGATTTTGACATAACATCTTTTATTTTGAAAACGGTGGGTGAATAAAACTGTATTTTCACCTCGGTGTTCCGCTATAATACTAAAAGGTGGTTTGTGAATTCCTCCGAAGTCCTTAAAGCATTAAATTCTTTGTTTCCTTCAGTGTAAAAGGGGGTTGTGAATTTGCTGTGGGGTACATAATGCACATTACATTAATCCAATGTATGGACGTATGGCATATATCCGTAAATTCTAGTTAAATAAAGTCACCAGATCCCGTCAAGGCAATTACTTAAAGTGGAAGTTCACCCCGAAGATTAGACATATGACCTAAAGACAACTTTTAGACTTAAGAAAAGTATTTTCGTAATATTTAATTTCCTATTTATTTCACTCTTCCAACTTATGTTTAAAAAATCATAACTACTTTGTCCTTTATTTCATTTGGCTTAGAATATTAGGAACCACTCACGAAACCTTCTCTTTACCCATCATGAATAAAATCTTCTATTTTAATCACTAGCCAACTGGCGAAAGCACAACATCGCTAACATGTTACTTTATGAAATACGATTCGATTCTGGTTTCACAGGTTTTAGTTGGATTATGATTTAGTTGGCCAGGATTACCTATATCTATAAGTAAAATCATATTTTTTAATAAATTATCTGAGTGGTCCGATCGACAAATATGAATAATTTAATTTTAAAATGCTGATTGAACTTGTACCCACCAGTTATGAATTTTTGTAATAAATTCTATCATAAGTCAAATATTATCTCTAACGATTCCCAGTATAGGTCATCAAGCGTTGCCGTGCTGGTTTTCATTCCTCATAATCATTTTAAACGGTTCGGAATATTCTATGTTGGGTCTTACGGATGTCAAAAATGAAGCATTTGTCGGCCTGGTCCCATTTGCTGACTACCCCCTATAAGCCTGGTCTAACTAAAGTGAGATAGCCACATTCGCCAACCATCAATCCACTTTTAACAACAATCATATAATAAAAACCATTATTTTTATTTTTCTCAGTTATTGTTTTTGTTTACGTCCATATTAGGATATTAAGCTGCTGATTATCAAAATTCAATAGAAACTTACTTCTCACTTCTCTTTCCGAATTTTAATTGTTTAGCACGCAGTTTAACTTGGTGTCACCAAAACTTGACGTGGAGAGAAAATATTTTTCCCTAATCTTTAAAAGCAATTGCAGGTCATTCAATTCTAACCATTCTGAGGGTCTTTGACGCCAAAGGTGTGATCAGATTGCCTGATTAATACGGTATATGGCTTTAAAATCAATTAAATTATTTTTTTAACTATATAAGCATTTAGTAAAATGATTATGCTTTTATTTTGATAAAAAATTAGAATCTTATAAATTATTGCCTAAAACATTACCTCCATTAAAACTGTTTTGCTGTACGGTCGCAATTCTTGTGGCCTACAGAATTACTTCGCCCATTCGGATTTTCGTGAAGTTTCATACTTAGCATAACTGGACACACGACATTCAGCCATATATGTATATTATCTTCGAAAGGATTCAATAATACTTATCGTTAAAAATATCTAATTCCACAGCTGTGTTAGACACATTTATATGGTAATGTATGAGGGTGATCCGCTTATTTTCAGCCAATCATCCATCGGAGTTCGCCGAATACTGAATATAAGTTCAGCTGCTGTATCACATAATTTGATTGTCGATATATCTATATATGCCATTTGTTGCTTTTTAAAAAATGTCGTTTCCATAAATCTCTTGGGGAAGAATAATCGATTATCTCAATATATAGCTCTAAATTTTGTTTCCCTTAAACTATGGCATCAATTCCACCTTTAATCGCGCTACTCTTTCTTCCCCATCACTTGCCTTCAATCCCGTTCCTCTTCACCCTCCTCTCCTGTTCCATCCATCCCGGCATTTCTTTCCCCTCAACCTATCCCCCCCCCCCC
>LYUA01000041.1:427039-440604 GCA_002093875.1 Calopteryx splendens | reverse complement strand
TTCCTACATCCTATCCCAGAGATATATTTAGCGCCCAAGGCGTATTTTCTAAATATATATATATTTAGAAAATACCTATATATATGTGCATACATAATAATATATAATAACTATATATGTACACATAATTTTATAATAGTATGTACGAACATTTGATATCAATCTCATAGTATACTGGTATATGTGTGTACATAGGTATATATATTTTATATATATGTATGTATTTTTTTTATATTTATGTATCGCGGCACACACCAAGAAATAGAAATAGATGGTATGCAAAATATGGACTATGATGGAATGCAAAAGACGAAGAGAACATATACGGTTATGGTAACTAAAACTTAGCTACGTTTGTAGAGCTTTTAGCTATTCAATCTATAATCTATCTATCTATAATCTTGTTGACTCAGAGGTGGTATGGCTGCTGGATGTTCAGAGCGTGTTGCTACGGGATAGATGATTTTGTTGATTGGCAAATGTTTCTGGAAAACCCCAATTGAGATGGAGACTGCACCCTCTGTATGTGTACATTTTACAGAATGTAGGAAACTTAATACCTACAAATGATATATTTTTATTCCGAAATATTATATTTCATTGGAAAGTGATATTGTTTTTAAGTGCTGGAAGAGAAAATGTTAAGCCGGTGTTTTTCTTACTTGCATCGCCAGTAGAGATAGACTAATTCCTTACATGCATAAAAGATAGAGAAGGAACATTCCTGTCCTAAGAGAACTCTCTTCACCACGTGGACGTGCGGTCCAGGGACCCCCGTGGAGCGAGTGCCTGGGCCACTTGCGGATACGGACCGACTGGAGTATAGAGGGGCGAGGCGGAAATGAGAGGCATGAGAGGAATGTGCGTGGGTTACGTGATTCAGCGAAAATTCTTACGGATAGGACTTCGATGAAACCTGAAAAAAGCGTTCGGGCCTAGGATCGGGTTATGCAAATTCCAGTTGCCTCTGTTTTAAAGAAATTCGACGAAAAGAACGAAATGAAAATAATGAACTCCGAATGGCAAAGAGTTCAGTTCCTTTAGGATGGATCGGAATCCGGGCCTGTCTCCGTGGTGATCGAGATAAAAACTTCCGTCAAAGCATCAGCATAACCATTCAAATGAGAATGATGAAGATACATGAAATGGAGATATATGTAATAGATATGGGCCAAAGTGTATTTTCTATTGCGAAGACCTGCATCACTAATATTATCATCAATTATGATTCCATCGATAATACCAGCGTTTTTCCAATGCTGTTATATCTCTACTTTGGTTGGGGACACATAAGCCGTTCCAAACTAAACAATTGACCTGAAGACGGGCAATGACTTTCGTTTATTAAACATAAAAATTTCCATTTAATCTCCATCTCTCGCAATTCCAACGCTGATATCCCTTTGTCAGTGTCAGAAGCCATTTTGCACTCAAGATGGCGATTTTTGTACAAATCGAATGGTGAAAAAGTTCTACAGTTGGCGGATATGTGTTTCAGATCGTCCAATCCAACAAAAGGCTGACAGTTATGGTTTAAGATTCTCGAATTGAAAATTGGCAACCGATTAATAAAGTGAAAATAGGGTAGTTTAGGTAAGTAGAGTAGTGCCATTTTTCATTGAAAATCAAAGAATAAATTCGTCAATGATACCTTGAATTTACTCTTTCTTCTGCAGCACAAAACTGTGATATAATAGTAGTCTCTTCGAGCGGTAGTTCTTGGTAATGGACAAGAAATAAAATTCAAACGTATAGATTTCAAGCATTGAACGTATTCAATTATTAACATATAGAAGGCATCATCGAAAATTACAGGGAAAACATGTTATTTTGTTTATCATACCAGATATCGAAAGTCATCCATAGCAGGGATTCAAACTTGGTCTCTCTACTTGGTTTCTAAACACATTATCAATAAGTTAGCCCCAAGGAATTACTTTCAATATTTTAACTTACCTATGATTATGCGAATATAATTTCTCTCTAATTCCGAAACGCTGAAAGGCTTGAGCATGATAGAATTTTTTAATTTTATGACGGTCATTGATTTAGTTCCAAATAATTTCCGTGTGCCGCAGGGTCTACGGATGGAGGTTTAGTTTGCTCTCTCAAAATGTTGACCTTTCCGTAGTTTAAGTACCTATCCGAAAAGCGATCCGGAAAGAACTAAAAGAAACAAAGGCAGAGAGAGATGGAGAGCCGTTGAAAAATCAAATAAGATAAGCGCCTTTCACAGCAAGAAAAAAGAACCCCTTAAGCTTAAAATAAATTTTTCGCATTTAGCGTAGAAAAGGTTTCCCGCAATAAAAAAAACCCGAGCGGAGTCCTCCGAGTGGCTTTTCGGCAGAGAAAAAGCGAAGGGCTGATTGATTGCGAGGGGCAAGGCTTAATTTTCCAAATTATAGGTGTGGCATTCTTTCTACTTGGTTCAGCTCTGATAGGTGTTGAGAGTGGAACTTGAGAAGGCAACGCAGGGGCAGTGGTCCAACCGTCCACTAAGCAACAGAAAGGAAATTCCCATGCTGCGATCATTGTTCAGCTGCGAAACATTCGCGAAGACAGTGGGAGGGTGCACCTCGTATGAAATCGCTGTGGGAGAATAAATCATGATCCGCGAGAGTTCAAAATTATACCTTAAAGAAGATATGTTCTTAGGTTCAAGTTTGGTCATACCTACTTGTTATCTTCAATTTTACCTTTTTTTTGAAGATAATTTTTTACGTCAAGTGTCAAAAACAGCCCCAAATTGAATGAATGGAGAATCTGTGTGTTTCTCTCACGTCCCTACATAATGGAAAACAAGTATTCATACCTTTTGCAATTTATCAGGATAATACCCAATTTATCTCTATATTTTGGGTTATGTTCTATTTGATTTTTTGGCCATGTATTGGATATTATTAGCTGAATATTTGGTACAAAGTAAAAATGGGACGTATTGGTAGAATTCTTACCGAGATAATGGAAAAATATTTTCTTCCGATATTATGCTTCTAAATAACTTAAAAGAATCTTATAAGATCCAGTTAAATCCAGATCACTGCATATGCTTTCTGATGATGTACTGATAACTCTTCTATACCCACGTTTTCATCCAAGCCTGGCGAAAACTTTTGATGCTACCCAAACCTCGTTTTGCAAAGAAATATTCTTTAATAGAATTTCTCATTTTGCATTATTTACTGTTCACTATCTGCTGTCTTCATTGTTCATTCAATTGGCCATATACCCATATTCAGTAGATCGTAATAACCATGATTCTTCAATATTTAAATGAGCCAATTGTTTTACATTTTTGCTAATATAAGGCGAATGAGATATTCATATCATTCTTTGGGTTGTTTCTCTCTCTAATTTGGTACAAATGGGTGAATGACTACATTCCGGTATACGGATACATTCATAAGCATTTTCAATTATTTAAGGGGGGTAGTTGACCTTCCCTTTCGCTACAATTCACATCTTCCATGTCGACCATATGCAGTAATATCATGTTGCCAGAATCCGACGATCAGTTTCAAATTCCTGTGGTCAAGAAGTAAATGTTTAAATAATTGGTTTTAATTTTATTCTGAAGACCATTGGTCCAAAAACGTAATCCAAAATGGAAACAAATAAGGATTTACGATAAAATAAATTTGGGAATGGTAGTGAACTATATCGATCAGTGACTTATCATTTGCAAAGCCTTTGAACTATATCAATGGAAGTTATCATAAACAAGAGTTGCATGTGAAATAAATGCGATATTTGATGACTGTCTTACTTAGAGATTGTTATTGTAAATGGGAGACGCCACTATTATTTAGCACAGCTTAATTTTATGATCAATTACAATAACGAAGTTATGATCCTAATGTCGATCTACTAATCTAGTAAGTATAAAATAATTTTCTTTGGTAGAGGTTGTTCTGAATATAGTTCTTTTTTGGCAGCCTTTATGAAAAATTACCTCGATTCCAAATCCATTAAAAATCCCCAAAAGCTTCTTCCCTATCCAAAAAATAGCACCTACAGGTCTCTCTGGTTACCCTGGTTGCCAAATCTTTCTTTCAAGTACACCTAATAAATAAATGAGATACCAGAAGCCGAGGGTATTCGTACCTTCACGCTGGAGCTCCAAATCCAAGAAAAATGACCGAACGTTATGTTGATCTATCATGAAAATAATGAATGCATACTTTTTTATTTTCTTCACAAGGAGGAACTAAATTACTCAATTTGTTTAAAAGCATTTGCAATAAAAAATTAAAATCCACTCATAAATTCTCATTAAATAAGCAGTTTATTGTATTTTACTCATCGATAATCAGTATTTTATGCTTTTTCTATATTTACACCAACAGACTCCAGATAAATCAAATTTAAAGAGTGTATTATGTCATGCTCCTGGTTGGGGTAATTTTCTTAACATACAATGTTCTTAGATACAGTTATCGAAACCCAATCCCGATGACTTGAATTAGGTTAACTTAAAAAGTGATTTTTAATCCCATTTAATTCCTCTGGGTCTTTTTCAGGTTTGTTAGGAGGCATTCAAATAACGATGTCCATCCGATATGGAGATTAAATTAAAAATACTCGTAATATTTTATTTGAGTACTTATGGACTTCCAATGGAATCACATGCGCAACAGTAAAGTACACTACCTCTTGTCTGCACCATCATTCTTCAAAAAGTATCTATTAAAAAGAAAATTTAGATTCCTCTCCTAAGGAACTTTAAACTCCTCTTGACAGAAGAAATACAATAGGTTTATTTCTGTTCCTCATAAAAAAACACTCAGTCTAATATTCAATCTCAGAAGATCTATCTTAAAAGAATATTGGTTTTATGCACTCGTAATTCTAAGGTAGGTAAACCATAGAAACACTCCAGCTTTAATCGATAAATTAATTTAGTTAAATACTATAATGCTTCAGGTCAGGAGGCATATATACTTTGCTCACATTTATATGGTATTTACTCCTTCAATAAATTCTGTTCTGCGGGATGGCTGACGTTATTTCTCGCAAAATTTCACGATCCCTCTTGTTATTAAAAATCAGTCTTTAATAACGAGCCTGAATGTACCTGAAGTTGATTAAATTTAACTTGTCTTAATTTTCCATAGGCTCACAAAAAATTAACGAGTTAATGGGAATGTTTATCGGAACCGACGATTATAAACATTACTAAGAAAGCGAATGAAGAATTTTCGGATGATGGAATAAATTAAAATTGACTTATGGTCTTTCTAAAAATTTATTTCTTAATACGAGTGTCCAATCAGTGTCAATACTTAAGTTTATTTATTACCTAACTGAAAACTCTTACAAACCTGTGCTGTGCAAAATAAAACTGAACAAAAATAATTGATATTTTCTGCGAACACTCATTGTTCGATATTTTGTGCTTCAAGTGTACATAATTAAATGTCCTCCTATCACCGAAAAACAAAGGTTCACTTTGTATGAGTGAGAATTTTCATTTTCTGATGCTCTCCATATAATGGTTTTTCTTCGACATTTATTGTTTATATTAGTAAATATCATGTATGAAATATGGTCTAAATGTGTCTTTGGTATTAATTTTAACTTACTGAAGCTGTTTCAAAAAATATATATATTATACATACATATATATTTGTACCACAAGTGCGTTAATATTTATTCATGGGAAAAACTTTAATGAGAAAACTGCGTTGCTCCCCCTCCGATGTTCCTTCAATTCTCTCCCACATAAATACCCAAGACAGATTTTAACCTTTTAACACTCTCCAACAATGAAATGTTGTTCCATTTGTACACTCGCTCAAATATTGCTCATGGGATTCCTCGGAGCATCGTACAGGACGGCGTCTCAAGGGGGTTGTTTGGTGCACCTGGGTGTGAAAATGCGAGACAGTCGCGGAATTTCCGGTACACGCTTGGTCGTCCTCTGCCAAGAAAATTGAAGGTCAGAAAACTGGGTATCCGAGCGAATAAAAAGCTGGCGTATGGAAGGCGTACCAAAAATCTTCAAGCATCCGATTACAAATAATCACGTAAAACTCGTACAATCGTATTATTACCATAATATTATATAATTTTTTAAACTGTTCTCCGAAACATATTACCTAAAAACCTCAGGCAGGTGTTTGAAATCTCTTAGTAATCATGTAGCATATCGTTTATTTCCTCTGGTTTTAAGAGACGCGTCTTCAATCTTTCCTATTAGATTACTAGATATAGAATTTCCTGGTGGTATTTTGTGTAAAAATAGATCTGATTACTTTTTAAGAACTTGACTACGTAATCAGGCTGCTTTTTAACATATTTTCTTTCTGTTTTAGAAAACCTTGGTCGTATATACATTACTACTTTTCACAACAACATATGATTTCATTATTTGACATTTTTGTTATGATGTTCCGATACGCGTTCACTATGTAAATATACGCACTACTTAAGCCACCTCTTCGCACCTATCCTTACGGATGTATCAGACCCGAATTACATTTTTAAATAAACCAAATGACAGCCAAGGACACCATGAATGACAGTTTAAGCAAGGATTATTCATTTGGGCAATTTTCACTGATAAAATAATTTCCTAGATCACGGAAGACTCTGTCTTCCTACTTTTTCATTCTACGTTCTACCCTGTGGCTCTATTAATTAGTTTTGAAATATTTCCTCCTCTTGGCCTTTTACGTAGAAAAACCTGTTAAGTATATTCAGGAGAGAGAGCCTCTCAGGAAATGCCATTCAAAGTTTAATCTCAAGAATGATTTATTATAAAAAGTTATTTATTTGCTTCACATTCTCGTAAATTTATTCGTTCCGTATTTTATATCATCATCAGTAGCAGCTATCAATCCTATAATACGTTAGACACTGTTCTCCTCTCACAATCAGTTCTCTTATCAGTTAACCTCGTTATGTTTCTATATTTCCTTTGCTTTAACGTCTGTCATTATTTGCCTCATGTTACTTCCGGGTCATTTTCTATAGTGTTTTTCACCACTGTTCACTTCAAACTAATGTCTTAGTTTCTTTTCAATTAGTATAGGTAATACTTATATATTCTCTCAGTACTTTCAGTTTAAGATTTTCCTTTTCCACTTTTTTCTGGAACTAACTCGTTGCTTGTCGTTACTTAATCCTGGCATTTGATCTTCATCATTCTGCTATAGCACTTATAAAAATCTTGTGCTTCCAATATTTATTTCTCTTCGTCAGTTAATTTCTGTCCCTCGCATTTGTAGAAACGTAAGCCCCCTAAATATATGTTGATGTATTTTCTAATTTCTGGACATTCCTCAATAAGGGTAGATTTTTTTCTTGTACAATATGTTTCTTTTTTACGATTTAATGCTAAAATATCCATTCCTCTTTGTCTATTTCACTGCCAGTGATGTATATTTCCAAAGACCAAAATTTCTTACAAACCTTTTAGTCTTAAATTTCCAATTTTTACATGCTTTACCTTTTTTTCTGCTACAGATCAATTTGGTTTGTGATTTTATCTCCAGGTTGTAATTTTTCATCACCTTCTTCAATACAATAAACGTTCTCTCTATTAAGCTCCTCTTCTTTCGCATCAGAAAATGTTAAGCCATCGGCAAAATGAAGCTTGCATTCTTTTTTATCCAACGATTCACACTTCTATGAAATTTCCTTTAATTCCATGTATTACCTTGTCTCTGCATATGTTGTGTTGGTAGCTCAATGGCTGAGTGCTTGATGGTTCTGGGTACAAATAATTATGATGCTTCTGGACACCCCAGATAAACCCCAACCTGTGTGATATTCTTCGAAATGGGTCTTCTCGGAAAACCACAGATGGCACAGGGAAAGAAACTTACCCCTACTCTGAATTCGTGAAATTTTCACACATATAGGGCTTATTACTAGGTGAACTCTATTCTTACTGATCAAACTAATCTTTTGGTTGAAGACTGCGATTAGGTTTTTCGTCATAAGAAGATTTTAAACTTAACGGCCGAAATGCACTCCCTTGACTTACTATCGTTTCATTCTTACTTCATTATTGCTAGGAGAGATTAAACGATAACCTTAGTTTTTACACGGGCTATACGTCATACATCTTTCATTACAACACATTACTGTTCATTGGAGCACCAATATTGCACAATAGTTTCAGACAGATATAAGCTGAAGATCGCTTATAAAGCTTTTAAGACATCGTCCAACGACAAATTTTAAAATAGAGAGTGTAATAACTAGCTACCACGGGCGTTCTTTACCTTTTTTTTCTGCCTAATAAATTTCTTAAACATTTGTAGCTAAGGTTAGTTGCATTTAAAATCAGCTAAATTGCAGTATTTAAGACTTAAAAAACGCTAATACTGAAAATAGACAATGACTAGGGCTTATTTTGCCTTTTTTTTCGTTTGGTAAATTTCTTTACATTTATAGCTAAATGAACTGGTCAGTGCGTAACGTTAATTTCTATCCAAGAGAGTGTCATTCTAGTGCTCCTTTTTTTGTCATCCCAGTGCTCCTACTGTGATTGTCAACGTTGATTTAATATTTTTCAACCTATTCCTTGCAATCCAAGTCTTCGAGTACTTTTTCAATGTCTTTAGACCTTAATTTTTAATTATATTTTCGCCATTCAATTCCAGCACTGCATAGTACATCCATGCCATGTCCCTTGAAATAGTTTCCCAATATCATATCGGTTGCCACTATCTTTCCACCTGTCGGGTGTTCGTTCTGTAGTCCACACAAATTCCTTGTTTAACCTTTCCAGGTTTTTGCCATGCCTGTTTATCTCAGTTCTTATCCTTTTATGTAACTATTTTTCCTCTTCTCTTTCTCAATGATTTCCAATTCTTTCTCCATTATCCATGGCTAAATTTTTAGTTATTTCCTAATCCCATAGCTTAATTTATTTTCGTAGTCTTCATTAAATATTCTCGTTTCTTTAACCACTCCCCATCAACATGTTTCTACAAATGTTTTACCAGTATTCGTTAGAAGATCATCCGCGGCCGAGTTTCTTTATATGATTTTACTTTACATCTGTTTTTATTCGTTTTCTTTGGCTTCTGGAAAGAGTCAAATGAAATTGACTTTTCAGCATCACGAGTTTCTACCGCTGATGCAGTCTTTCTCTTGGTTCTTGAATTTCAGTTTCACCAAAATATGATCATGCCGAAATCTTCTTCTCTCTCCTGGCATTTTCACACGTTCTCTAGGCGGTGATTTTCAAGCAAGGTGTTTCTCACTGTTAAATTATATTACATGTGTATTATTTACTATTGGACAATTTCATATTTCGAAACCGTGTTTTTGCATTGATTTTTCATTCTTGACCTCTCCCAATTATGGCGTTCAATATCGCTTTATTTCATTTTCTTCCCCTTTATCCTTCTATATTTCTTATTCCTATTGTGCTGTCATCAGAGATACCTTCTACTTTTTAATTTCATATTCCGTCGTAGGCGTTTTTCAGTGAAACACTGTTGTGCTCGTAACACTGTTGCTGCTATTTTTACCATGACGATTATTTCGTTGCACCGAGGGGTGTCCTTCCTTCACAATCCTGCTTTTCATTCCACAGTTCAGTGTGCACGTTCTTGTATTTGTGGCTCCATTTTGTTCTATTTTTCAGAGTATTCAATTAAATTCTTCTCATTTCCACTTTCGATATCTTCAGTCTTCAACAGGTCCGAAGTCATTTTACGTCCTAGATTCTCTCACTTCTATACTTTCTCCTTTTGTTCCCGTACTAGTCCAAGTTGGTTGACAAGCTTACCTCCGAAATATCTTACCCGAGAACGTCCCACTACTTGAAAATATTCACAATGGGAATATAATTTAATGTGCTCCTGCACATCGTGATGATTCGATGGCTCCCTGTTACCTTTAATTACCCAAAAGTCATTCAAATGAGTGTTACCACTTACACATATGTTGCTTCCCAGCCACACATAGTCTCCGCCTTTTCTAACATGAACTAGAGATTTGCTTCCCTCTTCCTCGATTAAATGAAGGCATATTTATTGGTGATGTTGAATACCTAAGTAATCGTATTTCCACATGGATTTACAATATTGCTTAAGTGTCTGTTACCAAAGGAAAACATTCCTTCATCATCCAGTGCCTAAGCTTATTGTCCACGACAGATTTTCGTCGAGTACAATTTCTTGAATCGCAATCGCAAACGAAAGCCCATGGAATTTTAAGGTCGATCCTATTTCTGCCAACCTGGGACATTTGAGTGATTGAAAAAAAAACACTGTACTAATACCTGAATGAAAGCATGAATGAATTAAAAAACGAAATGAATGAATGATAAAATGTAGTGAGTAAAGGAAAATGTATGCATTTATTCTCTCAATGCAAATAACACTTTCACTAAAATACTGAAAAATAAAAAGACATCAATTTTTAGGGAAGTTCCTTTATACTAATTTAAGTTTTCTTTAAAGCCAGTCAAGACCGTTGAAAATTAACGTAATCAAAATGCTTTTAACATCTCACAATGAGTAATTTCTTTGTACCCCAGAACACATGACTCTTTTACGAGGATGCACTATTTAAAGGACTCCATTTTTCAAAACTGTCCTTTAAAAGCTTTATCAAATTTAACTTTTATTTCTATTCAGTAAATTCATATATATTATTGAAAACCGTATAGTGTATTATTTCTGCTTTTTTGAATGCATAAGGAAATTAATTAGGTTTCCCACGCTCCTGCTGACGTAAATATCAACCATCAAGTATCTAAACGCTATGTATGAAAAGTAAATAAGTGAGTGGTTTTGAATGAAGGAATCATATTCCGTTCCCGTCACCAATAATTAGTTTTTTATCGTACTCTGCACACACAGGTTATATATCACACCTATTTTCCAATCCAATATTTTAGACCAATATGTTAATATTCGACATTGTTTGTTTACCAGTCGTTTTAAAAAAAATACTACATGCATCTCCTACTTGCAGGTATTTATTATGAACTTCATCATCTTCAAATTCAGTTCGAATATTAACTCATTCGGTATACATTATTTTCTTCTTTAATTCTTCAAACTGTCTACAAGCCTTAGAGCCATCGAAGATCCCAGTCTCTTCTATCATATTCCACGTTATACCAGTGTACCTACCTCAAAATATCGTACCAAATCTAAATAAATATCTGCTCCTAAGTTGAGAAGAGGAATCAGCAGGTTATTCCATAATTGAATCCCAGTAAATACGTTTTTTTAGTTCACTCTTTTCGTCATCGTGATATTCAATTTTTATAAACCTATCATAAATGTAATGGTTTAGTTATTGATTAATTTATTAGCTTCGCAAAGCGTCCATCTCAAACCAATTCTCCATATTTAATTGTTACAGAAAACATCTGTCGTATTATAAAATATGAACAAACTATTTTCTATTTCTTTTGTGAATTAATTTTCCCAGATTTATGGAAATGTCGAAATTTTTAAGGATTAATTTTAGATATTAAAAAAAATAATTATGAAATTATAAATTAGACTTTTGTGAATGGGATAAGAATTTACGGATAACTGAAGTACTCGGACAATATGTGTAAGAATTAACTAGACCAAAATGAGCTGTGAATCTCATGCTATTGATTCCAAATTATTTATCTACCCTCTCAAAGACTCTATTGTTATAATATAGTATTAAGAGTAACACATTTCGGTGGCTACAATATTTGTACATTTTCTGTGCATCGAGAGAAGTGACCAAAGAGGTATATGAAGACATGCGAGTAGCATGGAATTTTATGTGGCGAGCATTCAACATTCATGACAGACACATGGCTATGTCGAGGGAGCCATACTGGTTGAGGATATACTGTGTTTATCAGAGGTGTATAGGAAACTGCACGGATCATCTTCTCTGTTGATTGATGCTGATGAGGATTTCTAGCATACTGATTATCTCGATTACTTTCCAGCGTCCAGTTTTGTTCAAACAAAAGTAATGAGATTATGTATTCATCATAGATATATCATTTAAATATGATCTTCGCGTGTAAATGTAGACCACCCAAATGATAAATATCGTAAAATAGGTTCTCTAATCTAATTGATGTACTAACGAACATTCAAATTCGTAGTCGTCTGCGATAAGCAGATGCCGAGAACTTATAGCATTTCAAAACGAGGAATAACAGCTTTCTTAATTGTTTATAAGGAATAAGTCTCATGTCAAATACATATGTATCAAATAAAAATATCTTCATTTTTCTAAAAGATTTATGCTTCTCTAAAGCCTTCCTACAGAAATGACTCTTCCGTGAAAATTCAAGTTTGGAGTTGAAATATATTTTATCATTATTTTATTAGATAAATGGAGTACTTATGCAATTTAACTCACTTAAATTATCTGTCAGGCATGAAAATTTAATTAAAGAACTATATCATTTAGAAAAGCTTGTGTAATGATAACCCATCAGGGCAGCGTTGGGTGACTAATATAACTGATTCATTATTTGAACATTTTCAATTATTTTCATGGATAATGATTAACCTATGACGATAGTCCTTCTCGCTAAACCACAGCAACTCATTTCGCTTGCTGAAGCTCTACCACTTGATCCCGCTAAAGACAGTAGAAGTCACTAGAGTGAATTCAATTTGTTTTTATATTTTAGTACGAAGCAATAAAACGTTCGTTGAAAGGACAATAAAATAACTTTCTTTCTTTGAAATCAGTCGTCTCCTCATAAAGGAAAATGAAAACTGACTCTGTTTACATTTTAGTACTTAAATCAGTTCGATGAAAAGAGGTATTCTTAACGACCGTCATGTGAAATTATCTGCAATTTTACCACTAATTTTAGAAAAATGGACGCCAACGGAAATATTTCTCTAGCTTCTTTCTCGGAGAAAATGGACTTTGCCATATATTTTCCATCGCCTATGCATACATTGAATTGGTTTCCAACGGTACAAAATCATCTGGCACCTCGTAAATGGTTTTAAGTAGAATTTGCAGGGCGTGGTATTTCTTTGATCACGAAGCACTTCTTATTGTTTCAATTACAAGTTTCAAAGTTCCAAAACCTGGATTTATAGCCTTCTCCAGTAGAAGATATCCCACGAATAACAGTAAAAACGAGATAATTTATCCGATAGCAGTGTCTCTCGTCTGCACGTACTTCGTAATAAACAGAATTTAAATGCCTTTAAAGGTCATCTCAATGTCTTTTTTGCCCAAATACGAGCCCAAAACTCGCATGTGCAAGCCCACTGTTTTTGGCGAATTTTTGCGTCGGGAAGGACGGGAACACTTCCCATCCGAACGAAAGGGATACGAGTCGGAATTCCATCTCCAATCAAAGGTGGATTGTTTCGCTTTCATTCACCTCTCGCTCGTTTTACGTCAGACCTCGCCTTCGCCGACTGATTTTTTTTCCGGTACCCCAAAAAACCCCGCGGAATTCCACCATCGGCGGACCGCTTGAGTTCTTTTCTTTTTTTATATTTTCGCCGCAGCTCTCGTCGTTCTTGTTTCATTCCCAAAGCGGGTCCCTCGGGATTCATCCGGATGCGCTCGCTCACGAGCGTTGCATCACGAGGTGGTCCACGCTCGGGACAACTACATTC
>LYUA01000041.1:336536-354334 GCA_002093875.1 Calopteryx splendens | reverse complement strand
TATATATTAGTGTCTAAGGTTTTATTAAAACGTTCAAAGGACTCTCCATGCCTTGAGGGGAATCAACCCTTACCTTACCTTAGGAGTGGATTTGGGGGCTTATCGCTTATCATGCACAAGTATCAAAGATAATCCTATTCAGCTCTTCACATTGAACGAATTTGCTAAAGGCATTCTGTAACCTTGAAAAAATACTACTTTTATAGGCATGAAACATTGCTTATTTATTCACTTATTTCATCCTTTTACTTTTCGTTTTCTTGGAAATATCGCAGTGGCTACGTTGGTATTTGGAGGCCCTATCAACTTAATCGAAATCGGAATTAGTCACAATTTTTAATTGAATGCCTGTCGTAATATTATTCGAATATTAGAGGCACCCTGTTCTTTACTGTTTTCAATCAGTAATTAAGTAATATTGTACATAATCATATTTTGAAGGACAATTGCGAGAAAGAATATTTCAACACGACACAATTTTATGGAATCAACTAGAATTTAAATCCATCCTCCCCAGCGAAAATGTACTTATCACTCACAATATTATCTTGAAAGTTTGAATTTTGGAAAATTGGAAGAGATTTTCTTATGCAATTCAAGTGAATGTTTGCGTTTTTTCGTTTGTGTTCTGATGGGGTATCTTGATTTCCTATCAGAGTAAGAATGATCTGTTGTTGCGAATGACGGAGTTGTTCATCGCTTAGATAAATCACTAAAATCGAGGCTTAAAGTATAAAGAGTAACAATGATTAAAATGTTCGGACTTATTTCCAATGCAGCCAATAAATATTTCTAAAGATATAAAACAGACTTAGGATACAATAAAATTAAAATGTATCTGTGCGCTCATTGTTTCGGTTTCCTCCAAGAAATTTTTCGGCAATTGAATATGTGCATTTCAATTTCCGACTTCGTTATCCAGCACCCCGAAATTAGCATGTTGTCAACGGCCAAAAAACGGAGAGATATTTTGTGCCTATATCAGACTCGTGAAACAGCACTTGGCAAAGAGAACTGCTTTCCGCATTCCATCACAAAACGAAAATCCCTTTTGCCGTCTTACGGAATTCGTACAATCACCCAAAAGAGTTCATTCATCCGACACGCAGAGAAAAAGCTCTTTCAACTCGCAAATGGATGTATATCTACCTAATACATTTTTATTTATTTTTATAGGCACCGTTTACACAAAGCCGAGGAAATGCCTCTATTTTATATTCCCCATATATGACCGATATCGAGACGAGCCGAGGAAGGTACTGGCACCATAGAAAACCAATCCCTTTGTGGCATAAATTCCTCCCAGAATAAACAAACAAGTTTTTGACCATTAAAAAACTTTTCACGCCGGACTCGGTAACTTTAGAAAAGCCACGGTTGCGCTGCGATGCTCGACGTTCCCACAAGCGCACACGTGTGTGCGTGACTCCGACAAGGGCAAGAGAAATGGGGGGAGGGGCGGGGTGGGGGAGGGAGTGAGGTGAATACCTCCGGTGCTTGAACCTTGGCGCCACGTATACATCAATTGCTTTTATCCTCGGCACCGCTTGAGGTTTCGGAGGCGGGAGGTGGTGGGAACATTCGTAGGGCCGAGGGAGGAGGAGGACGGGGGGGAGGGAAGAGGAGAGATAGATGGGGTGCGTAGAGAGAGACGGGGACGAGGGTGGCAGTGGCTCCCAATGCATACCTTCTCCTCCTGCCCTCACGCATACGCGAGCCCACGGAGTTGATGATAGGCCCCGATACGCTTTAAAACGGCGGATTCGAGGCTCGTCGCAATAAAACCCACTGGCCGGCGGATGGGGAGAAGGGATGGGGGTGCGGGGTCTAATGGTGACGAGGGAGTGGGGGGTGGAGGGACTGAAGGGCGAGGGAACAAGTGGGGGAGGGAAAATATTTCGACGCATATTGACAATTCGTTGATATGGCATTAGGTTTTCGGTTGTCACGTGGGACGTGAAAACACGTGCTTCACTGTTTTTGGTTTCGCCAGTGTTGTAACTCGACTTAGGAAGAGTTTCTCAACCCAAACTTAAAAGACCACTGAAAAGGGTACCAAGGAGCATAAAAGTATTGTTTGAATTATAACAATGATTTTTCTCGTGCCATACAAAAGACAAAATAATAAATTGTCATTCTTTGATGGGCCATTTTGCTGAAGATATTTAATACCTGAACTCACTGTATCCTTTCTTTCATTTCCCCCTTTTCCGTAGGAATTTTTTCATCAGCTCCTGGTACAATCTCGTGTTCATTCTTCTTTGCAAAGGGAGGTTGACGGGGTCTAAATTCAACCACGCCTTTTGGGATAGATTGGATTTTCCTCGTGGACATTGATGGCTAGGAAGGGAATTAGGAGGGCAGTAGAATGAATGAAGTAGTGAATGAATATGAAGAGCAAATCGGAGACGGCATTATTTCAATCTTGAAAGATTTCGATGGACGCACTACTAATGCCATACTCAAAGCAGGGTAGGGTATGATCCGTTCGTTTTACGGTTGCAGGTGACTGTCAAATGTCATCGTTAAGGCTGTCTTATTACTAACTTACAGCTTCATTAGATATTTTTTTGTAAACTGAGTACATACATTAATATTCACATTAGAAGCCCGAAAAGATTAATTAGAAGCACGAGGACAAATTAAAAGCACGAAAGAATTAATGCAGTATCACTCCATGATTTTTAATGAATTCAACCGTTGTACTGGAGCGTACAGGGGCTACAGTGCTCTTCAACCGACACAAAGACGAGGATAATAATTTGAAATAGAGCCGCGTTAGACAATCTAACAAGGCCTCGGGCGTACATCCAAGTGAAAGCTTCCGACCACCTTTACTTTCTCTTTATGACAATGAGGGTGCAACGCAACAAACTAAACGTGAACAGCAGTTCTGAACACTTAAGGCCGAACTCTATGCGGCACGAAGGGATCCAAAGGATAAAGACAAGACGACTCACTCGCATAAAAGCAACACACAATAACTCCTCTTCCCCCCCACCCCCAACCCGGATTTTTCCTGAACAGTGATCCCCGTGAGTCTCAAAGACACGCGCACTTCGGGCCTACGGGGAACTACTCCTACGGCAGTCACCAAACAAACACAACGTGTCTTCTTCCTCCAATGAGGAGACACTGAGGAAGTACGTTTTACCTACGCAGCGGAAGGAGACGGAAATTCAGCAGTTTCCTCTCCTTTCTATTTAAGTACATTCCCCCTTTGTCTCAAACCCCACTCTCTTACTCTTTCCCCTATTCGTTGATCTATCATCATCGCAGGTTGATCTGATATGGCGGATTGCCGTGTTTACGCTTCCCGCTCCCTGGCGAGAAGAGCAATCAAAAACTCTTTCTTTATGCTTTCCTAGATATGAAAGAAAATGGCTTTAGATATTTCTGGTAGAAAAACAGATGGCCGCAATTGTTATTTCCATTCGGACGACCTTTATTATTTTTTTAAAAATTGCCTGACAGCAAAAGGTGCAGCGGGAATGCGGCACGGATAAAGTAATTTGTTAAGAAATGGCTGGGAAATAAATGTTGGAGGTTAAAGGTTTCCTAGAACTTCTCCATGGTGAGCAATGTATATGGCCATCGAGAGGTGGGCAGGATGTTGTGGTTCATGCGTCCCTCTTTTTCCCGAAAAAAATATGACAGCGGTGCCATTGACCTTGGGACATGGAAAAGGAACTGCGATTAATTAGCCTCGTGTTTGAACTCATTTTTGAGCTTTCGAGTGAGCATTTTTCCGTGTCTTTTGGTGGCAAGGCGGAAGAAAGTTCGCGGCCGAATCATTGATACGTGTTTGCTGCACTCATTCCGTCACCCGCTCTCATTCCGCATCCCATTGCTATCTACATATGAGGCTTCAAAAGGAAGTGAAGCGTAAAAAGTTTTACGGACTGGGTGCACGAGTATTTGATGCTGTGTCATTTGTTTATAAGCGAGATTAAAAGTGCGGTAATCGTTGGTGATCACGTACTCCGGGCCACAAATTCTTTTCTACATTTACATCTTACCCCGCAAGCAGCCTTGAGGGCGTCTGACAGAGGGTTTAAGATGACCTGTCATTAGGGCTATTTGCGATCATTAGCATTCCGTATCATTTTATTTTCGGAAATTTCAAATTGTCATACGCTATGTTTCTTACTGTTCTACTTACTTACTGTTTTGGTCAGAAACTGTGCGATTTGAAATGGATTCCTTATATCGCTCCATTCGGTAGTCCATATCCCTAAACATTTCGTTGCGGTATCGCTTGTAAATTTAATACAGCTGTAAGATCATTCCCTCTGCGCCAACGTTTTGCCCTTATGATTTGTATTTATCTAACAACTTTAGACGTAAATTTAATCTTTGAGATTTCATTGGCTCCCGACCCAGACTATCCAATGATAATGTGACGCTTTCGGTTCGGTCATGACGACTTTTCACGAAATGAGCAGCTTTTCTCTTGATCTCGTTTAATTCCGAAATTTAGGTCCTTCTGCAAAGGTGCCTCCAAAGGCTTCACGCGTTTCGTGGTTATATCTCACCGACACAAAATATCATTTCTTTTAAATATTTTTATTCGAATATTTCCCCGCAATTCGTTGAACGAACCCAAGTTTTTAATGTAGCTCCGAACGTGATTTCTCCATTTATAAGTTGGATGCTAGTGTGACTCCCACGTGAAATCTACCCCTCCGAGTTTGATCAAATCCGAGGTATTTTGACTACAAATGCGCGCGTGCATGTGACGATTTAGTCTTTGGTTCAGTAGTAATAACAGACGTGCCAAAGAATTTTATTCTTCATTACATGTCCTTGAGACATTCTATAGGTTTTACACAGCTCAATGAGCAATGGCATACGGTCTATACCCACGTGCTGTATAAAAAACGCAGAAAGGTCATTCAATGATAGGACTAGGTCAATTAGGTAAAATTGAAATTAGCTAAGCCATCATTTGAGAAGTAATCCTGGCTGCCCGATTCTGCCTTTGTTTCGATCGATATCGTGTGAAGAGAAGAAATGAACCTAAGTTATAAATAAATATTTGTAGGCTTTAGAATCTAAAGAGAGCTACTTCGTTTTTGTTCTGCAAATCGCAATAATGATGTAACTTCCAATATTTTACAGGTTCCTCGACTGAGATTTTTTGGGTGCATCGTTTTAATTTCGAAATGAACTTGTTGCCTCAGTTCTTCTAAAAAGCACCCCATTAATCATTTTATAAGATGGTAAAACTTCATTATAGCGTCAGTATTTTAACGTTGTTGGTTAACCCTTATCCTTAAACCTGTCTCAAAAATTATTACCGTAGCATACAGAATGGAAACCAGACAAAACAAGGCCATAATTTATATAATATACGATAAATGTGCTAAGCTCTCATTAACTGAAATGTAAAAATAGACTTGAATGAGGTAATCAATGAGAGAAACCAATGCACTATTCATTTTTAAAGCGACCCTTTCATATCTCTTTCGTTATTATATTTCCCAGGTCGGAATAAATCTTGCTACACTTTCCCCAGGAACTTGAATTACGTTAAATTTTGTGTAGCATTATTGCAGTTGGTGAAGAGTCATTTCTACCCTTTATTTCTTTAATTATTTTGCGAAAAATGCCTGGTTTCATCAAAGTGAGCGGTTCTTCGATTAATAAATTGTTTCTGATACGTATGTTCATCATTGCCATCAATTCCACTATCTGCATAAGTAATGACATAAGTAACTACAGGTGACTGACTATATGAATGATCCACAGCTTTAGCTAGATAAAGAAATCATCTAAATGAAATAAGAAGAGTTGCTAAATGCTTTCATTCAATATTCAAGAATCTTTTGGAAAACCTCATTAAATTACGATTAGGTAACGCAATAATTCCATGATTTCATTTTTCTTAAATCTTTATTCTGACCTTCAAATTAAGCATGAGTTTTCGAGGGTCCTTTCTAGAAGTCCCCATACCTTCGGGTTTTTCTCGCGCTCTTAAATCCTAGGAATCGTTGGCGCCGAAGCATTAACAGGATTGCGTCTCTATTTTCCCCACAGTGCGTGATCTCGGGGTGAGTTTCCCAAGGCCTTGATCTTTTCATTTGATGAAAAATCCGGCCGATTGTGGCGCCCTCCGGCGATATCTTCCCGCTCCTAGTACCGCAGCTCTCCCTATCGTCCTCCTCCCATCTGCCTCCCGGCTTCCCCCCCAAACTCATTGCCCGGCGTATGGAATTATGTCGTTATTCCATTTTTTTTGTTCATCATCTCGCAATAAATACGAGAACGTGGTCGGAAATTTACGAATCCCAAGCTCTCCCATTTCTTCTTATTCCTCCCACCTTTTCCCTTCCTCCCATCTATTCTCTCCCCCTCCATCTCTCCCTCTCTCCCCCTCTGCTAATTCCGTTCATTTCTCACGCCATCACTCGGGCCACCTTTATATATCTCGCTATTTCTCCTTCCCTATTTCTCGGGCATCTATCCCGGGCCGTCCCCTTTCCCACGAGGTTGTGAATCCCATCAGAGTCGGGTTGTTTTTGCAGAAATTGAAACTCCGAAAATTCCATTTCGCGAGTTTTTCTGTGGCGAATGATATTCAAATTCGTCCATTCTCCTCTGTGGTTTTGGATATATTTTTTCTCCAACAAATACTACAGTATAGCTACTTAACTTTAATGTCTCCGATAAGGACGAAGAATTCGATGACAAATTAAGACATTCCTCTCCCACCAACCAGCTCCTTGAAGAATTTTTGATGACTCAACCGATTTTTTATGCTACCACAACAACAGAGATGATTGATCTCTGTGTAAAAGGATAAAGTTTATACAGCTATCAGCGTCCTCTGCCGGTAGATATAGCTACGGATTAGATGCTCTCGTAAATTACATATTCAGTTTTAAAACATTTGATTTTATTCCTCAATTAATTTATCGTCAAAATAACACTCACATAAAAATTCATCGGGACGAAGAAATAGCATATCTCAGATTTTCCTTTAAAATAATAACGACAAGGAAATTTATCGAATACTATATGTGCGAAATTTCCAGAAATATACAAAACATTTCATTTGTCATAACAATTTTTATCGAGTATTAATAGAGTTACTTACTAGAACCTCAATTTTTAACATAGTCCGTTGAAGTTACTTACCAAAAGTATAAATTTTCCTGCTGTCATCAATTTAATGCAGTGTTAAGATGGTTTTGATTTTTATGAAGAGTACATTGTGTATCATACAGGATATGATTCTTGCGTCTTCCGAAAGTCTTATTCACGATGACTTACCATATACGCTGAACCAAGAACTTCGACCAGGATAATGCGTTTGTTATTACAACAGAGAGATACAAAAAATGTTTGGTGTCCGAAATGATTTAATAAGGGCGGTAATCAATCCAAAGGTTGTTTTGGTAGTCAGGGTGGAGCTCACGTCGTACTGAGCCCAAAGGCGTGAGAAATATGCAAATCAGAGTAGGGAAGCCAATTCCTTTCCCTATGGATCGGTTTCGAAAAATCGCAGATCTTTGTCAAATCTGAGGATATCTATGCTCAAAACCGGGTGAATCTGTTCACCCGATTTGGAACCCGGGCCCTCCAGTCAGTAGCTGAGAAATCAACCCACTAGATTAGACGAATTTTTAACGATTATGAGTCTCAGAACGCAAGAACTCAATAAATACCATTACCATCTAATCCATTTGAAAGACATGTCTCTCGAAAAACGAAAATCAAGTAAATATTTTTTTAAATTATTTATTCCGTGTTAAAATATCATATATTTCATAGCACGTAAAACACACTCGTGCAAAAATGAGAGAGCATATTTTGAGCTTACTTTACGCTATCATAAACCATTCTGTGATGAAAATTATTAATTATTTATATTATTAGTGATAAATATGCAAGTATCCAAAACTTTTATTGCTCCCATGCTGTCCAATCCTGCTTTTTTAACACACACCCATAAAAGCCATTAAATTGATGGGTCCGCCGAGGTGGGTAAAATGACTTTGTGGAATTAGAGATTTTAATTATTTTAACACTATTCTTCATCTGTTATTGTCCTATACTAAAGGTTTTTCATTCCTCTTTTTCTTATTTCCCTTTTATATACATCTACAGCTACATCAATCCATGTCTATCATCTTGTCCACTGTTTTTATCAATTGAATCTTTCAAATGCTACCTACAAAATATCCAAGGTTAATAATACCTTATTTTTATTGAAATACTATAGAGCCCAGGAGTGAGTTGTAGGGTGCATGTGGAGAGGTAGATAAATAATCAATATTTTTTAAATAAAATGTTCACTCTAATTTTGTTGGATTACATTAGACCGGATGGACCATAGGCAACCGTCTTAGTCGAAGGTAAAGCTACGTTCTGTCCTCACTTAAACTATAGAGCAAACTTTCCACTACTACACCCTTATACGCTTTCTATTCTGGATCGCACCTCCACCCCAAAAACGTAATTTGAGGAAGCATTTTCGGTGATTCCAAAAACGCTTGGCCATTAATTATTCCTCTTACTTTCCTGTGTTTCTCCCATTTTTTTCTTCCCGAATCCCTAAGCACAGAGCGCATCAAATTACCCTTTCCTTCCCCCTGCGTCTTTCCCTGCGTGGCTACCTCGCCTTTCCTGCCTAGTCACATTCGCGTCTCGCCTTTTCGCCGTCCACCTAGGCTAAGGCGGAGCCTGGGCCCCTTTCTGGGACGCGCCGCGGGGAGATATGATTAATAACAATAATCGGTTTATATGCCCGAACCAAAAAAGGGAGAAGGAGCCTCCGAAACTCCTCAAGAATCCGTCAAAAGAGTCCGATCAACACATGCAAGGTCGACTCGGGACCAGCCTTCTCTTCCCCCACGCCCCCTGAACCAGTGTGCGTGATGCGTGAGACGGAAGACATTTTAGGGGACGGGGGAATCTAAAACACCGCTTAATTGACCGCCTAGCCTTTCACTAGGATTCAGGATGCTAGAATCATCGCGTTCGTGAGCACTTTTCGCCTATCTCGACTCATTATCATCATCACATTGGCCACAGGAAACTCTTAGCAAAGGCATAGGGATGGAAATAAATATCGCCGTTCCCGAAAAGGGCAAAACGAAAAAATGTATTCATACATGAATACATTTTTGATATATGAATGCATAGATATGTATACAAAACGGAAAGCGTTATCGCTTTGGGTCGGCCTATTATTGGAAGAGAAAATATTATTATTTCAGTGATTCGAATCGCGGGCGTTTAATCCTGTATCACTTATCTCAGGCGAGGAGTATTATTCTAGGTTGTGCCGGTTTCACCCCGAGTGGGAAAGTATCTTATCACCGGGTATGTTTCACGCGTGCGGTTAACGTGCTATCGCGAGACCACAGCCTCTACACGAGGATTACACACATCCGCGCCAGTAGGAGGTGAACACGTCCATAATCAGGCCCATGTTTCATGTTTAGTTGTTGGAAAGGACGGCAAGCTGAGTTTCTTTCCGAAAACTTTGCGTCGTTGAGGATTCGATCCCGTGACTTGAAGAGAACGAAGAGTCGATGAAATCTAACGGATGAAAACGGATATCTATATAATGAGTTGTTCTTCATATTTTATGCAGCAGAATCACTTATGTAAGTAGTACAGTGAAGAAAAATAGTTCCTAAGCTCTGTCGTTGAAATTGATGAACGTCCATGTTCAACTTCAAAGGGGGAAAACGAATCCGCATGTGGTACTGTCGGTAAGTATTCCCGCTTGGAGCGTATTGGGTTCAAAATATTGCCTTCTTTTAAGTATTCATATCCTCTAAAAAAATGTAAATGACACTCAATTAAAGAGAAAGCATTATTTTTAACTCATTAAATTCGTTCAACAGGGATGTGATGTGATTTATAAGTATTTAGAAGATGTTTTAGACACAATTTGCCTCGCCATTAACGATCATTGCTGAGCCATTTTGACACTAAACCATGAAAATATTCGCCATGCACATCCACATTCAATTTCCTTTTGATTCGCGGAGTTATCCTTCGATTTCGGTATGCTGAAGCGGTCCCCTCGCTCACTTATTACTTTAATCTATCTTGCATGAAACCGAAATTAAATGTCTGTCGGTATAATTTCTCGTATTCATTCTTATTATAAGTAGCTTATCTCTAGGTAGAGTTAGGACGGTCCATAATAACTCTTCCATATTGCTAGCATTTCCACAAGTCTATACTCTTCTTTACCCTGCATTGTTTTTCTCTTTAGCTCTTTGTACATTCTACCAATCCTCAAACCTTCCGAAAATTCTATTTTCTATTTACTTCTATTTACCTTTTTTCATACTTATTCCCCAAACAAGTTCCTCTCCTCTCCCACTATGAGTAAAACTTCACCATTTGTCTTCCTCTCTATCCAACCTAATTTCTCCATTCTTCATCATGCCCATATCGTAAATGCTTTTATTCAATTCACTCAATGACCAGGTTTCCGATTTCATTTTGATCTTGGCTCCATCCCTGGCGCTGTCTAGCGCTACTTTCTGGTGATTTTTCTTTACTTCCTTACCGTATATATAATTCATTCTCTTCCCTTTGTAATGCTTTATTCCAAAACACAACTCAATTTTTCACCTAATTACATTATGCCATATTTCATCTAAAAATAACTGCCCAAATATATACCGATTGTTCTAGTTTTTACACTCCTAATTTAATGTTGAAAAATAACCTTGCTACTCTTTGATAATTTCAATTTATCGAAAATATATTTTATTTAAGCACACTATGAAAAAATAGCAGCGAAATATGGTCACTTTACAGTCAAATGACGTAAATTGCTGTTACCAATAGAGAGTTATGATGGTACAATTCGAGCGTATAAGTGGCTCAAAATTCTCATTGCTTTTCACACAATTAAACGTAAAAAGTCATATTTTATGGCTCAGTATATCCTTTTAAATTAGTGAAAGCAATGCTGTCATGTTGTGGAGCAAAATGAAAATGTTATTTTTTTAATGGCTCTACCGTGAGACGATTTATTCGTATCCATTGATTAGTTAACTTTTAATAAACGGTAAAATGAATGGATTCAAATGCAAGCTCAAATACTGCGAGTAGTAATTTAAGGCTGTCAAAGATGAAATGCCACTCTGAAATTATATTTCTAATGTCCCTGGAAGCAGAGTAGTCACGCAGCTGCGGTTCTAGCCGACTTGTCCGCGAGCGATTGGGCCAGCGTACCGGTTCATTGCCCCTCCCTCCCAGAACTATTTGATCCACGAATAGTTTCGACAAAAACAGGTTTCGGATTACCTCCTCTTTCAGTTAATCCAAAAACCTGTTGTAAAAACCATTTGAAGATATATTTTATGGAACGACAATTGTCCTCGGGGACCCTCTGTAACTGGAGTCATTCCAACTTTCCATAGAGAAGTTTCCTCAGAAGCGAAAAATACCCTGTGTGCCATTTCGCTGTGTGCTTCGCTCGCCGCACTATAATTAAACGGAAAAAAATCCAATCAAACTGGTTTCTCCAGAGTATTCACTCCTAATAAAATGATTGACATTGCATGTTCGGCGGAAAGTGTTTGTTAACCATAAGAAATATCCAAATTTCTGACCTAACTGGATCTCGCACCCGGGCCTCACAGTTCCTTTGGCATTGTAAGTCGCGTTAAGCATGCATATATTGTTCCGTTCCCGCCAAACCAAGACATACACTATGGCACATTCATCTGCATAATGATCCCAGGTAATTTTTCCTTCTTCTTCCGGAGAGAGAGAGAAAGATTTAAAGACATGATTCCTGGGCACTTAAAACCACTTATCTCCCCTCAGCTATAGGTTATTTCCACATTAAATCCATGCGGAATGAAAAAGAAACGAGCGAGGAAACGAAGGAGCGGTAACATGGTGTGTTCCTCATAGCTTCACCCACACGAAAGCCACTTATCGTGGTTATTAGGAAGTTCCTTCCTTTTTACATTTCTAACGGTACCTATAACCCGAAAGGATGCCGGTGCCCGAGAATTTTTTTCCCTCTCTTTTCCCGTAGGTATTTACGGCACGAGGTTTACTTGATGCGCAAATGCCCTCTTTATTCTTTGGAATAAAGTCTTCATTCATGACCAGGTCAAGATGAATAAATAGTATTTCTCCACCATCCCCCTCTCCCCGCGGAAACGTTCCAATAAGCACCGCTGACCATGTGACGTACTTATTGGGGGTCACCAAAGCATCAAACCTTGCTTGTACATGCACGTATTATATGGTTGGCCGCCCTGAAGAAGACAGCATTTGTAAAGCGCGTGTTAGGAATAAAAATGGCGTTGGCGAGTGAAAGAAACGCTCTATTCCTCGTTACCTAGACCTCACATTGAATATGCCGCGAGCATATGGGACGCAAATCATAAGATATTGATTCAAGAATTGAACAAGATACAAAGGAAAGTAGCCCGGCTCGCTAACAACTGTAATGAGAGGATTCAAGGAGTCACGCAATTTAGTATTACGTGATTTGGGATTGGAATCACCAGGGACTCGAGCACCCATCGCTAGATTTAACTTATTAAAAAAAGTTACCGATCGTGTGATTTTACTTGAGTGATAGAGGAGTTAATGCAACCCACTCTATGTCGGCAAGCCGTATGATGGCGAAATTAGAGAAATAGTCTCTATCGAACAGACGGACTCAAGAATTCGTTTTCTCTCTCACGCGATCCACGGCAACAGCACAAGGAGAGGAAAACGGTTACCAGTACATTCGTGCCCCCTCCCCCTTAACAGACCACCCTTCCCCCTTCCTTTGCGTAACGGCTGGTGTTCCTACGTCCCTTGCCACACGCACTTGAGGCTGTTTGCTGGGTAGGTATTGTGTAGGATGAAGATCTACATGACTCGATGGAATAGCATGTGTTAAAATGTATCACTTCCGGGGTCTATTTCTTTCATTTAAGCCGGATGGTACACTCTGCCTATTCGGGGTGGAGTATTTTTAATTCCCTTGGAGCCGTAAGTAAAGTCGAGTGCACCGTGTCCTTCTAAAACCCTTATGTGGCTTGCTACATTCTTGACTGGATGCTCATATTCCGGTCTAGTTTATTTAATAACTCTATTACGCTTGCGTACTTTTCGTAACAATTTACCTCTTATTAAGTATTCTATGATTTCATTTTAATTTTTCAGTTAAAGCTTTCTCCGAAGACTTAAAATTCCTTGAACTTGATTCATCTCATATGCATGAACAAAATTAAGAAAAATGCAGTTTTAATTTTTTATAGTGCCGTTACGGGATAGTACAATGATACTTACAGGCTCTTAGAACCAAGAGAAAAGAGTAAAACAAGATTGCAGGTACGAAATCCGTAGTCATGGATGAGTCGCAGTGAATTGAATAATCATATCAAACCTTTAGAATTTAGCTAAGATAATCCCCAATAATGAAGAGGAATCAGTCGCGGAGTAAGTAATACTGGGCCTGTAGAACCTCCGCAAATGCATGTCCCCAAGTAAGTCACCTCGTTTAAAGTCCTCTTGCGCTTGTTTCGGGTTTATATTACTAAAATATAATACCGGTTATGTAAACCAATTAATTATTGGCTCAGATGGATTTATCTCTGGTAGCAGCGGATTACATGTAGCGTTTTTACCATTTTTCTAACCCATCCTAAAAATTTAATCCTTAAAATATTTTTACTATCCATCGAAATTCACCCTCTAGCTATCTTAAATTCCAAGGGAAAGGTGTACGTGGTTGACTTGCGATAATGCGTATGACAATAATTGAGAATTGGTGTGCTCCCGAAATTTTTTCTCACTTTAAAGATTATTTCTTGAGCACCTAATTATCTTTGGTCGATAGCTTTAATGTAGGTTCGGTGGTTATAACTTAGCTATCATTTATACGTTCGGGTTATTTAGAAGTTTGTAAAACAGTGAAGTGCACGTGGGAGTACGGTATACGATACCTGCCTTGAACAGTAGTAGTTTTCTATGAAAAAAGGATCAAATGTTACCTATAAGACTTTCTTTGAATTTAATTATTGCTATTAAATTTATTAAATATTTGCTTCTTTAAAATTACATATAGCAAATAAAACTTTGTGCCCCTTTATAGTGTAATAGTTCACTCTTTATTCTTTTCACTCTCTTGCTATTTTAAATGTAACAGAAAGTTCGACTGTAGAGCTAGAAAAAGTTCAATAACGGCGGTTGTATGAACGCATGTAATTTGCCTGAATAGCTGACCGGCCGGCATGGGAGTCGTCCTACGTCTTTGTCTAACAAGGAAGTACATGATTAGCTGAAGCTTAAGCCCTACATACTGCCCGGAAACATAAGCGTCGTATTTCAAAAGTCAACAAGAGGGACTCGAGTTTAACGAACGTGTTACTCTCGCGTCCTGCGTCTCGAAGAATGACATTATCCAAATCTTCGTTACTCCTCTATGCTGGGCACCTATTCCCAGGGGGCTGCTTGGTGAATTGAAATAGGGAAGATGTGAGCGTTTAATGGAAAACGATCAGAGCCTGCTCCCGCGCGGTGCCTAAGCGCATTCATCTCCACCTGGGTACTGAATCGTCCGGCTTTCCGACGAGATTCAACTCTTCAAAATGGTGCCCTTGCATTTTTAGTGTTATTGGTCCTATAAAAGATTTTATTTCGAAATATATGTCATCATTTTTATACGTTAAGGAAATATTTCTGCATTGCAATCTCTATGAATATTTTTATGTTTCATTTCAATTTCCTGTGTGTTTTCTTCCGATTAACGAACTCTTGTTTTCTTCAAAAAAACGAAATATCCATTGGTAATATCACCTATTCTACTATAAGTAGTCTTGTCTCAACCTAAAAATCCCCATTGGTCGGCCTGATACAGTTCTAGGAAAAACTAAAACTTTGCGTTTTTCAGTTAAGATATTTCATTATAGGTATGTTCTGCGAAGATAGCAGCGAAGTTTCAGCACCTGATTACCTGCACATTGGAAATGTGGCTTTTCCCCGGTCGATAGTGGTGATATCGGTCAAAAAAACCGGAAATGAAATCAGCATTTAAGGGTCACCAAAAGCAAGATAAATCAAGAAGATCATAAGCTTTACTTAAGTTGAAAAAATTACTATGAGAAGTGGAATTTTTGTAGGTAAATGGTAATTTCGCTCAGGATAATTAATTGTAAGACTTAGATATTTTAAGTCATTGCTCATCTTGCTCTAATTTCATGCATACACAGACCTTTTCATTGCTGGAACGTCAATATGTTTAGAATGCTCCAATTGGAAATCAAGATATTAAAAAAATCCAGCACTTTTGGTGGTTCCGTTCATCTTATTGCTTTTTTAATTTCCTAACTTCAAGATTTTCATGTCATGTTGGAAGTATCCCAATAGGATTTGGTGAGAATAATTGTAGCATGCAGTTGAAGGTTTCAATTGTTGGGAATATTTCCTTGAAAGTTGTAAAGAAACAAGAAACCGTAATTACACATTTATACTAATTTCCAATCAATTTGGTTATTGGAGATGCAAATTGATATAGTCATTTAGAAATCGATTCAAAAACGTTCGGAATGATTATGAAACATCATAAGATACAAAACTACACGCTTTTAATTATAAATTATTCTATCTGGCACGCTTTAGTTCTATGGTAATGCAATATCAATTGAAATATTTGTTAGTTTCGTCCTGACTTTTACAATGACTCTTCATAAATGTAAAATGTTCAACTCTAAGCAGTTGGGTAGGAATATGGAAATCGGGTGGGAGATGAGATAACATAGACTAGTTAGGACGAAAACCCAGTTATGCCCTTATGTAATCCTCGTCGCTTATACTGATACACACCTTTGCTGTATTTCATCATTCATAGAGGGAATTCTGATTGAACAGAGGCCAAAGTTCATGCATGCCATTAATGAAGCATTAAAAATGCTCATGTTGAAATGCAATACTTATTTGAAATGACCTTAATTCGATTTTGACATCACTATTTCTAAAGGTCTGTAGTAAAATTTACTGTAAGCATGGCGGCAGAAACTTTTGTTGGAAGAAATCTGCTCATGAGTTCCTCGATAATGTATGTTCCTGCTCCAACTCTAATTATATAGGCCATTAAGTCATGTGGGTGTGTTCACAGCAATCCTTATTGTCTATAAGAAGATATAGGACTAGTATATATTGGTGTTGTGATTGTTTACGTGAAGAACAAAAATTGTATTATTGTAGGTAGTCTACCAATTAAGATGGCTTTTTGGTGCCCCCAAAAATATTGCATATAATTGCGGACTTTTCTGTTACTACCGCGCATCATAAGCCTCTTTAGCTCATCATTCTGCACTTCTTTTTTCATCATCCTATCCAATTCGCAATAACATTCCTCTTTACCCGATTCTTAACAAGATTCCTTGTATCGCAGCCTTTGATAACCTACTTCCTTACCTTAGTATCTCCTCCATCCAGTTTTTATGCCTATTCCGAATGCCCCTCAAAAACCAGCACTCTTCACTACCATGCTCAACAGTTAGTTCGTCTTCCTCTCTGCTCAAATTACTCCTCCATACTTCTTCAAGCCCTAATCTCAAAAATCTCCAAACTAAACTCATCCTCTTTCCTCAGAGACAAGGTTTCGGGACCATACAACGTTGCACAAGCTACGCTCCACATTAGGTCTAAACAAATGCATGTTCACGTCTTTACATTCCTGTCACCAAATCCCTGATTTTTATTAAAGCATCCTTTCCTAATTTAATTTTTCTCCTATTTTCTTTAATAATGTGCTCATTTTCATGCAATATGCTGCTTACATTTTGGATGTAAATGGTTATTATGACAACTATCAAACGATTTATTTGTAAAGACCATCATGTCATGCTAAAGACAAATGTTTATATCATAGCATCAACGGTGAAAACATAGTGGGATATAAAAATTATCACTATTGTTAATGCAGACGTGATTTTTAAACATTAGATAACAATATTAAATTCCAGATCTAAATTATTAAATATATTTGAAACGATTGGGCTACACTGCTGTTTTGTCAGACATCCGTTATCCAACATATTTTCCAATCGTGGGCCCTTTGCGTGGGGAGCCAGTACTTAAAACTAGCCACCTCGCCAATGCGACCACTAAATTTCATCCGTTTACTCTCTTATGAATGAAAAAAAATACTTCTACTAATTATGGTTATCTGATAGGTACTGGCAATGGAAAAAAGAATGGTAAGACATTTTGGGAACCATTTATCGGAAAGTATGTGAGGAAGCATACGGATCTCATGACTCATTTTATGAATAAAGTGAATTCAGCCGGTTTTTCGACGCGTACGCAATATCTGCAACAGTGATATGTTCTTTGGGCCACAGGCTCAGGGTCCCTCCCCTCCGGAGAACAACCGCGAACTGCCTGAAGTCCGCCAGGCCGAAGGGAGATAATGCTCGAGGGTTCCTCCGTCGGAAGAAACCCTTTGTTTTTTTCTCGAGCCCTCGACCACTCCCTTCCCTCCCGCGATCCCTCGGGAACTCTCGTCCCTCTTCACCCGACGGGTGCACCCTCGCGCCAACTCCCGCGGATGCTGCTTCGCCCTCGCCCCGCTAGACCCCACCACCTCCGAGTGGAATTTCGGGAGAGAGGATCCGAGCCCAACCATTGCGTGCGGTTAAAACGGTAACCGAATAATTTTTTCGTCGCCTTCGGACAATGCACGTGGAGCCAGAGTCATTCCAGTGTTTGAGGGCAATGGCACCAACCAAAAAAAAGGGGCGGAGGGGGGATGGAGGGGGGTAGAGAGAGTTGCGGAGGGGAGTGCGGAGGCAGTGTGGGAG
>LYUA01000041.1:250810-263831 GCA_002093875.1 Calopteryx splendens | reverse complement strand
GCACACCGCCCAGCGAAATCCCTGCCCTTCGTGGCTAGGCGAGGCCCCGGCTCTCACCACCCCACCGCGGCCAACTTCCCCACTCTCCCAATCCCCACCCTCTCCCCTCCCCCCCCCTCCGCTCAACCCGCTCTTACTCTCATTTCCAACGGTCGGTCACTTCCCCTCCCCTGCGCGTCTCGAGACGGTAGCGCATCCAGGATTTATGTTATTGGGGGCCTTAGCTGATGCTTTCGGCGTTACGGAGATCTTGGGGTGGACGATTCTCGACGGGGGATTCCGCAGGGCAGGGATTTTGGGGAACTATTCAAATTAGTTTTCTCCTCGTGGGTGAATTTTCATGCTCATTAACATGAAACCATGCGCGTGACTGTGTGCACTGTGGCATTTCCCTCAGTAGGTATTATCCCTTAAATCACTCGTAGGCCGGCGGAGTCGGGATTTATCTCCTCTACTTGTTCTTATCATGCACGGTGGGTAAGGACGTTTATTTGCGCCATGCAGTGGGGCAATAAATGACAGCATCTTGCTCCCATAAAATCCGACTGCTTTGAATGACGATGGCTTAAACGGCAGAACGACTAGCACTCAATTGCTTTCAATCGAATATGTCATGGGCTCAGTCGTATTAAAGTTCAGAAGCAATCAAGGACCAATTGCGATAAAGAATTTTTTAACAATATTAATGAAGGTGATTCCGTGATTAACATGCCAATGTGAAATTACTTTAGTTGTAGGAATTCTTCATATGCATGAATGAATGAATCTTCCGTCAAAAATTGGATTTAGTATATTTAAGTTAATACTGTGTTATTTTTGGTCGTCTTAATGGAATTAAATTGGTGCCATTTTCGTTACCTTTGAACATCCCAACAAATTCGGCTCTGTAGTAACACGATTATCAACCGGTAGCATTTATACTTGTCAATTTGTTTTACGCCAATAGACGATCTTCGATTTTCCGAATTAAACTCATTCCGTTTCCAAAAATTCAAAGTATTCCTACTATAGTTGTTTTCTCATTGACCTTCAGTGTACCCTCGGTCACAGTCTTAAGAGTGCACCCCCGTGAAGTTTTTCCCTTTCATATTTCTGCCAAGAATACTCGTCTATTTTTGGTTCGTTAGTGATGACGCAAAAAAACGCAGCGTAATGCGAACGCTGATGTCATGTTCCGCTAACCGCCCATCAGAAAGGAAGCCGTATGTTATCCACCCAATTATGACTTACTGTATAGTCTTTACAAATTGACTCTTCTAGGCCCCTCCTCAACATATGATATGAGATTAAAAATTTCCCTTAGAATTTGGTGAGGAACTGTAAACATTCATTAAGCAATTCAATCCTTATAAGTTAGGTCGAACGACTTGGTACATATATCTCCTTATCTAGGAACCTATATCTAGGTATTTCCACAGATAAAAACTTTTTTCGTGTATTTTTTTGGAATTTATCGCGAATTTGCGTGATTTCCCTGCTCCTGCCTCGTTCCTCGAATTTCAATTCACCTTTTACTTGAGGATATTAGGTATCACGTTGAAGAGCTGGGGCGTTTGAGTCGAGCTAGTTTGCCTCAGAATGTCTTCGATGCCTATAGTCTTACAGTCTCCGCTAACTCTGCTCTAAGATATCCGAAGATACTAGAAATGTCTCGCCTTGCACGTTCTTCTCAGCACGTTGACTGAGGATGGAAGACGGGGTCTAATTTTTCCCACCTTACGATCAGCTAAACGGTGTAGCTCAAATGGTGAAAGTGTCGGAGAAGAAAGGTCCTCAAGCGACTAAGGTCACCTTCAAAATCTCCTTGTGAAGATAATGGCATTACCTAATTTAAAGATACTTTACCCGATCTACAAAGGAAAAATAATTCAGAACCACGATCTTTGAATTAAACGGTGAGACTCGGGACTCGAAACGCTCAATCGTTCGGAGCACATAATCTGGAGGCATTGAGCTTCCTTATCCCTCATCGTTTTATTTGCTATGAGGTCTGGAGTTTATTCCTTTCTAGACTAGATTGATCTGCTGCGAACTAATCGTGCCATTCCGACCGAGCCTTGCGATGATCCGCTTATGGCACGAAACGCTCGTCTCGACGACGGGCAACATCACAAACGTCCAGCCGTGCTTCGGAGGAGAGTGTGAATTATCAAAATTTTAAGTGGGGCTTTGGCAACACGTAATAAATTCTGTTACGTCGAACGCGTTGCCTTGGTGAACAGCGTGTCTGATGAGCACTCGGACACCCTTTAAGGTTTTCGATGTCGTTTGGCGACCGTCAATGCGATCAAGGGCCAAAACATCTCATGCCGGTACATTTTGGAAACCAAATCCTCAAGCATAAATAAATCCCAAGTAGTTTGAAAGCAATGGCGTCATCAAAGTGAACCTAAAAACGTCGGAGGCTTTTTTGGATGCAAAGAAAGTACGTAGTGGCCACTAGAGTCATTGCCGCATGCCTTTTTATCATAATCCTAGGGAAATTCTTCCGTTGGAATTTTCGTTTATAATCATCTTTCTTAGGAAAGCTCATAATTAAGTCTCTCCAAGCAAGAGATGATGAGGATGTCGTTACTGGCGTCATCACATTACCGTCTCCCAGCCTGAGGAATTCAGCTATTTTTTCATTCATGTCGTGGTGATACATCGATACGGTCTTCATCATTCTATTACTTCACGCCCCGAAAGCTTCGCAGGTTTCAACTTTACCCCTTCATAATTTTAGACTAATTTTTTTTTAAACGAGGGTAGGTTTTTTTTAAGACTACATGCGTCATCTTTACGATTTTATGTTAAGAACTGTGTGCGAGATATTCAGTCTGTACTCATAATTCATTGTCATAGCTAAGGTCTTCCGTTGTCAGTAGGGATTCATTGTTTTGTAATGAGCTTCACCTAAATCCCAGTTATCACTCAATCTTTGGCCTGGATGGTGTGATGCACAGTAGGTAGTACACGAATACAAAATCAAACCAGCCTTCGGGTCGATTTCTGTGTTTTTTTTGGTGGGAACTATTGCTTAAAATAAAACTGCTTTACTCAGCTGCCTTTGTAGTACGTTTCTTTCAGATAATTAGTGTACTTGTCATACCTTTTCTTCGTATTTATTTTATTTTTGAAACGATGGATAAACTTATAGCCATTTAACGCCCAAAAACTTTGAATAGCTGAAAATCCTAGTTGCTCACACTTTATGAAATAACCTGCAATTTTTAAATCTTATAAAAATGAAACTGGTCAGTTAAAACTTGCGAAACCCCTCTAAGGGCCCTATTATGAAGCATAAAAACATCTCTACGCCCCTCAATATCTCAGAATCAACAAAATTTGCTAAACCTTCTTAAGGTGTACGTTAGTTGAGTTTTCTCCTGAATTTTATTTCAACAATAAATTTCCAAAAAAGCGCATATATTTAGCAATAGTGCGTGGTCGCTTCATTGAGGATACTCGACAGAGTGTTCAGGTTTGGAAAAATCATTTCTAACTTTGATCAAAGGTCATTCTAAGTCTCCATAATATAACATATATTACTTCCCATTAATATGACCATTTCGGTCCCTCTTCTGATTTTCTCTCTTGTTTAAGTTTCTTCTTTAAACTGCTTCAAATTTTCTTCTTCCCTCGTCCTGCATTAACGAATTATTGGAAATAAAAATATAGTAGATGTTTATAAGAAATGTCTTTCATTCACATCTTTTCTTGTGCATTTCATTTGTTTCTATCACTCTAGATCAAATCTATTACGGTTACTCTAGAACTTGAACTTATCGGGCCTTCAACAGCTGGTTTAAAAAAAACTGAACATTTGACCACATTTTACGAATTTTCATGTTTGTAATAACTTTCTCGATCTAAAAGTAGGTATCTGATCATCCGCCTCGGAAAATCTTCACACACCATCCCCTCCCAGGGCCCTCCCATCCTCATCCCTCCTCGAAAATAATTTTAAAATCGATGAATTTTCACATTTTACGGAAACATATCCCCACTGAAAGTTGCCACTTCACAATCGGCTGGAATCTATAAAGCAATATCTATCTGTAAGACCAAAATCAGCCGAAGGGACCAACGGATATTTTTTCCAAACACATTATTTCGGTCAGATAGTGGGTTCCGGATATAAAGTGAAAGTTTATAGAAATGTCTGCTCACCAATGGGTTACCAGTGAGAGACATCCTGGTAACGAAAAAAAATCAGTCTCACCATAATGGTCTCTACGTTCTCAGTTTCATCTCACCTTATATCAGTAGCCCAGTGGCTCTCTAGTGCACTTCCCCCCCTCGAAAGCAAGTCATCACTCCTCCCCGTCGTGGTGGATAAATAAATATACTTACGCGTAGGTACTTAACCCTTAAAATAAAACCAATGCCCCATCACCCTATACCTCTCACCCTATCTTACTCCCCTTGGCTCATCTTTATCCCTCCGCTCTCCTTTCTCCCTATTCCCTCTCCCCCATTCCGGATTAAGGGATTACGTGGGATGAAAAGGTCATCCAAGTTGAAAAGTGAGCTCAACTCACCTTAATAATGGCCTTTTAGGTGGAGATGAGAGTGTTAATAACGGGCTCAGGCCCGAATGCAACGGGGTCGCTCTATTCCACCACTCCGGCCAAATTTCATTGGACCCGGATTACGAAAGTTAATTGCGTATGGGGTTTATGCCCGCGGCCATGTTTCAAAGCATGTCGCACAATGGCGGGAGTGTATTTGTTGTAATGTCGTCGTGTTTTGGAATAAATTTCATGCTTTCCACGACTTGAGACGCGCAAAGAATTAAGGCAGCCCAAACTTTATGTTTTCGTGTGTGCAAGACACAAGATGAAGAATTTTTGATACTTCACCTTCACAAGCTACTGATGAGCGAAATTTGGAAAGTTTATCGTAAAAAGGTGCTCTCCACGGACAGTTCCTTCTCGCGTGAAAAGAATTTAATTTCTAATTACAGTTCATTCCTCTCGGAGTCGGTGATAAACGCTCCAAAACTAAATATTTTAAGTTCGATTTTTTTAGTGGATTATTTAGCAATTTTTTCAGAAGTCTTTGTAACTTAATTTTCGCTAAGACAATTTTTCTATATTTCTTGCATGACACAATATGTAAACAAAGCCTGAAGTTATTTATTGTTTTAGGTCTCCACTACTTTTACAATCTCTAAATACTTATTTGATCGGAATTCTCATTGTCAAGAAGTTCCCAAAATTTGCAAGGAAATACTGTCAATTTTTGACTGAAAACAATTCTATTCCCAAATTTAACCTTAGCATCTAACTCTCTGACTTAATATTTTTTTGCTTCTCGGAAATAACCTCCATTTTTTCTATTGTTGAAAAAGTTGGATCTCACATGATTAACTATAATGATGATAACACATGATTAACATACTCACATGATCTGACTTAACTGCATAATTAATGGCTTAAAAATATCGTTTTCAAAAGAGATATTGTTACGCAGGATTATTTTTTCGCTGGTAATTTGGGGAATTAAGCGCCTCGTATCATTTTTCATTGTCGTTATTAATTCTAATCGTATTGTCAACAGAAAACAAATGCTTTGATCATAAGCATTTGGGACATTCCAAAATTGCCGTAAAAAGTCAGTGAAAGTAAATATTACATATTTCAATTTTTCTCCTAAATATTTCCTCACCAAATGCACCCTTTTAAAGAGAGCAATAGTTAAATCTTGAAAGGCAATACTGGTCAAAGGAATTAAATATGAGATTGAAATAAACCAGCGTAATGGGTTTATATATGTGGGCCGGCAATATCCATTTGCGTACATATGAAAATATTGTAATACGAAGGAAGGAAGTACATTTTTCATAATTTATGTTTTTCCATTTCCTAATTTTCTCTAAATGAGGAAGAATACGTTAATTCAGGAAAGCCCACCTTAGTAATAGATGATCCTTCACCAAAGTTCTTCTTATGTCTATTATTTTACAGTAGTTGATAGGACAACCTCATTAAGATATTTCGATTAAATTTTTAAGAATGTCTATTATTTATTACAATAAAGCATAGTGATCCCTAAGTAGTTGATTATTTTAAGAGGCCTGGTAATAGATACTGTACTGTAAGGTCAGCAAAGAGATATTCCACAATAAAGACGCATTTTAAATAAAGATTGTTAATTTATTTATGTTAATATGTAATCGCAAAGACCGCGTGTATTTAAAAAAATGAATCTAATGCTAATTTTAAATTTTATGATAAAAATGATTTTTTTAATTCGCTACCACAAAATATATGTTTTACAAATCTGCACCATTTATAAAGCTTTTGATGGAACTTGACAATAGTTTCGCAAGAAAAATTCTTTTCTGGAAGAAATATCACTAACTATAATATTTATGTGGATATATGTAATATTTTGTGTAAAAAATGCCATCATTAAATACAAAAAAGTACATTTTTGTATTTTAAAATAAATGTTTGTCAAAGAATATGATCTTACACTATTTTACTCCATTTCTGATATAGTATCTTCTTGCCAAACATCATTGGATCAGGGGCAAATAAAGTTTTTTACCTTTTCATTGCCTGTGAGGTTAGTAAATTAACTTGTCTTTTCTTTGTTTTTAGTGAAGGAGGCATTGTTTTTCAACCTTAATCTCTGGCAGTGTGTAGAGTGTCAACTGGTGCCTACTCATTTTGGACGAATTCATCAAGGAAAGGTGATAGTCTCTATTGCAAACTGCCCAGGTAAAATAACTATGAATTTTGGACCTAGCGAATGTGTTTAATAATTCCCCAAACATTATGTCTATATTTTCTACTGTGGGAACATAAAAATAAATAAGAAGAATAGAAATATAAGTGTTTACTAAGCTCAGCCGCATCCAATTACTGCCGAACTCTAAAGATGTGAAACTGAGTCTAATATTCGTTTTTGTTCCTGCCATTCAGGTTTCATGAATTTAGGCAGAGATGTATTTATGTAATCATACATTTAAGAGATAATAATATGAATATAATGCGTGGAATGAAATGAATTTAGTTCTCTTTCAAATTTGTGTATTAATGCTTGGGAGTTTCACTTCTAACGAAGGACATTTATTTTCCATTAGAAACCAATATTCTCTTTATTATATGTGTTTTGAAGTTTGTACGTAATTCATCGGCAGATAATACACGCCTGCATCTTTTTACCGAGTCTCGGGGGGAACCATAAGGGACAGAATGAATTGATCATGAACTTATTCTCCTGCAGGTTATGCAATATCCACGCACTAAAGCACCCGCCTGCTCTGTAATCGGAAGGAATCGTGGTCCACGTCCTCCAGTCGACTATTTTAATCCGATTTGATCATCAGAGTCTCTTCAGCATTGACGATTTCATATTTTTTTAGTTTTTTTAGAAGTCGGTCAATTTATTTATAAAATATCACTCCCAAATTTCTTACGTGTTCGAACAGGAAAATGTAGGTTACATGGCTTACATTTATTAAATATAACTGCTAAATAACTTCAATTAACCATCGATTATGTATTTCACAATCCCCTAGGATTATTTAATGTTTCTTCCTGAACAGATAAGAGATTTTCTTGTTTCGCTTGTTAGTTGCTCGTTTACTAGCGCAGTTACAGTCAAAATCTGGTGGGAAATCATTATTTTCTCATCTGTTACCTCCAAAAATGAGGTTTTTCCTCTAAAAAATGTCTTAAAATGATTTTATCATTTTCGCATGAACGTTAACTTTAAAGTCATTTCCATTCCCTGGCTTGGTATTCGAAATCGGCAATAATGATCAAGATGCCTGGTAATCTCCAAGAACAATCACGCTAACCAAAGAGCATCTTATCGTTGAAAGGAAAATGTGATGTCCCCAAAATTGTTACATGTTATCCACAGTTTTATTTCTCCACCACATGGGGTAAAAAAATCTTATGCCATTTGAATATTCTCTACTATGACAATAGAAGAATACCATAGCACATTAAAATACTATATCCTGCACAAAAAAATTCTATATTGATTATTCTCATTCTCCCAGTCACGTCGGCTTCGTGTAACAGCGTGTGCAGCCTACATCCAGTGAGAACGTTGTAATATTATTTCTTCGTTCACGGACGATTCATTCTTATGATTCCAGCTAGCATTACCTTTGGTTTCGTGAAGAAAATCGCGACTGTTTTTGTTTTTGCAGCTTATAACGGTTATGATTTTGCTCATTTTTTGTCCTTTTGCCTACATTTATTGCCAATGATTCCATTGCCAGGCAATAAAAATAAGGTTGATCTCCTAGAAGTTAACTGGTCTTTTGCACAAATAAGTTTGAAAATTTTCTGCATCGGGCCTCTCCTATAAGGTTTGGAATAATAAGCATTCTTACCTTCTGTGGATAGTTTCCGTTGTAAGGTGTGGGCTTAGTCACTACATAAGATGATACAGGTAAGAACAAACCTCCATATTTTCACATTCCTTGCATAAGATCATTATTTTGAGTTCAACGGCATGGAGTAATTTTCAGATAACGCCTTGCACGTAAAATCATTCCGATACGAAATAATTCTCTTCGGATTTTAAATTTAAGAAAAATAAAAATCAATGCCATACACCGAATCACATTACATTTGATGTTTCTGGCACAAAAATCACCGTTTTATCCCACATTTGACCTTTAGGATGATGAAATATTAATAGTTTTCAATTTCTTTTCAACTGTGGGTTTCTTCCCCCTTTAGATTCGGGCAGTAATTTAATGGGATTTTATTCATAAATTTTATTTGTAGAAGTCTTTAAGAGAGAATAAAAAGAATTGATACCTCATTTTTCATGACCTCATGAAAAGCCTATTGAATATTTCTGTCATAATTTTATCCTTAGAGTACGAAGTCTGAAATCCTGTCAAATACATTGTAAAACCTATGAATGAAAGATAAAAGGGTTCATAAATGATATAGTATGTAAACTTCAGCTAGTTTTACACAATTGTAATAAATCGATATTACATAATCATTTTAATGTAACAATCGCAAGAAATATTGTAACAATGCCTCTTTCAATGAGTATAGGAATGCATCCCCTTATTTTTTGCTTTGGTTCAAAAGCTATATGCATAGTGAAACATTTCCTAGAAAAATTTTGAATCCATCGTTTATTTTTCATGACTAAATTACTTGCATGTTTGAGAATCTCTAATTCAGTTTCGAAACCAAAACACGTCTTAAACTAGCGGCTTATAAATAAAATATTACGTTTATTTCCCTCAATATTATGTTTTATTGAAATAGGTTATTTCTCTTTATGCCCTACAATTTCTGCAATCGCTCAGTGAAAACAATTATTATGTTTTTTCGATTTTTTAAGTTTATCACACTTATTTTTTAATAACTCACATTACAATTGGAATAAATATTTATCTGCATCAATAGCCTATTTTTTTGCTTCAACTGCATAATATTCTAACAATTCACCACGTGATTTAACTCATAGAAACCAATCCGTTTTCCGTTAACGTGTTTCATCATTTCCAGGACCGGTTGTGAATACTAAATATTTCCTACGTTCACCTTGAAAAATATTTCTTTACGACAAAAACGCAGTGCTCCGATTACTAAATGATTTAGTCATGCAACTACTAAGTCTCACTACATGTTATTTTTTCAAACACTCCACTTAACACACGCTATCCGTATACACTCTCCTAGGTTTTTGAACGTAACAGTCCCAGTAGTAATGAAACATGTCACCTTACACGGAAAGGGTGAATAATTTTATACTTCTAGTTGAAATTACTAAATATTAATATCCGTCAATAGATGTAATTAGCGAGCAGCAACTCCCTTTTTAAAACAGCTACTATATTCTTACATTTTAGTAAGCACTGATTTGTTCCTATTACTTCATAAGCATTACTCTGAATTTTAAAGATAACAAAGATGTGCAGGTAACTTCTTTTAGGTGCCAGGTTTCCAGGATGTGCGAAGATTTTTTAGTGATTACAGAAAGGGAGGGACTACCATGCTCCATGCTGTGAATGAGTAATAAGTATCACAAAAAGGTGTAAAACTGCACATTTTCCAAATGAAAAAGGATTATCAAGTTCAAAAGAAGGGTATCAGCTCTTTTAAATATCACACGAGCCTTGAGCAAATTGCTCATCAAAAATTAACATTGCAAGGAGGTATTATTGCCATAATGGATTAGTACATTCGAGTGAACTTAGTGAAGTATTTCATGTCTTTCAGAAAGTGTTTTACCAACCAACTTCTAAAAGTGACAAGTGCCTGAACAAAGGGTATGTGTTTCTCAAAATAATAGAACAACTTTTTTGTTTGGGAGTTTTGCTTACCTTTACCTTCCATATGCATTGTACATCTTGATATTTCAGCACAGCTACTATGATTTGGAAAATAAATTTTGAGCTTGTAATTAACTCCGTGTCCTTTTGTCAACCAATTTGACCTCAAGTAATCATTTTTATCTGATTAACTAGGTTGATTAAATAGTTCCTTTGATATAATTAATCGTTAATTTGATATTATTTATCAGTTCCTTTGATATTCCCAAGTTCTACAAGTTTACATAAAATAAATTCAATAACTAACGTTGAACAGGGCCAACTAACGAGAAATATACAATAATAACGTACCTATTATTAAATAAATCTGAAGAAACTGTAAATTATTTAATCAAGGAGAGAGAAAAATAAATAAATGGGATTTGTACTGGATAGTTTTCAGGAACAGTGGTGAGTTCGTAAAAGTTTCCCGTTTGTTTTCTAAAAATATATCTTCATGACCAACTGATAAAATTTCTATTTCTCTATCCTTTGTGTTTGGGAAGTAATTAATGTCAACATTAATTCATTTTAATCACGTACTAAAATATTTGCACTGAATAATTTCAAATTATCTTTTATGAATCTATAATTAACAAGCATATAATCATTTTATCCATATCATGTAATCAATAAAAAAGCCAAAACAATTTGTGTAGAATATAGGAGGTGAAGGGCAGTCATGCATTATTAAAAACATGGGCATTCCATTTAGAAAGAAATATCAATGAAAATAAGCTTCACAAATTTATTAAGTGCGTTGGAAAATTTACTTAAATCCTTACATACTCAGGATAAAAGTCAAAAGATCATTTTTTACAAAATCATTTCAAATTTTCAACTTTTTTGTTTGCCTAAAAATTATGGACTAAACTTTTGGCATAAAATACTTGTGGTGATATTGACACTAATTTTTATTGCGATTTACTTTAATAATTGTGAAATCAACAGATCAGATTAACTCACTTTACGGCACAGTTTCCACTCGTAAATAAAAAAATGAGCCTCGTGAGCATCTAATTCAAGAATCTCTGATAGTAAGTGCTGATTCAATATTATTTTTATCGGCATTGAATTTATTTTATACCAATGAGGAATATTAAAAGTACTTCACTCTCTCATTTGACCTTTTTAATAATTTGCCTCTGTTATTATCGATTTCGAGCTTTCGTCGAGTCATGCGTGAGATGTGAAATTTACTTCATATGCATAATCTAGAACACTCACATTTTGGAATGTACTGGAGTGTTTGCTTTTAAAATAATGTTGACATTCACTTGAGGTCATTATAAGGAAGATTCTCAACGGGGAACCACCTAAAATATTTCAAACAGCTTGCCTCCCCCTGCCACCCGTTTATCGTATGGGCGGTTACTAAGTATGGGAAATCCTCGCATGAAGAGAAAAATTAATGTTTTCGCATAATACGAATTTTTTTCGACCGAAAACGTTTTCTTTAACACACGGAGTGATAAATTGGAAGAATAAAATAAAATATATAGTAATAGGTTATGCGGCGGGTTTGGGGAAACCACGGACTAAGATGGTATAATGAAATAGTGACAAATATTGAGGCGGTATAGATGAGGGTGGGGTTTAACACAACAGGTGCCCTTGGAGAAGGGTGGTGTGGGCGAGGTGTGGTGGAGGCCAAGGGGTGGGGGAAGAGGTTGGGAATCCGATGAGAGGGAAATGGGGGTGAGATTTGGGCTGCTTAAACCACTGGACTGATAATTTATTGGGAAATATTTTTGACGAAAGCACTTTTGGGATTTGGTGGCTATAGGTCACTCTCAATGATAGGAGTAATACTGGAAAAAGAGGGAAACAGGATATAACATTCAAGATATCGTATATTGAGTGTACAAAGAATACAGTATTGCATTCATAATAGCTTCACAGTTCCATGCTATATAAAAATACTTAAATACTCCCAAATATTGAGCAGTCGCAGTCAATAGATAACTCGTGAAACATGGTTAGGAGGTCTTCCTTTAAAACTTTTCGTCTTCTCCATAAAGAATCCTTTGAAAAATAATCGATGAAAATGTTCCTCGTTTCCCCTTCTCTCAAAGAAATCACAAACATTCACCTATGATCGCACAGCATTTCGAACTTTAACGACATTTGAACATCTTGGCGTCGTACACTTGCTTGATAAGCTCCCTCATATCCACAGCGATGGAAATCACAGAGCAAATCACGTGAAAAAATTTTATCACGGCGCAAGATATCCACGTAAACACGACATTAACACGACGCAGGATCGAACAACTCTTTCCCTTGAAACCCAAAAAAAATTGCTCCGACAGCAACCATGGCTCCATAACCTTTAAACTTCGATTCATTTCAAGCGGACACCAATCGAAACAACGACGTGGATCAAATAGCTCAAGAAAGAGGGCGGAATTGAAAAACAAAATGGTGAAATGAATGCGAAGGAGAGAGAGAGATAAGAAGAAGGAAAAGAAAATTAATTGAAAAAATAAATCAACAAGGAAGCGATTCAAATGACTTGACACATGTGCTCACATGCTCACATGCAAATAAGTGAGTGCGGGGGAGAGTGTATAGATAGATATAGATATATATATATATGGAATACATATGAAGAATGCAATATTTTTTTCATTATTCTTTTGTTTTGTATCGTTTACCTGGCTGCCAGAAATGGCCGGATCGTCCGGGCAGCCTCGCCGCGACATTCTCTTCCCCCGCCTCTCTTCTCCC
>LYUA01000041.1:172726-214421 GCA_002093875.1 Calopteryx splendens | reverse complement strand
CTCCGTAATGGATAAGTTCCACAAAGGTAAGCCTGAAACCGTCGATTTCATTCTTTTTGATCTAGGTTTTGTCATAGTCAGTGACAATTATTAATTGTTTTGAAAATACACAAACTTAAAACGAAGCTTTAGAGAAGTTGTTTGCCATCATATTTCATTTGCTATAAATACTAGTTTAATGAGAAATTCTCACCTATGCCATGCATCCATGTGTAAGATACACACCCAAATATTTAATGATGGCTAAACATGGAAATTGTTTGCCTGGCGCAAGAGAAAATACAGAGTTCTACTGATTCAGATGTTAATAAGCATCCTACACAGGTTCTTTGCTGACAGTTATATATTGATGCAGTTTTATCATTCCAATTTTTTCACAAGTTTTCGATCACTTATAAGTTTGAAGGTCCACTGTGGGTGTATCATATACACCCCTCTATTACTGATTTTTCGTGTAAATCATAGGACAATAAACCATATGTTGGTCATTATTTGTTCTATTGAGATTTCATTATATTACTTGTTATATTAGGATTCCACGTTGTTAGAAAACAATTGAGTGCCATCATCACTACAGTAATGAGCCTGAAAGTTGGATTTTGTAGGTAGGGTTAGAGCTCACATGATGCTAAGTCATGCATTATCAAGCTTTCTGCCTATTAAAGGTAAGTTTTGGCCAGTCACAAAATTAGTTCCTTCTTCAGTTTTTCATATCGTCTACTAGCATTCATGTCGTCCTAAGAGGCTATTCACTTCATTCAATCACAGCCTTTAGCATCCTACTATATATTCTTATTTCCTGCACCCAATTTTTCTGCATATATTTAGTATCAGTAGATTTTTATAGTATAAATTAATATTGGTCAAGTTTCAAAACCAGCACCAGTTGAAAATAATTGAGTAAATAGGTGCAAGGATGTGTATTTCTTTGTATTATATAATAAAATATCAAATACTGTTTTCATATAGAAAAGAACCTGAATAATTTAACTCACGCCCTCCATGAGGAGAGGTTCTCCCACTCTCACCACCTCTATCTTGTGTGCCCCTCAGGATAATCTTAATATTGTTGCCAGATTTTGTTAGCTGTACTCTTTTTTGTGATCTCTTAGGTATTGTACTTGTCATTTGCATTACTTAGGCATTTTTATTTTATGATTTACTTTGTAATGTGATGTTACAGTTATATTGATGCTCAAATCTAGAGGAAGGTACTCCTCCTGCACATGCCCGTGGTAATTGGTGGTTTGAATATCCCTTCCATTTAGATGAGGCATGTGGTTACTTATAATGCTCACTTCTAAGTAGTGAGATGCAGTAGCTACTCGTAGCTCTACCCACTTGCAACCAAAAGGTTGTTTTTGAAGCTGATGGACAGTAGCAGATGGGGAAGATGGAGCATCTTCACATCTGACTTGATGTGTGGAATATTTTTATTAGTTGTCAAGCCCCTTAAAAGTTACTTATAGGATACCATTTGTATTGAGCAGTTAAAGTAATGCAAGTTCATGCATTTTCAATTGGTTGGCAATGATATTTATCTGAAGCCTCAAATTATAATTTTAAATCATGGCATTTCAATCATAATTATTGAACTACCATGTAGATATTATAATAATGTTGTGGCCATTAAAAAATTACAATCAAAACAGGCTAGTAAAAAATGTGTTATATTTTATATCCATGTTGCTATTATAATCCTTTCTAAGTCCTTTGGAGAAATTATAAATTGAATGGGGATATTTTATAAAAGAAGTAATCATTAATTGATTTAGAAATCGGGTAATAAGGTTTCAATTCTGTAATTTTAGGGTTGCCAGGTCTTCTTCCAGGACCATCTGGGCTTCATAACAGTACTCCAGATGTCAACTATGGTAAGTACATTATTTTTACCTTTTATTCATTGCCAAAATTTTCCTATTTCTTGTATTATTTATGCTCTACTGTACTATTCAGAATGGAAGTATATTTTCCTTGGTATTACATATGTTTAAATTTGTTATTTTATTGATCCACTCGTCAACTTGTTACTTCCAAGCTTAATCATTCCACTCTGTTATAACATACTAAGTAATGATTTTATTTGCAAACATTTTACATATTAAAATACACTGCCTTTGACTTGTTTTAATTTTCACATTTTTTATGTATATGGGTTAAGGTTTTCAATTTATTCAGCATGTAAAGCGGTTGATTTAAAAAATTCTGCATTTATATACCAACTTGTAATGTGTCTCTGTCTCGTAAATACACCAAATGCAAACTGGGGTAAGAGTCAAATATTTAAAGACATAAGGACATTAATTTGTTTTTTATTGTAGTTGGTGTGTATAAATCTCTTGAGGGTATAAATTCACACTTGAGGATTAATTGACTTCCTTACTCCTCACAATTATCCTGGTACCTATGGTAGTTAATTCCTGATAATTTTGTATTTGAAAAATTAACATCAATGAGGAGTAAATGAAACTGGAGAATATAAATTTCACAAACATTCATTGAGGTAACTATTCTGGGAAAGTTAATATTTTTGTAGTATTGAATAATATTTTCAAATTTTTAAGGACATTTTCATACATTAAACTTACTGTTAATGGGATACTGATACATGTTAACAGAAATTACTCAGTTGGAAATATCTATTGATAAGGTTTTAAATTTAGAAAGACATTGACATTGAGTTTATTACATTATTCTGTTAATGCACCCACAACAAATGCTAAGTAAAAGAAAACAAACATTCTTTAAATAGGTAAATAGTAATCAACTGTTCATGGTGAAAAGGAGGAAAGTAGCCATTGGTCATTTAATCAGAAAAAATTGCTTCTTAAGTCTCTCTATCCTTTGTAAATTTTAGGGTAATTTGAGTTGCATTGTTTCAACATTGTTAGATGTATTTCTCATTACAAGATTGCATGTAATGTGAAGGTAATTAATTATTAACTATGAAGCAGGAAAGGTAGTGTCAAGAAAGTAGTTTCCTTTCATCCGTATTGCTTCCTGTTTTAGTATGTGAATGTAAGTAAAGTGAACTGTTATTATCTGTTATTAAGTTAAACAATGATTGTTGTCAGGTTTAGGGATGTGTGTGTGTTGTAATGTTTGCTCAAGGTCATATAATGTCATGACTCACAATGATGGTATGGTATCTGACTGTACAAGTGTGTAATTCACTTTCCCATATTTATGTAAGAAATGTATTGATGGTTACTTCATTCATAACCATGTTTAACTGTATTTTGCATGCCACATTTTGTATCGATTAATGTATAATATCCAATTTTTTTGTGTTAAACATACTTATACCATTATCATGTCCTCAAAATTGTGAGGAATATACCTGAGGAAGTTAAAATATCATTCTGTCAGTACACCATTTGGAAGAGAAACTGGAATTCTTAAGGACATGAAAAATAAACTGAAGGAATATTCATTTTTCACTTCTAATATAAATAGTTTGAAACAATGTGCGTAGAAATTTTTTAAATAGCATCACAATATGTTTCATTGTCAGCTAGATAAGTATAGACTCAGTTGGAAATTCTTGTATACTCGATCATGTTTCTGACAAATGAAAGAAATGATTCTTTTGTCTGACTGCTCTTCATATTTGTCCACCTTTCATACCTCCTTGTTGTGAGTGCACCTTGTTTCCAAATTTACCTCCATAACTTCATGGTCTGGCCCAAGGGAATTTTCTTGTAAATAGGACAACAGGACATCTATTTGTAGACAAATGAACTATTTGCTAATGAGCTAGGTAGTGTTAGTAGTGATGAGGTGATTTTTTTAAATCTTCTGCATGTTGCTCTTCGTATTGCATTATTTTACATTTTGTTGACACATTCAACTATCTACGTTGAAACTCATGAAAAGCGACAGATGAGGGTCTGCTTGCGTTCATTGCATGTTTTATGAGTTAGTTGTATTGAAATAGATTGTAATATTTTACAGTCTCTTGCATCCTGATTGCTGTAAAATATTCAAGACTGCCTGAAGGGGTTAGATCGTAGTTTTTTTTTGTTGTCATCTCCCTAATTTTCTATTTACCTCATTATGGTAGCAATACTATTTGTGTCTAAAAGCATTCTTTTTTTGAATTAGGTAAATTATTAATAGACATTATTTTGGTCCTGTGTGTCTATCTACTTATTGGATATCATTTTTTTAGTCCCCCTGTGCATATAACTTAACTCAATCCAATTAAAATTGAAGTTCACCGTTTCGAGCATCTAATATGTCTTTACAAAATCTTCAGAGGCTCCCTTAAAAAAACAGGGTTGTGATCATGAGGGGATTTTTCTTTCAATAATCCTCTGCTTATAAATAATTTGTATAGAGAAAATGTCCCCCTCAGTTGTGTCTCTGTGAATGCTCTACCCGCTTGGTTTTGGCAGAGTACAACTCTGCTTCATCTGTCAAAAAAATCTTTTCCGGCTGAAGTCAGAAATCAATACCCACGCTCCCCGTGCTTGCAGGGGTGGAGCCCCGGTCGGTCCCGAACGACGCCACCGACTCCCAAGACCATGCACCAGACCCTCCTCCACCAATCCCCCACGCATCAACCTCCAATGCCTCGAGTCCCTCCTCCCCTGGCATCTTGCCCCATCAGGAGAGTGGCGGCCCCCCCAACCCTCGTTTCTCCGACCCATCCCGACCTACCTGCCCCTTCTGCGGCCGCACTTACAGCTCCCCATCCAACCTCCGCCAGCACGTGTCAAACGTCCATGTGCGCACGGACGAGGACTCTTGGGAGGTGTGCGACGTGTGCGGCCGGCGATGCAAGACACGCCACTACCTCGTCAACCACAGGCTGCAAGCACATGGCATTCGAGTCCGTCCTCGATGGCCTCAGATGTTCCAACCAATGTAGGAGTACTCCACCCTCTCCCTCCTCTCTTTCCACTTCTCCTGTTAATCCCTGATCTGATGGTTGGGCCCTCTCCTGGAATTCCACAAAATGTTTGCCAGGGTATTTGCTGGAGGATTGGTCTTGGTCAGATGATGTTGATGATTACCATGCCTTTGAGTTGACTTCCAAGAAGCAGGTGTGAGATATTTGCAGACGAGACTCGCTGCACAGACAGTTGGAAGGGAAGAGTGGGAAATTTTCAGCATTAATTTTTAGTGAATGATTACAGTTGTGCCGTAGAAATCGATTCATACCAATGAATCGGTTCTTGCCAGTGTTGATATTACTACGGGGAAGTCACATTCCTCACATTTTGTGCCTCTTAGGTAAATATATCAGCATCACAAATCTATTAGTGCCTGCCAAGGTGTGTGGAAAATGTAGTGTTGCTGATGAAAAAACTAGAGATGGATTAAATAACTGGTTATCGATAACATCAAATAGTTCCTGAAGCTTTATTAGTGCTTTAACAGCTTGAAAGAAGACTGCTTTTCTGATATAAACATAAATCAATGGTTTATGTAAACAATGACATTATAAATGGCCTGAAAAGTTTTTTTTGTGTATAAAGTTGCATTGACATAAGGCCTATAAATACGATTTTTGTTGCTTCTTCCCATGCATTTTAGTGAAGGAAGACTGTACTGTGAATAATAAGCCTAGAAGATGTAAAGCTGAATATGTTTTATAGTATTTATCTACAAAGTTGTCAATATATTAATTATGGAAGGGAAATCCTAGAAATGCATAATACAGCATTTAGCAGTTTTGTATACTATTTGTAGACTTCGACAAATTAACTGCCTTGTGGTATATAAAGAGGATTCATGTAATTTTTATTAATAAAGAAAGTGAAGCATATAAATGAAATTGTCACTTTGGAGATTGCACCAGTTTTAATGATGTAAACGATGAAGTGCTTCTTTAACCTTGAAGATTTTACTGCAGCAAATTAATTTGGTAATCAAAACTGCCTTTCTCATTTTTTTACTTATTTTATCAAATAAGTCTGGAACCACAATAGAATACTAGGATAAATTAAACATGTAATTTTTAGTAGTGGAAATTGTAGTTTAGTAAGAATGAACTTCTTAATAGGTGTATTTTGGGGTTGGCCATTACAGAATGTTACATGTTTTGAGAGTTCCATCTTTATTGGTATTACCATTTTTATTAGTGTACAGTTTTTGAGTGGATACACGTACCTGTGTATGAAATACCCTACTCTGTAGGGCTAGTATGAGGTGACCTCCACCCTTTCATGTCAAACCAACTAATTTCATTATTGTGGATAGTTTTATCCTACCTTGTCAGCAACTGGCATTACTAGTTTCTCTTAAATTATTATTCATGCTCCTTCATAAAATATTTCATATACATATGTGTAGAGACATGAGGTGCAAGATTAGCATGACTGGGATTAGTAAAAGTGTTACAAAAACCTTACAATTAGCATTTCATTGAACAAATTTAATCAGACTTTTAGTGTTAATTTAGGGATGCGTTAGACTAAAATCTTGAGACATTCATGTATTTTTCAATTGTGTGGAGTATAATGTTTTCTTCACAGTTTATCAAGGAAGGTATAGGGAATGAATGGTCTGGCTAGAGAAACATTCAAGCTATGAAAGGAAATAAGCCTTTGCAGATGTTCTTAAAATCAGCTTTAATTATATGGTCAGTCATGATTCACCATGAGTGCCTTACATCATGAGCATATAGTTCTTTGTCAGGTGTTTAAATCATATAAGAACATATATAATGAAAAAGTAATAATATGCATTAATGATATCAAAAACCAATTTTATGAAACACTTCCTGAGCTTTTTTATTTGGCAGGTTCACATTTGTCAATGCAGGGTGGGAAGATGGAGGCATCTAAATATTTCTACATCTACTTCTAGTAGTTATCGAGAAGGTTTTCACCAATTATCCTCCCAATTTCAGCTCTTATGCATTCAAAGCATACAATACCAATTTTTTTTTGTTTCCTTTGTATTGAAATTGTATTCTTATAATCTGTGAGGAAATTTGGAAAACATTGCTTGGCTTACATTTCAGAAAGATGGCAGTCTATGATGAGATGACAGTTAATTCTAAGAATATCTAATTCTTTTGGTAGTTTTTATTTTTGCATTCATCAAGATGCTTGATAGTTTGCTATAAGAATATGTAATTAATTTGAATGAAAATGAAAGTTACGAAAATGAAAATAACTTGGTGAACTCCACAAATAATTTTTAGTCGCAATTAAAATTATTTGTGGAGTTCACCAAGTTATTTTCATTTCCGTAACGGATAACTTCCTTTCATATCACACCAGAAAATATTACATCTGAAAATGAAAGTGTAAGTGAATAGTTGTATTGAAGTCTTTGATCATGAAATATTTTTTTAATGTTTCTTAGGAAGTGGTACAAATTAGCAGAACCCACTAGATAAAATATGTGTATGTGTAAACGTGAGTAGTGCCATGCTCAGGATTTAACTTTTATCACCTTTGGCTATTTCTTGAAAGAAAAGTTGATTAATTTACAATTAATGCCTGTAATATCAACTATTTACTTATGAGGGTTCTGGGTTGGAAAAGTATGCATTACTTAATCTTGTGCCCATGTTTTTTATGGATAGAGGTAATAAAAGGAGTTATACAATATAAAGTTTTCAGCTATTTTTCCTGTTAAAGAGTATTTCAATAGAGAACATTTCGTCAAAGGAGGTTACATTTGGCTAGAAATTTAGGCTTGTGATGTTAACACCTTGGTGATTTCATTTTAAAAGGCCTTATAAATGTCATTTTAAAATGAAATAAATGTTTTAAATCAAAATTTCAATTTAAAAGTTACTACATTAGCTGGTAAAAATATTCATGCGCGAATCCTTAAGTGGATATAGCCTTGGTTTGGAGCCAATGAACGCTCGGAGATTGCATTCCCGACTTCAACTGTTAAGAGAGATACGCTCATTCACAATCATTTGGGTTCAACACTGAAACAGAAGAGGGAACACATTTAGATCCGCACTGCACTAAGCATGGGTTACTTACACACCTGGGCTATACATCGCCATTTACGTATCTGCTCTCTGCAATAAAACACCTACACATGTCACGTCGTGCATCGTGCAAACCTGTGTGAGAGCGTCTGCCAGGGGTGGTTGGGTCGAGTTACCTATCAGGGCAATTGGAGGTGATTGGCATGCCCCACCGTTTCATTCCTCTGGAAGTTATAATATAATTTCGCAATGTTTCCCTTACCTTTTTGGTCACGAATGGTGTGCGAGGATGTCAATTTCATTTTAAAAGGCCTTATAAATGATAGAATACAACATTAATATTTTAATGAAATACTTGTGGCTTGTCACTGTCCTTGGAAGATGAAACATTCTAGATTAGTCTGTCTTTTATTTAAAAAAACACCAGTGCCTTCGTAAATAAAACTATGTCTTGCGAAACTTTGTGGTACTTCATTTTCACAAGAATTTATTTTGCAAACTTTTACATAAAGGTGTGTGGTAGTCCAGTGATTAGAGCACTGAGCTACTAACCGGAGGGCCCGGGTTTAATTCCAGGTGATGCCTCTTGGCACCCTCACCTTCGCCCAAGCTGTGTACCAGGTTATTCTGGGAAATCACAGACAGTACAGGGAAAGGAACTGGCCACCCACCCTGATGTGTGAATTTCACATGCCGTAGGGCTTAATACTGGGTGAGGAGATGGGAGTGGATGGTTTGGTTGGAAGTCCAACTAATAACACTAAAATAAATAAATCACAAAGTCACCACCAATAAACCAAAATAATGACACTCATGACTTGGGTTTCAATAAATGATGATCATGCTGTGTCATTCTTGAATTTATGGTTTATGCAAAAGTATGTGTAAATAAATCCTTGTGACCAATACCTTCATTTAGTGCTTAGGGTTATTGTGACTTTGTAATAATTATAAATGGCAGGGGAATTTTTAAGTCTACCTACCATTTCATTTTGTTTGTTCCTGTTTATAAAATGACCTTGTTAACAGGAAAAGATGGAAGATGATTCATGCATCATGTTGAAGTATGTGTATCAAATTATTTTGGTCTTCCTTAAAGATGTTGCCCTCCCCCACAACTATTTTTCTCAATGGGAAGACAAAAAAATAAAGAGTCATGGCTACAATGAATGCTAATCTAAAATTTTAAGATTGTAGATGAAATAATCAAATGTCTACTCAAAATATTTATTTCTTAAACGTTTGAATTGAAATAGCTGAGACTGAAATCCATGATGGAAAAAATAATTATAAATAGTCCTTATTAAGAAAGATATGAATGTTGGACATCTCATTTTACAGACATTAGTGCGGTAAAATCTCATTGCATTACTGGATGCATGTATTCCTCCTTTTAGAGATTAGCACTATTTGGGATTGGGGAAAAGGGAGCAAGTGAACGTTTATATTTTTCAGTGGAAATTGAAAGTATGTATGTATCTTTAGCAAACACCAATAGGCCTTATGCTGCTTCCAGTGACTTAGATTATTTCAGACAATACTGTATTCATTGACAAGTAATTAGTTGTAGTCATCCAAATGTTTGAATGTACAACTCTGCATAGTTATCAAAATATATTTTTTTATTGGTCATACATCTGAGGTCCATAAATTACAAGTATCTGGAGAAAATACCAAATGAAGATGTGCCATGAGAGATGATGGATTTGTAAAGAACTTAATAAAAGAAAATGGAAGGGAAGGCCCAATGATGAAGACGAAGAAACAAGTACTTAAGCCAAATAAATAGGGAAATTACATAGAAGAGTCATGTAAGAGTTGGTGTTAGATTGGAAAGAATTGAGAGCTGTGGTAAATCAATTTCCAATTTGGAACACTAATAAATGACATAGCACTCTTAAAACAATCAGAAACAACATACTAATTGAGTAGTTGATACCAATCCCAGCAGGGTATCACTCTTATACCTTGTAGTATTTTATCGCAGAAATAAGTGGAAGATAAAAAAATGTATGTATGGGTCTAAGAACGTTAAATTGCAAATCTGATGGATGTGTTATTGGTTGTTAGTAATAAAGAGTGTTAAAAATACAATGTTCTGTAATTCTAATTGGCTTATAAGAAAAACGTTTTGATCATTATAAGTAAGTTTGTAGCCTAAAAGGATTCCTGAATGATTTTTTTCTTTTAATGTAATTAACTGGATTTATTATTTAGATATTTTCTTGATTGACTTGATCATTTGGTTACTGCTGGAGGACAAATATAATAGTTAATGTACATTTTATATTTCTCTACAAAATGCAGATGTTTTGAAACATTAAAGCCTACCTCAGGTTAATGTAACTAAAATCATTCCTAATCAGCAATCAGCCCCAACAATGTTCAATAGTCTTCATGGTTTATACTTTGTAAATAATTCACATTTAGCTGATCTTGTCCTATCTACCTATCTCTCTGATGTCCATCCGTAATAATTGGCCTCTCTTGTACTTCCATGATGTAGTTAAAATTCAGAATTGTTATACTTAAATACATTCAGAAGTTTTGAACAAATTTTTGTCCCAAGAAACAAGATGGAAAGTGTAAAGTCATCAGTTCCTTTCCAGTGAAAGGTATTGTGGTAATTCCAGATGTAATTGTTTATAAGTGGTTTTTAAGTGCTGCTCAAGTATAATTACCCATGGGCCATGACGAATATTATAAGGGAATGTGAAAATTCTATGTATTGTTATTCATGTAATCAATCTTTGAATGGGATGTAAAAATTAGTTGTGAACTCTTGTCTCATCTTAATCAGCAATATATGCAAAGTTGTTGAAGGTTGTTAATATCTGTAGCATCTTAGAGAGCTGGAGACTTTCCATTTGATTTATATGATTATAATAACACATACATAACATTATAATAAGTGTTATACATAATACTTGTATCACTTCATAAAAAGTAAAAATATATAGCTTTCTGGTAAACTGTTGCACAAGGTCTAAATAGTTAGAGTTTTAGACTGCAAATTCCTGTCTTACACAGCTGCCTTAACTTAAACTACCTCTGATACACCTTTTTACATGCTAGAAATCTGAAAAATTGAGGATTTGTAAACCTATGACTAAAGTTAATAGGCGTCGAGTTTAAGAGTCATTACATTAATATATACTGCAATATTGGTTGTGTCATTTTCATGGCCTATATTGTCTTCATTGATTTTCACTCATCTTAGTTTGCACAAATTAATGTAAGTCATAAGGTATAACAGCCAGAAATATGTTCTGCCTTTCTATTCTTTTTGCAAAGGATGAAGCCGTAAACATTGACAGGCATCTTTAGTTTATAATGCCATATGAAGTTACAAAATGGCACATGGCCATATGAAGTTGTGAATTGCTGTGTTATAGAATGGATGAAACCACTGTAAATTTATAATTCCTGGTATTTCTCATAAAAAAATTATAGGTAAATTTGATAGATGGCTAGAATTTTTTATATTTGGACAAAAAATAAGAATGTTTATTATAAATTTGAAATTATTTTTGCACCTGAGAACCTGTTCAGCAGTAGTCCCATTTTCTAATTTTTCAAGAGGACTAGAAAATTATTTGATTTTCAGAATATTCGGTGGTAAATTTTCTGTCTCTCATAAATCTTAAGCTTTGCATGTTATTCTTGTTAGTGGTACTTAATTATAATACATTTTGAAACACTCAGAAGATTACTAGGAACCCACAAAAAGTGAAAACCTGTAAATTGAAAAAAAATTACCTTCCACTGTCTTGTGAGGTTCAGAATTTAATTATTCTGTTTAGTTCATTAAATATTGAAGACTCCTAGTTTGGAGACTGTCCATACTTTGCCAATCACAGGAGCAATATGGTTTTAATTGAGGTGGTGGAGAGGGAGGGTTCAATTGAAGTTTATTTAATATTGCATTAAATTTTCAATATTATGTAATCATGCATAATAATGAAAATTTTTAGGGTTTACTATTTATGTGGAAGGGTGAAATTATATGGTGAAGTCCTCCATGAAAGAGTCTGTGGTCTGAAGAATTCAGTTCTGGATATTGTCTTGCTTAAGTTTCAATTCTATGAAAAGAAAAAAAGAATCCCATTAAAAGTTTGAGAAAAACCTTTAGTTGGCAGTGCTTGTCAATTTTTTCAGATAATCATATCAATTGTAAGAAACCTCTTCACTTGCTGTTTGATGTACTTATTTTGTGCATAGATAGTAGAAAATGCAAAGATGAAGGTTTTAAATGTCAATAGTTTGTTCTCTGAACCAATATGGATCACTCTTAAGAATAATACTACAGCTTGTGTCATGGATGACTGCTCAAAATATATGTATGTATACGTATTGACAGAATTGCAAGTGTGATTCCAATTATTGTATCTTTTTTCCCCCCAAAGACCCAATATGCTTTTTCTTGAAGCTTCTTTTTTACTAGTAACAATATCTGATTTGTGCATTTTTTGAATGAGAGATTTCACAATGAAAGAGTCCTTTTTGTTCACATACACATTCCCTTGCAATAGTATTTCACCACTCCCTGAGTTGGTAATATTGTAGGAAAAATAATCTTAGAATCTTTCATTCCCCTGCTGTAAGTTTATGGACCAGAAGTTCAAAAGGGAGGTCTAATAATAAAGTCATAATAAAGGAAATGTAGGATTAAAAGGATTCCTACTTAAATTTGGTCATGACAATATGAAAACACTCCATAATACTGAAATAGCTGATCATAGAGTATCATCAAACTTTTCATGCTTGGAAAGCATTAAAAAATATTCTTAGCATGGAATTAATTGCTTCAGCATATTTTCCACATAATTTGGAATTATTTTAACTTAAACCTTTTCTTCTTTCAAAGGCTTGGGAGCATTGATTTGTCTCCTATATGTCATTCACGTGGGCATTAGTTGCCAATTGTTCAGGACTAATTTTCATAAAAGACAAATAAATTGATTTTTCACAAATTTTAATTTTAACACTTCCTAAGTTTCGGCAATTATCTAATCCTTGGATATTTATATATTAGAAGTTATATTTTGTGTGTTAAAATTAAAATTTTTGGAAATATCAAGTTCGTTTTTTTCTTTTATGGTGAATCATTTCCACCTAAACACCAACTATATACAGTAATTTTCAATTGGCACAATCACCTCAAATGTTATTTCCTCATGTTAATTTTTTAGAGGGAAGAATGGAGAATAAATGAGCATAATTTTTTGCAAATTTCATTGATGGAAATTAGATTAACTTGCTCCAGTGGCATCCTTATTGCAAAATGGATCATGTTTGTTGTGTTTTTTCATTGTGATATTGTCTATTGACAAACATCATCTTCAGCATACCGAGCACCATTAAAATTTCATAAAAAGCATCTTTACTCAAATATATTTTCTCTATATTTGTTTCTAATAAAGCTAATCATTCTCCTCTGTTTTTTAAATTGATTTTATATATATATTCCATTTTCCAAAGCCAAATTTTCGAAATATTATTGGAATGGTTCAAAATGCTTTAATATTTTCATGTACATTGTTAATATTGTCCTAAACAGGAGGGCATGAAAAAAAGTTTAGTTATTTTTGTCAATGTAGGATGAAATTAGAAAAATTGCTGTTTTGGGAGAAAGATTCAGCCGACATAAAGTAAACAGAAATATCATAATGTCCTACAAAAGGTTAAAGAGTCATCGAAGAGAGATGCTAGTCCTTTAACATATGCTTATTTCAAATTTTGGCTTATTTTATCAAACAATTATTCACCACCATAGCATGATAGTTAAAAACAATCTTTGGTACTTTAGGATTATTAATTTTAGCTCCTTATCCCAGACAGAAATCCTTACTTTCATTACATTTTAAGGTTAAAAATTGCTTATTCATCCCAATAAGTAGTCCATTTCAAAATGTTTCATTTGAAGGAAACCAGAATTGAGTAAGTAACAAAAAAATTTAGAACTAGCTGCTTTTCAGCAACTAGTCTGCAAAATGTACCATCTACTCAAGTTACAAAATGGGAAGAAACTGGATAAACTTAAGTTATTTTTAAAGTTTGCAACTTTTGGTTCTCTCATTTGTTCCATAGTTAATTCCAAAAATAGTAAATACAGTTCAAAGTAAATTGTTACTCCTCTATGACAATTAAATCACATTCATCTGAATTGACATGCTAAAGGTCCCTTTCCTAATTGCCCATTTCACAGTGTATGATATAGATATTAGCAGTTAGATGAATAAAGGAATATCATTCTTTAATTTGAAAAGGTTCTGTATATTACAAAAACTTTATTTAAAGTTTGATTTGAATGTAAATCTGCTTTAAATAAATTATTTAAAATATCATTCCTAACCAATCATGCCAATTCATCCCCGATAATTTCTGATGCATGATTGCAGTTTAGAATATGCTATAAATAATGGATATCTGTTCCATAAATGAAACTAACAACCAACTGCAGCGTAATGTAAAAGCCAAAGGTCACAAGTTTTTTGTAATGAGAGCCTGTTTATGATGGGCCTTGTTTGCCTCATTGAGAGAATATGGATTATTGCAATAATTGAAGGAAGACATGGCATTGATTTTTGAAAAATCAAGGAATGCATTTTTGTTTTTTTATGTTTAGCAGCAACAATGGGCAATTTCCATCTGTTACAACAAAATGCCCTTTTCATATTGGTATGTAATTTACCACTGCAGCACTGAGTGGCAGTAAATGCTCCAGTGCATATTCGTTGAATGTTCTTTGAGGAAAAACAAATTTCTGTCAGCATTTTTAAGTATTGTGAGAGACCTCTTTAACAATTTTTTGATTTAATCTTCAAAATAACATTAGTTATTTGTATTCAAATCCATGGAATTTCTTTTAGTCTCTCCCAAATATTGCTGCTGGTACATTTATTTAAACAAGGAATGCCATAAAGTTGAACTATGGAACAGGCTATGTGGAAATGCGATAATATAATGATTCATATACCAATAACTTTCTATCACAAGAATAATTCCTATTGATTTTAACAAATTATAAGTGCATGTAAAGCATATTTTATCAAGTGTTTTTTTATTATTCATTTTTTTCTTATCTTATAATTGATGTACCATGTTGCTGACTTAGATATGTAATGATAAATGTGGATTGTGCATGACTAATGTGGATTAACTCCCTACCACGTGTCATTGTATTGTTGCTTGCAGGATACTATGTAGATGTGTCAATGTTTGTAGGGCATTTATTGAATATTTGTCAATTTATTTTTGTAAAATGACTTTGAGTTATGGTTTTCCTTATAAATCTCTACATATGGTTCTTATGCAAGGATTTTTCTGCTGTATAGCTTTGCCAAATTGTCACCAAATGTTACTATCTCATTCAGATTTATAAATTAGAGGTGATTGTATTTATAAATGAAAGTATTATATCAATTAATGTATAAATGCAATGAGCATACCAGAAATCAGCAGTAACTCCCATACAATGCACACTATCCACGGATGCCATCAATTACTTTTTACTTGCTGAGTGCTCTCCTGTAACTTTTCTATGAGTATTTTCCTCATAATATTTTGTCTTAGGCTGGATGTACTCAATAATTTTATGAATAGAATCATTCTTCGTGATAAAAAAGATTTGTTAAGAAAGGGTATACTTATGTAGGTTTTCATATAACAGGAAGTTAATGCACTGTTGTTTTCAGATTGACAAATGTCAGCTTAATTATAATTATGTTAAAATATAAATATTATGAAGTATAGTACCTTAATAACATCTTATCATCAAAAAACATTTTACTCGGCTCAAGATGGATTATCACATTTGATGGAAATTTTTAGATGCAGCTGTAACTATAACATATTCAGTAATTAACAGTTTTCACTTCCACTCCAGTCTACTCAGTTAAAAATAATTCCCATTCCAATTCAAATCAGTACGACCTGACTCCTCAGATTAACCAGCAAGGGATGATGGTTAGGATCGTGTTATCATCTTATTCCACCGTAATGCAATGAGTGGCAAATAGTAGATCACACATTTTGATTATTTTATACCTCTTATTATAGGAATTCAAGTTTTAATAATTACCCAGTGGACAGTGTGAATCCTCTGTTGTAGGGTTTAAGCAAGCGAGAACAAGTGTCTTTCTCTTGACCCTACTACTATACCAATATAAAAAAAGCTAGCCATTCATCTTCAATATATCTACAAGTTTTATCCCACAAGGCTAAGTTTACAGGATGGTAAATGCCACTCTAAACCACCCATTTCCTTTGAGGTCATGGGTCATCATGTCTCTTTAAAAGATATAAAATTTAGGAGCAAGTGTGTTGTCTAACAGGAGAGGGTTGAGACTCCTAGAAATCAGGGCTGTTAGATACTTACCATGAAAGCTAATGTATTGGAAAACAGTGTAGTCAGACACTACTGATGAAAATGTGTTCATGTAATTTCTTTTGAAAAACATGGTTGTATATATTAACTCCACTTTGGAAATGTTATGAATGTATCTGAAGCAAATGGAGGAAAATGTTTACATGCTTCTCCCTTCTGATAATAATGTAACTGACATTTTTACTGATAGCTGATTTGGAGAGTCTTACAGTAGACATAGCACATGAGCAAAGAAATAAACACTCATAGCAGTGTGTCAGTCAAGCAAATCATTGATTTGTGGCAGCAAAAGGGGAAAATATTTAGACAAATAAATTCATTTTTGCCTTGGATCAAATGAGGTTGTTTTTAGTTTTAAATCCTGTAATAAATAACTCTTATAATTTTTAATATTAGTAATCACAATATCAAATTGTAAGTGTAGTGCATGTAACCATAATTAAAAATTTATTTTGGAACATTAAATTAATTTAAAAAACTTTAAATGTAATAAAGTTCGGTTAACACTGAAAATGTTTTAACATCCATATACAAATATATCATTCAAAAATCTTTCACATCCAAATGGAGCTTTTTCAGTTCTTACATATTTAGTATGTAAACAAATTAAATTGTGGTTTTTCATCCCCCTTGTTGTGTATGGTAATGGGCTACTTGGAATAATAGTATGAAGGTAAAAAACTTGGTTGTGTGAATTAACCCATTCCAATCCAATTTATTTTACTCTTGCATAGTCCCCAGTTCTTATTTATTTTATGCATGCAAGTACAATGCATGATCGTCTGCTTTTTATGGTGAGAAAAAAGTACAACTTTGGATATCTGTTGGCCAAAGTATGTAGTACTTCCTTCACCATCTATTAGCCAAAGTTCCTACTATTTGAGGAAAGCACCCGAAAGGCTCCAAAAGTAAAGTGGGCGAACAAATGTATAAGAAAAATATACCAGATGGCATCTGTTTTGGAGGAGGAAATCATAATGTCAGATGAGGTCGGACATAGGATTGGAAAGGGTTAAGGAAAAAAAATGTTGTACTGCAGCTAATACAATTTATTAAGCAAAGAAAAATACTCATTGTAAATTAGTTTAATATTACCATACCAAACTAAATATGTTATAATTCCTTATTTTTTACTGTTTTCATTCAAATTCATTATGCTGGATATAGATGGTTCTGTTTTATGGCCGACCACAATGATGTCAGTTTTGGATTATATCATCTGCCCGAATAAGATTAGCATAATTTCAGTTGTTTGTCATTGAAGTTTGTAAAATTCACACAAGGCAGTCCCTGACATTACACAACTCTTCATTTATAACACCAAGGTTACTGTTGTATCATCTCTGCTGTGTGCACTTATTTAATGTGCAATTTTAAATCTCCAGTGTCTAGCAGGCGCTCTGGAAGTGGAGGTGGGGGTTCAGGTGGCACTGGGGCAAGTTCCCTTGATATGATGCGGGTACGAGCAACTGACCCCCGGCCTTGTCCCAAATGTGGCAAGATCTACCGCTCAGCCCACACCCTTCGCACCCATTTAGAGGACAAGCACACTGTCTGCCCAGGGTACCGCTGTGTTCTGTGCGGCACTGTGGCCAAGTCACGCAACTCACTGCATTCGCACATGTCTCGGCAGCATCGTGGTATCAGTACCAAGGACTTGCCTGTGCTACCCATGCCAGCACCATTTGATCCAGAGCTTGCTTCCCGCCTTCTTGCAAAGGCGGGCGTGAAGGTTAGTACATATTTGGTTTTAGCAAGTCAGAAACCTGAAGACTCTTATATCCACAGGAATATTTTCTGTTTTGTTTTCATTCTTGTCTTAATTTTGTTTTGCCAGATAACCCTTGTTACAATGTCATTGCAGTAAGTCCTTGATTTGAGTGATATTTTATATCTTTGGTAATAATTTAGTCATTCCTGTAATTTATTAAGAAGTTAAATCTTGTTATTGCTGTGAGTCCTAAAAACCATTGTAAAAAGTGAAGACTCATGCAGTATTTTTAATTTACATCATTATTATCTTGGATAATCTAGTTTGGACATACGCTGTATGATATTGCTTTGTACTACCATGAATATATCACCTATGCAAATTGAGGACCTAATGTATCAATTATTCAGGTTAGCCAATGTTTCTTGAATTCTTTATACCTAAGAATAGAAAAATTCTTGAAAACTTAGAATCATAGAGAATTATGATATTTTTTGTTGAAAATTGTGGGATGATAATAATAATAAAGACGTCTTTATTTTAGGCAAAATTGGGGCTTATAAGGCCCTCTCTTACATTTAACCTTTTTTTATAACATTACAAACAACCATGCCCGTGGCGGGACTTAAACCCACGACCCTTGGGTTAGCAGGCGAGCACATGCCCACCAAGGTAACCCAGCCGGCAATCCTTTCTACTTCTGCNGAGCACATGCCCACCAAGGTAACCCAGCCGGCAATCCTTTCTACTTCTGCTAATCCGGCTGGGATAGCAGAAGTAGAAAGGATTTTTACAGCTCCCTTTTCATATGAAAGACTTGCATAATAATTAGGTGCCCAAAATAGGTGCCCTGCTGTTGTTAAAGTCCTGAATTTTTTATTATTTTAAAATGATTATCATGTAGGTAACTATTTTGTAAAATCAATGGTCACATTCTATAGAATAGCTAATTAATTGTTTAAATAGGTAGCACTCAAATTATATGGCTCCTTACATGCAAAGCATGCTCTGTATTGTTTTCAAGCATATATATAAGTTTAGAAAATGAATGTATGAAATAAACATTAAAATGTTCTGTTAAGTAACCTGTAGAAGTTACTTTTGGTCCTTGAAAATATTTCTTTCATTTAAAACTGTGACTCAGAAAGCATCCAATCACTGGCCACCATATAATTAATTTATTTGGATACAATTTTAAGCATTTTCAGCTCTCCTTCAAAAAGACAATTTATTTTTGCCTTCTTATTGCAAGCATGCTCCTGGAATTTCTTATTATAAAAAAAATCTTCAATATTTATCCTTGCATGCAATATGTTTATGTATGTATTTCAGAATTTCAATTATTGTTTCAAAGTATGTATTCCCACATATTTTATTTTAATGATATTTTGTTCGCACCATTTTGAAATTTAAGTTTTATTACCACAATTTTAAAGTCTGTTTTCATGATCACGTATTATAATCTTCAAGTAGTGAAATATGTATGTAATTAAACATTCTATTTTGTATATATCCAGTTTAAGGATTAGGTAATGTGAAAATTTTTAAATTTACCTCTATTGACTAAAAGTAACAAAATCAAACATTCAAACTGTAGCTAAAATGCTACCACCCGTGGTGCTAAGAGTTACAAATTCCTGGGTTATCATGAAGCTTATCACAAATTTTATTAGACTAAATTAAATGATGCGATAGTTTTCTACTGTCAACTCTAGTACTTGCAAACAAGTTCATAAGTTCTCACATGTAATATTTTGACAATAATAGGACCACCATTCAAGTATTCCAGTGAAACTGTGAAGCATTCCACCTATTTTGGGGAGTAAAATTTATTGAACTTTATACTTCTGGCAGTTTTATAAAATGGGTGATTTGTCTTGATCTTATTATTGTGAGGGGGTGTATCATAATACTTTCAAGAAGAATTAAACAAGTTTCAATCAACATACTAATGCAAATATTTGCTGAAAAATTATTAAGTTGGAGACTTGTGGGATTTCTATGACTTCAGTTTAAGGTGTTGGCACGCTCTCTAGTATGATAGTGTGACAATGAGTGGAGGGATGTCAGAAAACAATAAAAAAACATTATTATGACATTTGCTGATTATACCTGCATATATTCAGCAAGGGTTTTCATTTTACCTAATCAGTAATGCCCAGCCCAAAAAAATGTAATACAATCATTCTGTGAAAGATTTATTTGCTATAAAGCCACCCATCTCTTTACAAAGCAAAGTATTTATATAATGTAAATCAACACGGTTCAAACTAGTAGCTTTTAAAGAAACTGTCATGAGTATTTAATTCCTTGTACATTTTTCTGCCTGCCCTAGTGCCCATACTCCATCATTTTCAAAATGACAGTATCTACCTGAATTGAAGCTGACTTAAATTTCTAACATTTTTTTGGAAAAAATTAGTTTTTGAAGATTTAACGCTGAAATTTACTTAGGGAAGCTTAGAATGAATAATGCTTCACAGTTGTATAAGGGCTGAGTGGGAAATACTGATAATAGTAAGTGGTATAAGCATGTAGGTACATTTTTGTAATGTGAATTCAACTTTCCATACTCTTATTGTACTCTAAACCTTTGGGAGTGCGGATACAGTCAGCTAATCACTTATTGTGAATATTGGGATGGGTCACCCTATGGTGTGCAACGCTTCAACCAGTTTATGAAACCTATGTTTTCTGAGAAGTCCATCACTTTTTGGGAGTAAATAAATGTCTGAAGGGTCGGGTGGTCAGTGGGTGCTCCATGGTTTCCCTTTCCCACCTTGATTTTAATCTGGCATTGTTATTCCAACTTCAAAATCAAGTTTTACAGCACTCTTGTGTGAGTAAAATAATATCATTGCTTCGTGTCATCCTTTCTTCCTATATCATTGTGATTCCACACACACATATATGTATATGTATGAGCTCTCTTACTTAGTTCTCTAGGAAACAAAAAGAATTGCGTTGCGAGCACTGCTCTTTCAAAAATAGTCCAGTTTTCACTTTTCCATCACTCATCATATAATTAACTATATGCATTTCATGTAAGTTCTTTTCTGTTCCTGATCAGATGCATTGCAGTTTGAAGAGTTGCCCAAATCATAGGAGAAGATGTCTCTTAATTTATATTTATTAGAATTCAAGAAGCTGAGCATTGAAATCAATCATTGAACTATTTCTTACTTTGTATATCTTGAACTTGTTTAGTGAATATATGCAATTTTATTGCTTATATTCACTAAAATACACTACTATTACACATCCTGTGAGTTCAGAAGAGATATTTAAACAGAAGATATCAAATCAATAGGAACTTCATATAATTGCAATAAAAATAATATATATTGCTGTTTCTTCATAATACATTGCATAGACCTCAGAAACAAAAACATTTTCTGATGCTCTAATTTAAGCTGATAGGTGACTTTTTCATTACTAGTTATTACAAATAAATTGCTTACATTCAGGCAGATAAATTATGTAGGGCCAAGCTTACTGCTTTGATGCTTGGTTTCACTCTTTTTTTAGTTCTAATTAAAAGCCATTCACAGCATATGAAAATGGGGCATTAAACTCCAAATGTGTATTTCCACAAACCATTTTTTGGATTCAGTATATAGATCTAAGTGGAAATATTTCCTTAAAATAAATTGAATTTAATTTCACTTATGTATTTTTGGAAGAATTCTTTAATTGCTCCATGTGGCCATGCACGCTGTAAGACATCATGTCTTATAAGTTTTTTCTAGTCAGTGCTAGCTGCATTTTTCTCTTTCTCATCATTTTTTATATTTCCCCTTTTTATTGCTTCAAAATTCATGAGTGGGCATAATTTTTTTATGACTGGGTACCTCATCCTTTTTTGGGTGTAAATATTAACCTGTTTCAGATATAATCATTCTCAAAGGTTACATTAAATATTTGATTTTGTCAGGTTTTTCACTACTGACTATGGATGTTATTGAATTTCAAAATGTAATGGACTGGGCATTTATTACCATAAAGTCTCATCAAAAGAGTTTTGTTATATGGATTACTGAGAAAAAATTTTCATTGAACTATTCAAAGAAAATTTGTTTGTGGCTGAAAATGGAAAACTTACTAAAACTTGTGCTACTTAGCAATGGCAATGGTGGTATTATGTAGTGAATGGAAGAAACTATTCCATGCGCGGTGTGTTTCAGTTGATTTCCAAGACAGTGTCTTTCAGTGGCGCATGAAAATGCTTATCTTTGGACCATTTTATTATTAATGGTTGTCCATAAGTTGTCCAGACCTCAAAATGCCATTTAAAAATTTCTAAAAAGAGTCCAAGGAAATTAACATAAAATAAAATTATGCTATCAATACTACTTAGGCAGTACACAGATAGTCACTATGGGTTTTAGTTTGCCAAGATTTTTGTTTCCAATGCTTCAAATTTATTAGTCATACATTTGGGCCTTAAAAGGTAAGCTGGGTCCAAGTGCATATCAATTGATAAGTGTATTTGGATCAATATCAATTTTAGTATCACTATTTGAGGAAGTTTTATGTTCATTAGTTTTAATTGAGATTACCTGTGGGCTAAAATTACAGATTTGGAATGTTATGAATTTTCGCAATTCCAAAAGTATATTTTACTTTGATTTACTTTGGCCTTCATCATGTTCTAGGCGATGTCGTCGCATGATCGCGCGACGAATTGCCTATCTCCAAGGATAATGATCCAAATTCCAAGGGTATGCCATGATATTTATTTACTTTTCAAGATATAGATGACACCAGTAAATACCACTAACATAACACTGTAAAACTTCCTCAAATAAAAATTCCCCCAAGGTAAATTCAAGTACAAATCATGGTCAAATGTGATGAACTTATATATTATTTTGGCTTCACATTTAGACTTCTTTACAAGTAAATTAGGAAATCCTTAATAAAAGGTTAAGTGTCACATTCTTGGATGGAGTGAACACTCAAATCTCAAGACAGAAATTCCATCCGTCTGTTGCAAATGTAAAACTCTCTAAATTTCTTAATAATAAATATCTTTTAAAGTTTAGGAAAAATAAAATTTGCCATGCATGATCTCAAATTATTTCCTATAGTACACAAAATATTTGAGTAAATCAGAATGATATGGATACCTGCAAAAGATTAATATAGTGTGAGGCTGAATGGATCCAATTCTTTCACGGTGTCAATCCTATTTGTAATTTGTACTATTTCAAATATTGCCGAATATTCAGAGAGTCATTTGAACAATTAATTCTAATTTTCTATAAAAAAAAACTTAAAATGGCATGTAATTCAAACTGATTTTTTCATATTATAGAGTTGAATAGTATTAATGTAATGACTGTGGTGATAAAAATGTGACAAGTTTTATATTTACAACAAATACCATATTAAAGATATTTCCAGTGAATAGATGGAATGCAAATTATTCTGATTAAATTAGTGTCCACACAAATTATGATTCCTTGTGGATTATATTTTTTAGTACAATAAAAGAGTAAATTCTTTCATCTTCATTAATCAGGTTCCAGTCGAGCTGACAAGAATTCCCATGTTCAAAGTTATAATAGATTTATATGAATACATCTATCGGTTTAAATATTTTTTTTGTGGGAAATAAATAAAAGAGAAGGCAGATGGGGCAAAAATTCATAATTGGTGAAACAATTCACTGAGATGTAGAAATGTCTTTGACTTCTAAGGTATGCTAATTTTCCACTTTTGCTAGATGCTTTCTGTAAATTACATAGCACCTTTAAGGCTACATTCTGGCGTACCCTTAAAGGTGGTACTGCTTGGCTTCCCCCTACATAATTCAACATAGCAATATTATGACATCCCCACCCTCATTATGTAATATGTGAACTTATTTAAGTATGTTCCAAACAAAACATGTAGTGTATAGGTGTTATACAGTAAGGTTGGTACACAGTGATAGTGCATGTCATGAAAGGAACTTATTCTTTTGGTATTTTAAAAAAGATCTTGTCCCTCAATCATGTTCGTTTTACGTGAAATTCCTCTGTGGGTTTTGTTTAACTGAGGTACACATTTGCATTCATGGCCTTTCCCTCCACCACTAACCATGTGGCCTCCACCCTCCACTGCTGCTAATCACTAATTTTTTCACTGATCCACTTATTCTTTACCTGATTCCTTTCCAATATAATTGTCCTCATATATTTCCATGCCCTTGACCCCTCTCACTTCCTCTCTAATTGTTCTTGTCCCTTTTTTTACCATGTTAAAATCTCCTCTTTCTCCCTGCCTCCTGTGTCACAATCTGTTTGTGTGAAGTCTAGTCAGTTACACATTGTTGGAGATTGTCATTTTTTCAGAATGAGTCATAGAATTTATGTAGTGGCTGGTATGTTTAAGTTTTTATCCATTTAAAAAAAATAATTTCCTTCGTGAGCTTTCGCCAAGATGACCACACATTCCTCTTCCTAACTTTGTTTCATTAGTTTTACCCTTTTCCACTCTACTTCAGAAAATGGTGTATTTATTTTTGGTAACCAGTTCATTTTTGTTCCATGCTTAATTCATGAAACATTTATTGCTCTTTCAATGTTCTCCTGTCAATATTACATTAGAGAGACCCTATAGAGTGCTCATTACCTATACCAAAAACACTATATAAATTGACATAGTTCCAAACTTCCTAACCTCAGAATGCTAGTGTCGTTGAAAATTAATTTAGAATTATTTTCTGCCATGCCTCATGGAATTTATTTTTCATTTCAAAATAAAAGTAGATAATATCCTGAAAAGCACTGATTGATTTTGTGAAAATTGTACATTATTCTCTTTATCACGTTCGACCCCTGTAAATGATTTGCAATCTTTCCCCACTATGTAGACGAAATAAAATGGGTAAGTAGTAAGTACAGTCGCAGAGGACAAGTTTAACCTCAAAATATTCATTAGAAGAGTAGAAATAATTGAATAGGGTAACTAACAGCACATTTTTGTTTATTTCACTAACATTTTTTTGAAATACACAATGCTATTTAGTTATTCATCAATATTTATTTTTCGAGAGGTTGCACCGGGTGTCATAGAAAATTACAAGTATTTTTGTAAGTGGCACTTATTTTTAGATCCTCGTTGGTGATATAGTAAAACTTCAAATGCTCGTATTCTAATCACCAAACTTGCATTGTTTTTTTGTGTTTGATACTTTAAAAAGTGTCATTATTTAAAAGCAATTTTTTATAAATTGTAGTTATGCAGTTAAAACTGCCAAATTTCGACATCCAGGCAACTTGTTTGCTGTTAGGATTTCTTAAGAACATAGAAATAAAAATGAAAGGGAAAGAATTGCACTCATTTCTGAAGTTGAAAATAACTTAATGCATGAAATCCTATTTGGGATATCGATTTTTATTTGGCCACTCAGAAAGAATTCCAGCTTGGAGAAAAACATTACATCAAGGCAAGTTCACTTCCCTTCGAACTGCCCTGTTATTTTGTTGTCTCTCAAACCTCTCATATTGCTGAATTTTCTGGAAGCGTAACCTGATTTCGCTACCCTCAGTCATGCCCCACCCTCGTGAGAAACACCCGAGTTGCCACTCCAAGTGGGGCCATGGGTCAGAAAATAATTAAAAATTAAATTTCATCAATGCCACTGTACTGAGGTGAGGAAGTTAGGGATCATGTCAATTTATATTGTGTTTTTGGTAAAGAAAGCACTTAATAGGGTATTTTTTTCTCTATGGTATTACTCCCCTTTATATAGCAGTTTTAAATTTAAAAAGATTCTGTTTAACAGTTTCCAATGCAATATTTGGATACCATTGGTCTTGAAGCATTTTTACTCTCTGCTTATTGTACTTAAAAGTCCCCCATGGCTGGTCCCCCATTCATTCTTTCATTTTAATCACTCCTAGGAAAGGAAATCACATCAGATGTTATCATTTTGAGAAGATATACTCAACCATTTATAATATTCCAGACTCATTCCATGAAGGCCTTGTTTCAGCTTGAAGCTACATGAATTCTTACTCCGGAAATCAATTGCCTTAAAAAATATTTGGCTAACTCTCGTTTTCCTGTGTGACATAGTGGAAGGTAGTCATTATAAAATTTTGAATGAAGCATTGCATCAAAGCACTGCAGTAAAATTTGACAGTGAAAATGGGTTTTAATTTAGTTGGTTTGATTATTCATATTTGAAGCCCAGGTAAATGTTTGTAATGTTAGAATATAATGGTATTTTAAAAGTATATCCATACTATTGAGCCCACATATTTTTGGATGGCTCATTAATAGGCTTGTTTTGGTGGTATCTTTAGCTAGTTGGATGACTAGCATGGTGGATGAATTGTATCATCTGGTGAATGTTTTATATTTTAAGAAAATGGTGGATATTAAGGCTCTTGAAGTGGTTTTAATAAATTTGAAAATTCCTTAAAATAATTGCATTTAAAATTTTGTATTTAAACTTGAACTGTGAGTTATGTGGCACTTAATACTTTCAATTCTCCTTCTCTCCACAAGATGAATTTTTACAGCTCTTGAAAAGCTAATCTGTAAGTCTTGCCATGATCTAAAATACCTCAGGCAATCCTTTGTTAATAATTGGTTGATAATTACCACAATTTGTGTATAAGTACCTCTGCTGTTGAGAGTCACTGTAGGTCAAGTTCTTCTATTGTATTTAATGAAAGGGATATTAGAAATAGTTTTCTTTAAACTTGGGAAGGGAACACAGTGACAAGAGAAAAGTCTTCTCTGAGCTAGAAGAAATGAAAATCTTGCATTTGAAAACTTTTACTATGAGTAGATTTATGTATTAGGTATCAAAATATTTACTGCCTATTTGATTTCAAGACATACATGCCCCTCTGGTTCTCAATTGCCTATAGTTATCTCCTTTAATGAATTATTCACTTTCATTTTTATCTAAGGCCTGTTTCAATGAATTAGAATATTTTAGTTACAGTTGGTAAGTCAAATTTGAGTTATGCTTGGGCGTCCAATACCGGAAAAGACCCACATGAATAGGTGGCTACTGTATTTGTTTAGAATTTACAACGTTCATATTTCACAACAAATTGTCATGAAATTAATGAAGTATGAAGAATGTAAAGGGTAACATGGATTTTGCAATGGGTTTATTGTTGAGGTTATAAGAATGGGGACTGGTAAAGGTTTTGATAATGTTTACAGGTTAAGGGTTTGAAATTATTTGTAACTTCATAAGGTTTACTGTATTCAGTGAAACTTGGTGGAAATGCTTCATATTTAAATGAAAGGTGTAACTTGGGTTTCCACATAATATTTATTTCTCCTGACCTAGGTTTCATTGAGGTTTAACATCAACAGGTGTTCATCACCATCTGATGATGTTAAACCTCAATGAAACCTAGGTCATGAGAAATAAATATTATGCGGAAAAACCAAGTGACACCTTTCATTTCAATTGTAACTTCATTTAATGTTAAGTACTTTCTATGCAGTACCATTAAGCCACCTTATGCCAGGCACTGGCAGTGACAGTTTTAGGAACTACATAAGAAGTGCTTATTCACAAAGCACTAACATGGTTAACGACATTCAAAAGTGTGTGCTAAAATAGTGTAATAGCTGTGGATGTGGTGGGACTCATTGTCAGTTGAGAGATGGGAGAAGAAATGCAGGCCATGTGCAGCATAACTTGGTTGGAAGGGATATAGCTGAAATTCCACTTCCAAGTAAGACTAAAAAGAGATAATGAAGGACATATGAGTTGTCTGCCAGAGAATTGCACTGTCAACCTTATTAAAATTCATATGAGCTTGATTGCCAACCCAAGAACATCACAGGCACGATATCTCCACTGAAACTCGTAATATTAACTTATACTTCCAAGTGCAGGTGTTGCTCAATGCCAGTGCTCTCATCCCATCTACTTTTTATTTTCCTCAGTTAATGTTGGTGTATGAAAGCTAATGTGCAATTACTCTGCCCTAAAACTTTTCTAGAATATATGTATTCGTATGACCACTGAATTAATTTTAACAACAGAATGGGCTAATAATACTAACATGGTAATTGTTATTGAACTAGGCATGTATATGGTTTCTCTCTTCCTCTTAGTTCTCTCTTTCATTTACATTTTTTGTTATCCCTTCTTTAAGATGTTACCACCTCACTTCTATCATCCCCTGGCCCTCCCTCTAAATTCTGTCCACTGTCATCCCCATTATAGCTTCTAAATTTCATTTCCTCATCTGTCTTTTATTTTTTATCCACTTATATTAAGACTTAACAATTCATGAATACAATATTATGAACTGAATCGACATCTGCTCCCAGGAAATTGTGTGAATTGATGCTGCAGTTCCCAACTCTATGCCTAATCATACTACTATATAATCTAACTGATATCTCCCTAAATCTCCTGGCCTTTTCTTCTCTTCTCTTTAGGCCAGGAAAAGAAGATGAAGAATGAAATGTACTTGATATGTGAATTAGCTATTGAAATAAATTTGGACAGCATGCAGGAAATCATATTTTTGCATAAAGCTATGAATTACATTGCTGCCATCTAGATGATGCATAATATTTCTTACTCAAGTGTGATTACTGATAGCAAAGGTCTAGCTGCTTGCAGAATGCAGAAGTTTTCCAATTACTCAGATCTACATAAAAATTAGGTCAGGCATTGTGTTAGCATTGTTCCCATGGATTATGTATTACGAACTCCATGAATTTAACTGTGATCTGACACTAGCTCCAAAAAGGATTATATTCGAGTATATTAAAGTGGAGATTTGTTATAGATGTTGTTTTGGTAATGAATTTCTTACCATGCCAAAATTTTCATTGTAATTTCCAAGACTGGTCAAAGAATAGAATAAATTACTAATTACTTGGCCACCATATCACAAATAGGCATAAGATACAGGACATACGCAAAATATTTTTATGATTTTTTATGATTATAGTCAATCTGAAATGCTGTAAGGATTAGGGAACCCACTATTTATTGTATTTAGGTGTCAACCGTTACATTTTAACATTTCACTTTATTGTATTTTTTCCAGATATTTGCCTGTTAATGTATTGTTAATAGATTTTTTTATGGATCCATGTTAAAAGTAGATGGTAGAAGTGCCCTTTTGGTGACCTTGGTACCCTTGAGACTGGTCCTAAATCTCTATGAAATCACTCTTGTGAATTCTCTTCCTTTTCTCCCCTTTTTTCTCCATTCTCATAATTCCCCTTTTATCCTGTTCTGGCACTCATTGTCAGAGGAAGTCATATCCTCCCCAGTAAATCCATCCATGGGCCCTGTAAGCACTGGTATTGATTGAAGAATGAGTTGAAGATTTTTATTTATTTTTGTACTAAACAAATAAAAAACAAGTTTTAATAAAACTTTTTTTCTTCAGATTTTGAACAATGAGCAAGTGCTCCCCTCAATTGTAATTAGTTCTGAGGCAACATATTTTGCAATGTTGATTATCATTCAGATTCTTTGCTTAGGAACTCATTTTCATATTCATCACTGATAATAGTTTGTTTGCATGGGATTCAAGCACTTTCCTGTTATTACAGTGATTTTGTTCATGGCAAGTACATCCTTTCAGAATTTAAACAAACTGAGGGATTTTATTCACTGGGTCATATGGGATGGAGGATACTTCCTCTTCCCTGTCTCTTTCTACCCTGAACTAAAATTTGTAGCCTCTGACCTTTCCAATCCACAATTGCACCCTGTATATACCTTTTATGCCATGTGTATACCATGTGTACTGTATATACCATGTGTATGCCTTTTTTCTCCCAATTTCCCCTTGGCTCTACCGACCATTCTTTTCATTTCAGCTCATCCTGCAGTATTAAAATTCAAGGGTCTACATATCACTTATTGAAAAATCACTGCTTGCTTAGTTTTTCAAACTCTCACACGAGCTTCTGGCTTAAATGAAATTCATTCTACTTTTTTCATGACTGCACCATTATTAGGTTTCAAACTATTCAAATAATAGTTGATTATTCAATTAAGTTGCTTGGTAATTTTTCTGTTCAGTGTCATACGCTGCCTTTTCTGACAGAATGACTTAGTGTCTCCTCCTCATAATATGATTTGTGTCAATTTGATCCTATTGAAACACTCAAATCTAATTTCTGAAGATGTTAATATTACTTTAGGAAGATATAATCAAGTGGAGAGTTTTTTTTTGTTTGAATGAATACTTATTTCAGTGTATCTTTTTCAATTGTGAGTGACTCAAATACATGCATTTAAGGGATGTAGATGAAAGTCAGGTGCTGACATTTAATTCTCTTATTAGTTTTCATTTGTCAGTATTTAATTAGTCTTTTCTCATGTGTAACTGTTGTAAATTATGATAAAATTGGCTCTGTTACATATTTTGCAAGTTTAGCACCTCCTGTTGGTAAATTGGACTATTTCAATGAAGCATGCTGATCAGTTGTCCTGTCATTTGATGAAATCATGTGTGTTATGTACTAGATGCTAGTTTTAAAATCTGGTTATTTCTGACTGCTAAATTTTTAGTTAATTATAATGAAGATATGTGTGTGTATAATAATTGCCTAATGTTATTTAGTTCCTTGAATGCATTTTACCATGGGCAGTTTTAGTGGCAAGAATTTCACCCCTAAAAGTATGTGTGTAAACTACCTTAATTTTCAAATATTGCAGGTTTCTGCTGCTGAGCTGGCTGCAAGAGCATCCCCAACTGGTGGCCCCCGGCGCTCTGACCTAAGACTAGACCTTAAATCTGCCGGTGGACCTGGAGGAAGGAGTGATGAGCGTGACCGTGAAGGCGGCCGGGGGAGAGGGGATATGGGAGATGACGTTCACACTCCACACCACCGGGGCCACCACCATCACCAGCATCGAGGGGGATCTTCATCACGCCATTCTGAAGGCGCAGGTAGTGGCAGCGTCTGTGGTGGAGATGACCCAGAAGACCTAAGTGTGCCCAACTCTCGATATGGATCTGAAATGGCCCCTTCTCCCCCACCAGGAACTGCCCCATCACAGTATCGGGGTCTGCCTCATGGAGCTAATGGCCCTCGAGGGGCTAATGGCAAGACTAGATCAATCGATTCCATTGCGCAGTCTCTCGTGGGTGCGCAAGCGCAGGCAGCTGCGGCAGCAGCAGCAGCGGCTGCCGCCGCCTCCGGGGGTGGTGCTGCGTCGACCGGCAGCGCCATCCTCGACACCTACCTTCAGCTGATAGCGGAGAACTCAGGAGGTCTCGCGCTGGGGAGGGCGGCCGCCATCGCAGCAGCTAAAGCGGCAGGCCTGGCCATCCCTGGGGAGGAGGAGATGGAGGAGGGCGAGGATTATGGGGAGGAGGAAGACGAGGAGGAGGAAGATGAGGAGGAGGAGGAAGCATCGGACGATGGGGAGGAGACTTCAATGGTCGGGGGGGAGGGAAAGAGCAGGGAGGAGGAGGGAAGAGTCGGAGACAGGGATGCAGTGGAGAGGGAAGGGGAGACCTCGGGTGGGGAGTACAGTGAGGAGGAGGAGGAAGAAGACGAGGATGCGGCTGGGCAAGAAGGCCAAGGTGGAGAGAGCGGGGGCAACGGGAGTGCAGAGGGGATGAAGCTGGAGGATTCAACCAATGAGATTGGGGGAAGTGGGGAGGGTTCTGGTGGCATTGTTGAAGGAGTAGAGTGAGCCATCGTCCGTCCATTGACATGTGGACCGCTCATGTTGGGAAAGTCCCGCTGATTGGTGTCGGCCATGATTCTTCAGCTTTGCTCATCGTGGTCCCTCGGTCTGCATGGTGGTGAGCTGTAATCCCCCATAATTGATGGCCTTTGGCCATCCATGTTTACTATGTGACTAGATTTTGTAATGTAGGAAAAGTGGTTTCACTGTTGAATGTCCTCTGTATAGATGCAATGTCCTTGAAAGCATTATCAAAGAAGAAAAATTTAGCACATTTCTGAGGTGAGCCTCCTGCACAAGCTCTAATTGCTGATCTTAGAAATATGCCCGCCCATGTTGTTGCACTTGTTGGTGGAATTGTAGCTGTCCTATAATATTTCCAAGAAAGTTATCATCTCAGATGTTGTTGGGCAACGGTGGTCTCCCAATTAGTGTAGAATGAGCGAGACTTTTTTGAGTTGGCAGGAACTCACCTTTGAATCTCCTTGTTGCTGTGGAATTCTGGGCCAGGCAAAGGAGTGTGCCAGAAGTGCAGCAGAAGGCATTGGGCAGAGGAAATTTGAAGGCAACAGTCCCAAGGATGCCCCATCTGTTTAAATCTTTGTATGTCTGAACTCAGCTCCTCCATGGGAGCGATCAAATTGCATTGGCTTGGTTCATCTGGTGTAAGTTTCAAACCTGGGTCCCGCCCCTTTGAGAAAATGCATGCATGGATAAGAGAAAATGCGTTGAGTGAATGTTAGGTTGATTTTATGGAAGTACCCTTGTTGAGTAGAGGGAGTAATGTTTTCATGACATGAGATGATGACAATGTTAATGATGGTTCCTAAAGCCAAAAGTTTTTATGAGGCCCAGTGCACTCAACAAGCATAATGGATTATGCATGCACTTAAACTGTCTGGCTTGCATTTTGTTCACTCAGTTAAAAAGTAGTTATAAATTTTGGAAGTATGTCAGGTATATGCAAGCATTTGTATTGCTTTCTTTTGCTATGAAAGAGAAAGAACTAAGTAGTCTTGATCTGTGTGATGGTCATGGCGGGTTCATTGCAAGGTTCACTCTGTGGATTTCATTGCTCTTTGTCCAGCATGTTGTTTCTACTCCCCCAGTGCCTCCCAAGGTCTTGCTTCACATGGCACTTCTTATGAGTTCGGCACAGGTTTGAGGCTCAAAAGCCTTTGTCAAAAAGTGGAGTTGAAGTTCTAATCTGTGAATTGAGGATTTTTCTCGCAGTTTATATGGAAAGGGTGAGATGCCTGTGTCACTCATTTCTCATGCTGCTGAGTATTGTTGAAGAGCTAGAACATGCAATGCTAGCTTGTTTTAGATGCAGGGAAATTTTTGTGCAAGCCCCTATAAACATTTGATCGTTCCAATCATTATTCTCCTTGGCACCCTCTCCCAGGTTGTTAAGTAGAAAAGAAAAAGACCGTCAGCTGAGCATCTGACATAGGATTTTAATCCAGGTGATGGGGTTTCTGCTTAGCTGTCTGTGAAAGTCTTTGCATGAATGGTTTAAGAACCTTAATAATGGTTCCAACATTGCCAGAGCTCCCCTCCGTCTACATTCTCTTAGATGGTCGATGTAATCGACATCTAAAAATGTCCTTTTTTAATATTCCTTAAAACACTTGCCTACCTCTTCGTGATCTCCTTGGAGGAATCGGCTTTGCCTGATCATTAGCCGGTACCACTTGACAGAGTGAAGGAAACACTCTAGGGTCTCAAAGATTTCGTCCTATTTTTGTGCATGGCTGCCCATTGAATCACTCTTTAAAAGTGTTGTTGCAAACAACGATTTTTTAAACCGGGTAACAATCTGTACAAATATATGTATACCAATCCATAATTCATGTGAAAGTTTTTAGTCCACTTCCATAGATTCACTTCTTTTTTATTATTATTACAGCATAATATAGTATACATAACAGATGATATATCTATATACACATTTACAAGGAAAAATCATATTACTGAATAATATATACCTCAGACAGTTTTTCAAGACAAAAATAAGATAGATACAGACCTCATTGGCTATGATGCCACCTGTTCAAACCACCTCACAAATATTACCTGCATAACAACAAAGAGATAAGTACAAAGTTCTCGCTGGTTCTGTTCTGCCTTGAAACAAACAGAAAAAAATATTTTGCTCTTTTTCCCAGCAGATTTTTGCAGCATAACCTAATTACTCAGAACAGGGATGTCAGGGATTAGGAATAGTTATCAAGATTTTTTGTATGCTAACTTTCTGTCCGTTTTCCTAGTAAGAAGTAAACTAATCAATCCAGTCCAGTCAGTGTGTACTTGTTACAGAGTAGTAGTATTAAGGTAAAGAATTATTTTTTTTTACCGTTGAAATTGACCCTTGTGCCAAAGGCAAAAGGAACTAGAACGACATATCTAATATGTATGTATGAACTCACATTTGATTTATATATTCATTTTTTATTGATATTTTTTAATTCTGGGTCCCGTTGCGTTTTTCCATGGCAAAAACGGGTATACAAGTAAATGTCATTACATTTCATAGTCTTCAGGTTTAAAGAGAAACGCATTCAGGATAAAGTTATACCTCAGTATTTTGCATAGGCCACACTGGCCTAGCAGAATTGCAGATCAATACCTCGGTAGCAAGAACGTGCTCTATTGATTCCGTTCTCGCTTCCCCAAAGTAGTATTTTTAAGCAGGAGTGGGGTGCCTTGGGCATTTTTTCCCCAAACCCCCTCGTGCTCTCCACCTCTCGGTCCACTTTGTTGCAACATTTTTCTGGCACAGTTTGGTACTTGCTTGTTGCTATTTCGGCACCATACTGCCAAAAGAATATTTCTCTTGCAGTTGAAACAATAACTAGATGGCCAAGCAGGTACAAAACACTCAATCTTCCAACTGCTATTACAGTATGAAATGATTTCTTCCATGTACTGATAACAGTATAACTTCCATGGTTTTGTATTCACAGACTATTTATTTTATGTGAGCATATTATTGTTTGGTGTAGTCATGTTATTTTTTGTGATCTCTTTATGTGGCAGAGGAAGACATGTCATTATTCTACATAGATTGATTCAGTCCTTGGTCCTCATAACAGCATAGGATCTTACAAGACTGGTGCATAATAATGTGGACTGAATTATAGTTTCCAGAATAAATGTATAAAATATTTACTCAGGGTCAAAGAGATTGATTTTTTTAGGACTTGCCCTTATAGGATAAGGTAGCTGTTTTTCCGCTTTTGGACATTTTCTGCAGCCCTTATCAAAAAGGTGCCACTCCATTGTAGTCATGTCTTCCTCTGCCAGGAACATGAGATACACAGTTAATTTTCCAAATCAACACAGGTAAACCTGTTCTTTCCCCTTCCACTGACCCAGGCCTTCCTTTGGTACCCGTTCCCTCCATTGAGATAGTACTTATTTTTATACCTCGCATTTGTCTGCGTGACATTAAAAGAAATAGGATCACTCAGGATGTTTTCTTCTCATTTTTTGTTTACTGAGCACCCGGCCAACACTCCTGTCACCAACCTACTCCATACCCTTATTGATCCTTACCCATTTTACCCCAATGCAGTCCTTGGTCCTGTATACGTGCCACTCCGACCCGTCACAAATCTGCCATATTTTTCTGGATTCATTTTAGTTTAAGATATCACTAATTTTATTCAGGATGAAGTTGACATTGCTGTCAGATGTGGAGTAAGATATTTATTTCCTGTGGGCCAGTAGTCCTCTCCATGGCTACTGCCTTGGCTTTATGCCTCTAGTCGGTTTTCACGTGCATCCATGAAATTCACTCAATTCCATTACTACCTGATAGCCATTTTGTGCCTAGTCCCATTTTTTACTTCCATGATGGTGAACTTTTTCTTGCCATTGCATTTCAGAACAGGGATGTATACACTGATCACCTCCTCAAGCCATATTAATATGTAATAGTGTGCTGACCAATTCAACTCATCTGAAATCATTTTAGTGGAATAGAAAATGTATTAACATGATATTTCTCATTGTTATTTTTTATATACATGGTCTGCCCATGTTAAAGTGAATTATTACATATTTTATTCTCCTTTTCTTTAAATCTTTTTTTCCATAATCTTTGAAAGATGTGATTTGAATGTTGGAATACTCTGTGATGCCTTGAGCTTAAAATGCTCTGCCTTAATTTTTGGGGCATCTTTCAATGGCAGAAAACAGTATACTTCGGGGTGGCACAAATATCCCCCAATTTCATGCCGGTGTGTCCTTCCCTTGGTTTGCTGGAGCTTAGAAGAAAACTGTAATTTGTATATAGCTTCCTTTTTGTCATAAAAATGGCAAAAAAGTTTAAAAAATAAGAGTTGTGTGGATAGTTAAAGCAGGTTTTTAAAAAAGCTGGCTTGCTTGAACTAATTGTAGCAACAGTGTTAGTATTGTTGGAGTTTTTTTTATAAATATATATATATTATATATTATGAGTTGTGGGCTTAAGAGTGGGGACCCTCGCCTCTCTGAGTCGACCCAACCAAACGGGTGAAAGGGAGGTGGGAACGTCGTGCTGTGTCAAGTGTGCATGTGCGTGAGGAAGTTGAGCACCTGGTGAATGTGTGTGTGCATGAAAATAGATAAGGTTATTACTTGGAATATTAAGAAAAGATTGATTATATGAGAAAGGAAGAAATTGATAATAACTATTATGGTATATCATTATATTACGTTGGAAATGCCCTCACTTTGAAAGAAGGAAAAAATTTTCTTTCCTCTCGATTTTTATGGCTTTTTTTAAGTATAAATTGGGTGTTGGGGTGAGAAATGCGTCATCCAGAGAAAACCTTGCTGTCCAGTCCTTCTCACTACCTCGGCTGTCTGTCCCTAACCTCCTCGCCTGTTATTATTCTCACTCTCTTCCCTCTCATTGAAACCCCCTTGTTTTAAATGTCAACTCACTTCAAGCTCAGGAATACACTCACGAGCATAACGCTACGATTGGACATGTTCGTGTCCAAATATGTCACCCATGTCTAGTTAACTGCTTGTAGGCAGTAGGTAAAGATGAAATAAGCAAAAAGAGAATTTCCATGTAAGGATTGTCAGAGTTTTAAATGAAAGAAAACTTTTCTACCTCAATGTCACCATTGTGTGAATAATATTATTATTATGATTATTATTATAATTGCATGTATTATAAATAAACTGTCACATTTTTTTGATATCCTAGTTTCTAAGCTGTGAAGTTTTATTATTATTTTGTAATGGTTCCATCAATGCGAGTACTGGACGCCCATGTGTTGCCACTGTGTTTTGTGCATGATGTTGTTTGTGGCTGAGTGAGGAGAGAAATGATGGTTATTGAGGTTGGGTTGCCAGCTGCCCTCTCTGCCAAGTGAAAATGGCACCATGGAATGGGTATCAACCTAGCGTACGTTTTTTCTTCTTCATCTGTTTTGACAGTGAAGAGAAATGTTGAGAGTGGCAGAAGGTATAGAAATGTTAGTGTTTTAACCTGTGTGGCAATCTTGGTGGTGCAGCAAATTACTTAAAGGCATGTTGCAGAATGTTGTTAGTTTTATAAGGAAATTTTTAATAATTATTATTTTCTAACCAGTGATAAATTCTGGATGATGTTTTTAAGCATAACTTTTTTTCAATGGATTTGTGTGCTAGAAAAAAGTTATATGCCTCTTGATCATCCATGATCAATTACCTCAATTAAGATTTATATGATTTTGAAAGCATCAAAGTGAACTTTTTGTGTGTTCTTTGTTAAAATGATTAGTATTTTTTAAAGTAGCATCTTAATTAAGTTTTTTGTCCTTTTTATTTTGAGTATATACATATATTATACATAAAACATAGTGTAAAAGATGGTGAATAGAGTTGCCCCCCTCCCTTTTAATTTGTGGTGATTTTAAAAACAGAGTGTAACAAGGGAGGCAAAGGGAGGGAGGAATATGTGTTTCATGTTTTTGCGAGCTTATTTAAAACCTTGGAAAATAATAATGCAAGTGTTTGTATACTCAGTGCCATAATTGATGGAAGGTAACTTTTTTTATTAATGTATTTGTCCAAGGGCTTGGTGGGTGTCAAGAAATGTTGGTGAGAAGAGAAATGTGTATAAGTGGTTCCTATGTAGCAGAGAATGTGAGGGTGTCTCAATAGTGGAAGGAGGGCTGTTAGATCTTTAGACAGTTTGAATGAAATTTGACCTGTCAAGATTGTCTCCAACAGAAGTCATTTCCAAATTGCACCTTGTCGATTTGACTGCACGCGATTGAGCTTGCATAAAAGTATACCATTAAAAATTTGAAAATTCCCATTCTGGAATGATGTTTTTGCTTTCATGAACTGTATCTTGTTATCCAATCAATATTTTCAGTATACAATCAACACTGTTGAGACACCCTGTGCCTTTGTACAGATGACCAAGGTGGTGATGTTGATGATGATATTAGAGCAGGTGTCAAATTTTTCACCTCTTTCTCTCTCTCTCCCCACCTTCCCCATGCTCTCCCCAAATAGACTTCCTCACAGTTGATGACCTTTTGGACCATGTTCAAACAAAATCCTGGGCTAGAGTAATCCCTCCCATTCTGTATATGCTCCCCTATTCTTTTGTTTTGTCTTTACTTCCCAGCCCTTCCCATCCCATCGTAAAATAAATCAGGTGGTCATTACAGTTCCTATCTCATACTCCCAGACAAGAGAATGATGATGAAATACTTTTTATAGGTCGTAGTATATGAGATACATGCATTGTGACAATTTATGGTGTGGAAATGCAGTGACATAAAAAGAGCACTCAGCAATGATAGGTTATGAGTCGAGTAGGGTCATGAATATTTGTGTGGTGCTGGCATACAGGAAAGATAATCTGCTGGAAGGCACTCTGAATCTTATATTCCACTAGGGGCCACTGCCATTTGCTGTTATTCTCACCGTTATAGCATGGCTGCTTTCCAGTGTTTCTTCCCTTGAAGAGGATTGTGATACTCTTTCATTTTGCTTTGTTCTGCTTTCTTCATTGCTAATTCTAGTGTTCATTAAGGGATATATGTTCTTATGCTGGCAGGTAGAAAATTGTAACTCCTTGAATTGACTTTTATGTTGCTCTTGCTCTCTTGTATGAACTTCTACGTTTGTAATTTTGTACATTTGGATGAAATGATTTGGTGGGGTGTTTTCCATTACTTTCCTCATTAATGATTCCTGCATTGATTGTTTTCCATTGTCAAAATTAATGCTTATTCAGGTTGACTCTAAATTGTTTGAATTTTAGTACACCAAATTTTCATATGCAGGGTAAAATTAGCTGAAAGGTTGTGCAGCTTTGTTGCCTGTATGCATTTGTCAGTTAATTTTGATAGGAATAGGGTTTGGTTGGCCAAGCGTTGTATAGGATGTGTTATTAAATTTTTCTTAAAATTATAATTGAAATGGAGAAGCATAAGTTGAATCTCATGCATTTCTCTTTTCTTTTCAATGAAAGTTTTCTTAATTTGCATGAATATTTTTGTAATCACTCAGGAGGCTTATAGTAAATGGTTTCTCTAGGTCAGGTGCATCCATGGTATTTTTAGTATTTTTATGAAAAGTTCAGAATTAAAATTTTGCAGAGGAAATACTTTGTTTGGATTATCTTTATTTCTGATTAGAAAGGAAGCCAATTATCATTTTCAAGCTCTTCCTGCTTTAACCACCTCTCTCCCTTAAATTACTAGCTATTCTTGAGTTTGTGGCCCCAAATTGGATATATGCATATATCGTTTTCCAAGGGTTTTGCAGCATTTGATGTTATCTTCCTGGAGCCTTTGGATGCTTGCACCTCTGCATTATGTGACCCCTAAGCCATTAGGGCCTGCACCATCTTTATAATTTTAGACCAAAGGAAACCAATTATGAATTGTGAATAACTTTGCTAACCTTGCTTAAAAGTGGCTTGGTATTCTCTGTTGTTGACTGATTTGATTGCTCTGAGGAAGGCCGATAGTTCAGCCCAAGCAGGGTAGCCGAAGGGAAGCATTCGGCCATTCCACGTTGTAAAAAGTAGTTTGATATTCCCACCTTGTGGTGTTTGTAAGTGGAAAATAATACCCAACCATTCTGCAGGGAAATGGAAATTACTAATGCTACAAAATATATGAACTTATATATCTTTGTATTCATCCATTTGCGTATACGAGAAAATGAGTGCCCCTGGAGGAGAGCATTTTTTATACCCTTTTGAAAATATTTTTCTGCCATGTCTTGCCCCAATCACTCTCACAGGCATGCAATTACACCCTGGGACACCTCCTCAACCCCCAAGATGATCCACTCCCTTCCCCCCTCCTTCTCAGAGTCATTCCCGTGAACCTGCCTCCCTCTCCCCCTCCCCCTGATTAAAAAAGTTGAGGTCCAGTCTCTTCCGTCGGTGGCCAATCCACCCATAGAAGAATGGCCTTTATGGGCAGTCCAGTGAGTGGCATACGGGGCCGTTTTGAAAGTAATGATGTTCCTAAAGAAGAAGAGGTTTAAAAAAGTTTTTAGAGAGCAATTTTTGAAGCAATATACTTGCCACATTTCCTCTCCCCACATGGAGGTGGAAGGTTTTAGCATTAGAGCTGTACCCCTCTCCCCCTTCGCGTGTGCGTGATCACGTGCTGGGTCTCTTCAAATATCCCCCTTGGACGTTGTGGGAATGGCCACTTGTCCGTGACGCAAGTTTTATGCCCCTGCCAATGTTTTTAGTTGTATTGCCAGCGTGTATTAGGTTGATCATTGTGAATTTGTGTTGACAGGGCCTTCCCACATGCTGCACTGTACACTTAACATTTGTGTATATTTCATCAATGCTTGTTCCTTGTTTTCATGTGATTGTTGCAGTACAAAAACAATACACTATTACCTCATAAGTAATAATAGAAGTATATATTATAAATATAAATGATACTTTTCACAACAGAACTCAGGTGTTTGAATGCAGGATTCTAATGGAGGTAATTTTTGTTATTTTTTGTACACATAAATGACATATCCTTTTCACACATTTTGCATACATTGATGCTGACATTCCTGTGGAATAGTTATGAATCTAGGATGTGCACTCCACCAATCATTCAGAATTGTAAATGCACTAAACCATTTGTTTTATTTTAGCAGGATAGACTGTTGTATCTGTGAAGGGCTCTTTTAATCTATTATATATAGATAAACTGTTGGACTCAAAAGTGACAGTCCTGTTAGCTGAAATTTCATTTTCTTGGAAAGAGTAATGTGTTTTTTTATAATTTGGAATTTTATTGGTTTATGGTAGAAGTCATATTGTGATTATAAACTGGTGTGATCGTTATTATACTCAGATAAGTTTGGAACTCCTGATTTCCTGATTGAAAAGTATGAAAATGATTTTTTAAATGTTTTAATTACTAATCATGTATATTTGCTCCTTGCATGACTACCTCAAGTAGAAACAAATCACGTTAAGTGAGGATTTCAGTGCAACATACATTTATCATGCACCTTGATGCAAAATCAATGTATGTCTTTCAATAGTAAATATTTCTCCAAAGGTAGAGTGTATATTTATTTTCATTGCTACTGTTTCTCCACTACTACCCATGTGAGCTTGGTTGTTAATCCCCTCCTTCAAGTGAACATCACCCTTGTAATCTATTTAAAAAAATGAGTAGCCATTTATTTTTCAACTCTTATTTTGACAGACTTAACGAATTTAAGGAACATTAAGCATTTGTAATTGTTAAGAGAGTAGCATTGTTGCCCATGCACTCAAAACACCTTATTTGAAAAATATTTTTCCTCATAGATTTTTTTTTGTAGTAGTGAGCTGGAATAGATTAAATTTTTTACTAACCCAATTGTTAGTGATTCAAAGTTAATGGCTTCCTATGAAGTGCATTTTCCTTGGAGAAATAATAAAGAAAGAGTAATTTTAGGGCTTCTACTTAATTTTTACATGCAACAACCACTTCCCCCTTAATCTATACTACCCCCTCCACCCTCACATGGCCTCCTCTGCCTGTTTACTATCCCACTCCCCTCCTCTCCTCTTCCCCCCCCCCCCCT
>LYUA01000041.1:153903-165837 GCA_002093875.1 Calopteryx splendens | reverse complement strand
CGCAATTATTGCAGCAATAAATGCCCCGTGTAAACGGGCCTTTAAGTTCTAAACCGAACCGTTGATCGATTATAAAAATGGTTTAGTTATATTTGAATTTGATTTTAAGCACGGCTTTCGGTTCTACTTTCTTTGATTATTGCAGGCACTTTTCAAGTGAATTAGCTGTATGAAGATAATGTTACCTGTACTTTCGTGAAATTTAGATAACCTGATGTTCCCGCGTAGGATTATCGGTTGAGTTACCACATTGGCACTGTTCTTAGCTCAGGAATGCGGCAGTTAAATATGAACGCCGCCCCTAAGCGCTCGAGAATATTAATGCGCATCGTTTCGATGACTGCGCAGTTATTCTCTTCGCTAGTAACAAACAGGCATATCGCGGAATCATATATTTTTAGGTAAGTTATTAGCATCAATATTAATGGACAAATTTAGATTCAATGACTCAAATGTTTTGTCGTCTTAAAACATAGGAATTAATGATTTGGAATGAATTAAAAAGGCATGGAAACCCCATTAAGGGCTGTTGTTAGCATTCGTTATAAACGAACAGAATCTTGCTATATCGATTAATTCATTCATCATTAAGCATTCATATTGAACGTAGGTGAATACGAAACACCAATGAATACTAATCTTAATATTTTTTTTAATTAGTAGCTGAAATAAATATTGATTGCCTATATTAAATTAGTTCTCTAATTATTATAAAGTTACTGTGGAACTACTCAAATCCATATTCAGAAGTAGCTCATCTGGGTATTATTATATTCAGGGAATGGCAGAAATAGTATAATTATTTTAAAAGCATTAGCTTATGTCTGAATGGTAATAGAAATGATTAAATGCTGTTATTTGTTGAATTTTATACTTACGAAGTTTTAGAAGCTTTGGATAAAAAGATCAAGATAGTTTCACATAACCATTATTTGGAATAAAATGATGTTCATCAAATTTAAAAATCTACTCTGAACTTTTCCAGTTGTGCAAGGCCAGAAAAGGTTTGATTAAAAATAAATAGGATGTTGCCAAGGAGACTTTCGAGTGTTGCTGGGCATGAATCATCATTGTCAGTATTACAATTGGGTAAGTTCGTTCCTAAAATTCTTCCGTGAATCCCATTTGTGTGCATGGTGTTGATAAAACCGAATAGAAAGTCTATAATACCCAAAATTGTGATGTAGGTGTAGTATTTTTGTTGTTGAATAGAAAGTTTATTTCGTATTTATATGTATTTTTTTTAATAAAAGTTATTTTTTCCCAAAAATATGGGCTAAATTGGAAGATCTGATATCAGTAAATTTCTATTATTCCTCGGTTTTTTAACAAGACAATACTAAGTAAATTTCGTTTCTAAAATCTGTCCATAAACTTAAAGAGATGCATAATCATTTTGGCAGATGAAAAAGTAAAAAATCACAGTAATCCACCCGAAGGTCGGTTTGGTAGACGAGGTTAGAGATCACCTAGTAATAAGCCCAATGGCGAGTGAAATTCACACAACAGGGTAGGGGGAACAGTTCCTTTCCCTGCACCACCTGTCATTTCCCAGGATGACCTGGTGCCCGAAAAATGGTACACAGTTTAGGTAAAGTTGAGGGTGCCCAGAGGCGTCACCCGGAATCGAACGTGTGCCCTGCGGTTAGTAGCTCAGCGGTCTACCCACTGCCGTAAATATGTGCAATATTTAGTTTCAAAGAAAATTTAAGCAAAATGCACGTTAGAAGCAGTTCCACTGCTACTTTATAATAAGCATACTGTTTTGAATTTCTTCGGTAGTTACATCTTCACATCATAGAGGCTATAGGATTATAATTATTTATATAATTGAACCATGATTAAATGCGCGGTAATTCTGGGAAAAGATAAATGCCAACGCTGATCGCCGATGTGGGAAATTCCACGTAATTTAGTTAACTTTTAGCACCCAATAGTATTTTGTTTGGGCATTCGTCAAAGTTTAAAATCTACCAAGAACTGAGTAAAACAAAATGGGTTTTTAAATAAACAATTAATGTGAATTATGTTAGTTTAAATTATAACAAGGCTCTATAACGGTTTTGCATAGCTCTGCTATTTCGCATAGAATAATATACAAATATTTCTATTTAACAGAATAAATAGGTTCTAATAATAAGGTCTAAATAATAGAAAATATAGGTATTAAATTTTATAATGAGCGTATATAAAACTTAGGGTTCAAACTATGATAATATGTTTGGGATGAAAGTTCTCTTATGCATTTGAATTTTCCTGATTCTTTTAAAATGGTACGGTTAACCTTTGATTGACTGAAAGCCGGGATGTTATATAGTATATATTTTTAACTTTTTTTATTTTTGTGTACCCTTGCTCCGTTGTATACGCCCGTTCTTTTTATGTATTTTCGTAGCTTACGATATGCTCGAAGTTTCGGAGAACATTGGGGTTCGATGGTTCACTTACTGGGGGTATTTATTTTTTTCGGTCTTTTTCGCCTGACACTATTAGCGTAATGCAAAAAAATTGTATTTTTAACTAAATCCTGTTTTATAGATTTCCTTTGGGATTTAATTAAACTATAGCTTCATTTAAAATTTTAATTGCATCTGACCGAAGCATGGAATAATTAATTTGCCCCTCATTTCACAGTATTCCTTTTTTTTAATTGAAACCAAAATTTGTAATGTGCCCTTTCTGATTTTGTTATGCGTGAGGAAACATAAGCTTCTAAGTGAGAATCAGGACGCACTCTTCAGATTATGCAGTCCAGAAGCGGTGAGACGAGAAATGATTGGTGATCAAACCGATAAAAGTCGTGGGATTAGGCTTAGGCTGTATCAACCTTGGCTGTTAGGGACAAGCTAAACAGCAGTACAATACAGTTTACTCTCGTTAAAAGCTCCCTATTTGGTATCAGTTAGTTTTTTCTTACATGATGGTAAGACATCTCTCCTCAGGAATACTACATTTACGTCAACTACTTTTGATTATGGACCACAGATACATTTTTAGGTACTACTAATGAACTCAGTGCCGATTGAAATAAACAACCTCATGAAGTACATATTCATAATATTTATGGCTCAGAGTTGCTGCTGAAGAGTGTTTGCCATATTTAAAGGACTCATTTTTCTTACTAGGCACCAAGAACTTCCTGGTCGTGAAAGTAAGCTAAAGAAATTTATGAATAGATCTTTATAGGTTTCATAGATATCATTCCACTGATTCCGATTTGTCAGCCGCAAGAACATTTTTTATCATATCTCCAAACTTTCACACACTTAAGTTTTGTTTTCTTTGATAGCAGCTTTATCCCCCGATTTACGGAAGTGGATAATGCAGTTGATTTTTTTTCATTGTCTGTTCTTGACACTGCCCCTCGCAATATTATGACGTTGTTATCTTTTATAAGTGATTCATCGCTTTTCGGCATCGCTCTGCGTCCTCTCTTATCTTAAATTGGTGTTTCCACAATCCATTTTTAGTAGTCCTATTTTAAAATTATTGATTGAATAATTATTTCGTGAGTGACAAAGGCGTGGGGGAGAATGAATATCGGTTCGTCTGTGACGTAACTGTATTATTCTCTAAAGATTCAGGTGAACTTTGTAACAGAAAGTATATTAACACTTTCTAACCCAATTTTTGTCACCATTATTGATCATAAGACGTTTGGTGGATCAGCTTCTTTGTGGATTCCATACATAGATACTTATATTCAATGTTTCTTCTGCTTAAAAGTCGGAACTCATGGTGGAAACTTAGCTGAAATCCATCATTTGTTTAAGACATCCGATGAAATATGCAAACAATTGCCATACATTTTTAGGAACTGTCCTCAGCGATGGCCGCATGCACATTTGGAGAATTTGCTGGCATGGTGATACGAGAAGAGTGGTCAGATCGTTGGCATGGGTCAGTACCGATGCAGTACACAAGTACAGATGCCTTTCCGTTTTAGAAACGCTTATACCAGTGGTAGGTTTGCGTATCGTCATCAATAAATACTTCTTACAGCATAGCTTAAGCTACCAGCATATCATCACAGCAATTAATCACGGTTGATTTTGATTGGTTTGTTCAAGGCGAGGGCAGAGCTCATACGAAAGTCAACTCTAAGGCGTCTGAAATGCAAATATTCAGGGTAGGGGTTCGAGCATGTGAAGTTGACACATTCAGGGCAGTTCTTCGCGCATTCAAGGCAGTTACCTTCCCTGCGCCAGTATTGGGTTTTCGTTCAAGTATCCAGAAAATAGCACCGCTTTTCTAAAGGCTTAACAAGAAATTGAAATCTGGGACTCTCCAGTCAGTAGCCGAACGCTCTACATACTGGCCCACCACACCGCCGTTCCTACTAGTCTTGCCAAATTTAGACTATAGCTTGGCGCATCCGTACTAGATCCGTGCCTCCACCATTATGTCGCAAGAATTTTCAAAACAACACGAGCGCGACGATGCAAACACGCAAATAAACAAATATTGTGAATTGGATGAACACTGCTCTATGCCGCTTGGCACACTAGCCCGACTATTGTAGCACAGAAATATTAATCTCTAGTCATGTTTCATTGAAGTCTTAGAAGAAAATATAAATTATAGCCAATTGCCTAATCGGTCGTGGAAGGTTCGGTTATTGTACACTTAACAGAAATGCTTCATGAATATAAATAGGTGCTTATTCTTATTTATATTACCTTTTTCCTTTTTTTTAGTTTTTTATTATTTTTTATTATATTAGACGTGCGATTCCAAATGTGTGTAAATATGACATTGCCTCAATCATTTTTGTAAATTCCTTTGTGAATCCATTGACGTTTACCTTATCCTTATTTAATGGGGGATATCATTTTGACGTAGAATGTTACTTTTCCCGTAAAAGTAGTCTTCAAATATGAGAGTTGCTACAGGCATAAGACCCGCCCAAGAGAAATTAGCGAAGAGGAAAAAGAGTGATAAATTTAAAAATTAACTAAAGCAGCTAATAACATTCGAAGAAGTTTTAAAATTCGTCTACTGCTGTGACCCTATTAAAATTTCATTTTCCAATTTCAGAGTGCCTTAATCATAAAGTGAATGCTCTATCGACTCTTATTCTCCAACGATACTTCATGAAACAGTTCCCTTGTTGCTGTCCTACATTATCGTGAACTCGATTACTTTTACTGACTAACTGTGGAAAAAATAATTTTATTCCCTTAAAAAAAACTGCATTTCCACCCAACCTGACGACTGGATCGCTAGAGAGTTTTATTTTAATATTTCATTCACATTTCAGAAACACGCGCTTTCGTTATTTTCCGGTCTTGATAACTCGTCTTATCTTCCCGCTCGCTACGTTTGATAATTCTTTCCGAGTATTTTGCGAGCCTTGTGTGTTGACGAGGCTCAATTTATTTTCCATGCATGAAATTCTTCCAGAAAAGTGATTTCAATATTTCCTCTCACGTTCATACAATACATACGTTTACATTCCGCAATGGACACTGCATGATGAATCAGATAGTAACTGATTTAGCGCCATTTTTATTTTGTGAAATCCAAATGACGTAGTATATGTTCAAGTTGAATTTTTAATAAAATTATTTAATTTACGCACATTAATTTGATTTTGTTATTATATTATTATACTTGCCGTATAAGCATTAGTTTAGCCGGGGGACTTCCTTTTATTCATATACTTGGTTATTTTGGTATTTTTCGGAGTCTAGATGAATTGAAATCATGTAGCCCAGGCGTTTGTCGATGGGATTGGCTTCAAAATACCAAGCGTTCCAAAATACGGCTTCCGTGAAAAAAAATCAGTACATACATTGTAATATGGCATAAAAGAGTCCAGGAAATAATTATCAAAAATGAAGGAAATTTTATCTTGCGACAATGTATTGTGCACGTTCTGGAAATGCCCCTGGCATCCACTCTCCTTACGTCACCTGGGATTAAATCCAGGTGACGTAATTTCTTTGTGCTGCTTTAATTCTTGCGCAGCTTTCGTTTAGATATCATTTAAGCTTAGGTACAGTTACTCTTTGTCTGAAATGGGGTATTGTGGTGTTATCCGTCAAGAGTGCCTTTGCCAGGTAATGAAATACGTATGCCGACGTGTGGATATATCTCCACTTTTTTCCTCTTCCTCAATTTCATATATAACCTAATTACCCATTATATGCACGCATATGACCCTGGAGTTCACATGTGTATCCCTCAATAACGACCGCTACAAGTATGAGGGGGAAGTCATTACGCGAATGAGCACAGGTACATGGTAAAATATGAAAAGTGCTAATGAAATGGTTGAATAATGAAACCTGGGCTGGTCTATCTGATTGGAGGAAAAAATATTTAACGATTTAACGCTGAGGTATAAATAATTGAAAAAATATGAATTGGTCGGGTTTACTCTTTGAATTCAATCATTTGTTCGTTGCCAACCAAATAATCACATTTGCTGATCGGCTATTGGCATTAGAGTAGTAGGTGTCAAAACAATGATGATAAGGACTCAATGAGAGATAGCAACAAGGTCAAGGGGTACATTATCAAGTCAACCCCTTACGCCGCTTATCCATTCCCTTGCCTTTGCTGCTTGCGCCCGCTATCATAAATCGTTGGTTGGCTTACGTCATTAACTTGTAGTCAGCGCCGTAAAAAAACGGGGCTGCTGGAAAATGCGTTATTTTGGGCGCCTCTCGTTCCTTTAATTCTTAGAGCACTTGTATAGGAAATTGGAATGCATCATATACCATTCGTAGTTACACAAATACTTGTTTTATATTCAAGCTTCACGAATACATCGTGATTCCAAGGAAACTTATCAAGTGAAAATGTATCAAATGTTGTTACTTGATCGATTTCTCTGAGAGTTGGAGGTGCAAAACACGCAGGCCTGAGACAAAGCATCCTGGAGCCGCACGATTCCTTCAAGTATATCAACTATACGTTGGTGATTTTATGAATTGCAAATAGAGTTTGAAGAGTGTCATCTGGTCGTTGTGGTTTTCTATGAAATACTAGGAAAGCTCAATATGTGCACTGTGTCTGACGCAAACATTTCAGGGTGAAGGTTTATTTCTCATTTATAATTAACATGAAAAAAAATAATTTTTAAGGAAGGAATTAGGTGATTTTTTAATTAATGGAAAATACATCGCTGTCATCAACCTGGACACATGCAATTTAAGTCACATTTTACATTTTCATAACTGCGTCAATGACTGGATTCATGACAGAAAGATAGTTTTCTAAGTTCAAATAGATCAGCGCTATTCATTGGGCCAAGAATGTTGTTTTGAATCAACTGGAAATGAACCAACTAGAAAAATAAATTTTAGTTGGATCGCTTAAATGCTTTACTGAATTTAGCTGGTTAGTTAATTAATATCAAGCTAAATAGCTCTTTAGTTTTAGTTTCATTCGCATGACTTAGTCGAGAAGAAAACATTCATTTTTACTTTTTAAGGTATTCCTATTTTTAGTTCATTTTGTTATTCCAGGATGGGAAGATTATTATAAATCTGCAAATTGCTCAATAAGTTATGAGTATAAGAAGTTTTCATTCTTACGAGTAGAATAAATTTCTAAATTCCTTCTTGCAGTTGCATTTTTGGTTGGATGGGGGCGCGGTAGTCCAGCGCTGAAATACTAACCGGAGGGCCCGGGTTCGATTCCATGTGACGCCTCTGGGCATCCTCAGCTTTACCCAAACTGCGTACTATTTTTCAGGTACGAGGTCCTGGGATATCACAGGCGGTACAGAGGAAGGAACTAGCCCCCCTACCCTTATGTATGAATTTCACACGCCATTGGGCTCAGTATTGGGTGAGCACTACCCTCACCTACCAAATTCGTGTTGATTACTGTGATTGATAACGTAGGAAAACGTAGATATTTCTACCTTTACTAATATGTTTCATTACATTCCCGCTTATATCTTTTATCCGGGCCCGTATAATGAAACTATTTGCAACACTAAATTGCAGATATATAAAATTAGCATTTCTCCCTCTAGGTCTCTATAGGTCGGTCGTCTGTGCATCCCAAAGTCTCATCCCTCAATATGCCTTTTATATGTATTTCTTTCAGTGTAACCCTCACCCACCCCAACGCCGCATCTCTTCCCCGACCACTTCCTTCTGATAGCTTCTTCATTAGGCGTGGGCGGTCGATTTCAGTTCCGTCACATAATTTATTCTCCTAATCACTCTGGTCAAATAAAATTTTCGCCCCCAGGTCAAGGCAAAATCTAAACAATCCTCGACGGGTTGCTACGTTCGCTAGCCATTCGTGTCGTCGTATGTCGCCAGACTTGATTTTATTTATCTTCAGAAGATAGCGAAAAAAAACCTCGTGTATGTCATATCTTAGAACTGTCTTCACTGATTCTTTGGGCCTCTAGTGCCGCAAAAAATGAGGCGTCGAAATGAAGATCACTCATACAATTTTCAAGATCATTCAATGCGGATGAAAGTTTTTTTAAATACTAGGATTTCCGGGAAAAAACTTGTAGTAACCGAAGAATAGAAAAAGAGGAAAAAATATAGCAGCATAATGAAATGCATTGAATTTCTTGTGTTTCTTGGATTATAGGAAGAGGCCCAAATTTAATCCGCTACGACTAAAATAAAAAAAGATTTGCCGTTTTCACTTCGGTATTGCTTTCGAATCGCTTGAGACTTCGCCCTGAAGACGATGACTGAGTTAGTTGATGATAGCCGTAGTCCTGCTGAACAACGAACGCCACCCGAGGACACTCTACTTTCATGATTTAAAAATATTTTTTGTTCCCAACCATTGTTGGCCAAAAGTATTGGATGTCACTGACCTCAATGTTATTTGACACTTCCTCTGACAAAAAATTGCTTACCCACCACAGTGAAGAAAGTTACGTTTGGAGAAATAACTATTAAATAAGTAGGTAAGATTCGCCATACGCAGTCAGTGTGCTCAAAACCAAATATAATAATTAATTTATTCAAGCGTGCAACGTAGCTGAACAACTAAAAGCCAGACCATATCTCAATTGCACGCTGCTGATCATCCATGGAGTTGGGCATACCGCTGCTCGAGATAGGCCACCGGCCTGAACGCTCATTGCTTCATCTAACGATCATCTGCTGCCTTTACCGCCCCGGTTAACACTTGAATTAGTCAGTCACATTAGGAAAAGCTATGGTGAAATTTTGTAAAGTCTTTGCATGGATAGATTTTATTGTCGCAGTGCGTGATATTTTTGTTTTTGTAGTATTTATAACAATTTATAAAATAAATTATGCATTAATATTATTTAATTCATGTATGTTGGTCCGTTTCGACCTTTTTTTTACATAAAACCCACATCATCATACAACGAGGGTTTCATGCAACCGTTCCATTGTATTCTGAAAACGACGGGAAACGTGTCGCGAAGGGGCGAAGTCACATCAAAGAAAAATGTGACGACTTAGGAACACGAGTCAGGAAACTGTATAATGGCCCACAATCTTGGTTCGTCCTCTTTAATCGTGCGTGGACATTACTTACTTCATCTCTCTATGAGCTCGGGTCAGATTTTAGGAGCAAATTGTTATCACTGAGCTCATTCACGAAATACGAAGGCTTACCAACGCACGCATACATGCATAGTTAATTGAAGTACGCCCATCCCATCGAATCGGCTGAGGGTAATTTTCCAATGCGCGTCCGGTGATTGACTTCCTCCATCGCATATCGCAATTTCAATATCCATCTCCTAACTAGCGTGAGCGATGATCACTCATTGAGTTGGGGATCACATCCCCCCAAATCACTTTTGATAGAATTTAAGGTGGTTAGAGCAATAGTCGAGGGTCATTGAGTGTTATTGACGTCTGTTATTATTGCAGTTTAACCTCAACTACCGTTTTTAATACCATCTACCTGGTCACTTCCAGGGGGTATGAATATACTTTGAACTTTTTCGTTCATGGTAAGATGTTTTGAATCCATGCAAAGGTCGAAAATACAATATGAATTCTTTGTCAGCGAGTTCATACGGAAAATAATGACAGTAATGGATGCAGATTAAAAATAAATATTATTGCCATGAAATTACTCTATAATTTTTTATTCCCAAGCATTGGTGCGCCCCAGATGCCAAATATTGGAACTAAAGCAGTAACATTGTATCCACAATTGGTATACGTTAGTTTAGTTCTTTTTAAAGAAGCCTCGAATTAAAAATATATTACATAGCAATAGACCATTTATTCTCTCATCCACACTTCAAAGTCTTTTAACACCATGTTCGTCAAAGTTCAGTGAAATAAATAACCAATCAAAAATCTATCAAACGCCTTAAAAGGCCAGGGAGGAAGGATAATGGCTGGCGAGTGTTCAGCCTTCGCGGCCTTCACCTTTGAGTCCGTGAACATAGCTCTTTTTTCTGCCGATGCCGGAAATATTCTAACATATATGTATATATAATTAATATTAATGGTAGCCCACCGATTAGGGTAGTTTTTTTATGGACACCACTACTCTACGACTAACACGACTTTAACATCATAACAACCTATTCTTCATCAAACCATGTTTCAACACCACGTATTGTCTGGCTCCCTTCACTCCTCCCAACGTGCCTACCTTTTCCTCTCGCTTTCCTTTTCCTCTCGTACCCAGAATTCTCCCCCCTATCACAGTTTTCAATAACCCATCGCCACTCAATACACCCAATTTTCCTGCCTTCCTTTATTTTTTCTAAACAACCTTCTCTCTTCTCCTACTAAGAATAGACCTTCTGGGTTTGTTTTCCTTTCTGTCTATTTCACTTTTCCCGTCCTCCCCCACACCCACATCTTAAAAATCAACCTACGTTTATTCACCTGCCTCAACGACCAAGTTTCTGTGCCATACAATACTACAGTCCATATCAAGGTTTTTCACTCATCTTTTCTTTATCTCTTTATTCAGCGTCTTTGTCATCTACTTGCTCCTCTTCATAAAAGATTTCTCATCTGGTGCAATTCTTCTAATGCCCCCATCACTTAGCCCACCTCCGTCTTAGACACTTCCTAAATAGGTGAACTGCTCTGATTGCTTCAGTTTATGCCTTCCAACGTTAATATTTATCTTTGGCTTCCTAATTCTTGAAAATCTCAGTATTTTCGTTTTCTTTGCATTGATTCTCACATTATACGGATCATCCTGATTCTGTAACGCGATCAGCAACGCTTGGAATCCCTTGGCCGACTGACTGACTGAAGCTTCTCTGTCCGCAAATCTGACCGACTTGCTCAATTCCCTATGTTCCCTATCAACCTTATGTTCCTACCTCCAGCCGTTCTCATGTTTCTCTTACCATGTAACTAAGCCTTGAAAAACCGTTGAAATATCACCTGTATTAAGTTTATAAGAGCCCAAAGGTAATGGAACTTAATTAACCAAGAATTCTACGACCCTTCGTTTAGTATTCAAATGCTGAAATCGGCGCTGAAAAATTTGTCTAACTCTTCACACCTTCACGCAGTCACTTACTCCCATCAACGCATTTTCTCCGCAGCAACTTTTCAACGCAGTTTCAAATCTTCCTTGCTGTATATATCCACTATCTTTGAGGATGAATTAGGTGCAAAGTACTTAACGGAAGACAAGCCGGATCTGAAAAATATGATTATTATTGGTAATAGAAGGAACTCTCCACCGTCGATAAGACTTGATACCCTCTATCATCGTTATATATGCCCTGAAAGATATTTTATTGGGATTAGGTAATATTCTTTTACGCTGAAAACATAGTATTCTTTGTTTTAGATATGAATGCGAATAAAATTCTCTCGCGAAAATATGCGTTTCTATCGAATGATTTTTATCGATATAATTTCGATCGTATATCTTCATAAATGCAATTAATCGTGAATTCAAAATTTATGAGAAAAATTCACAGAGTAAAAACCATTCGCCTGAACCGGGACTCGAACCCGGATCCCTCGATTTCCG
>LYUA01000041.1:132113-152768 GCA_002093875.1 Calopteryx splendens | reverse complement strand
GGGTGACTCCGTTAAAGTTACTGTCGCGGCATTTCCCGCAGTTTCTTTAATTCAAAATTGGTTGTAATTAATCGATGGATTTTCTCATGCTTTTGAAATTATTATTCAAAGGTTAAAGGATCGTTTTAGTTAATTTACGCAAAGATAAAAGAAAATTAATTTTAGACTGCTGTGACACTTTTAATACACGGCACAAGCCTAAAACTATATGACCACAAACGACCTAAGCAATAGGATAAGAATGTGAAAGTCTTGAGTCTCGGGCAACTGACCAAGAATAGCATACCAATAGCCGTGCTGGAATCGAGATCATGCGAAGCTGTGTAGCCGACATAGTTGGATAACCCCAATATGAGATTACGAAAAGCCCTTGTTACAGCAAATCAGCAGCCACGTTTGGTCTTTGTAAGGGTTAATCCATCACATCTACATCCGTTCTGATGAAAATTTTTGCAGTTTCTCTCCACCGGAGCTACGATAGTGTAATAGCATTTCCAAAAAAATATCTTTATCTTGCGCTGGAAGAGACGATAAATTTTTAATCATTCTGTATGATTGTTTTGATTACGGTTAGGTGAGATTTATTAGTTGGAATCCGTTAAAAATCGTGACCTAGGAACTAAAGCAAAATGCATTGCATCTTCAGCTAGATATTTTAATGAGTGCCCTATGTTTTATTTCACAAAGTTGGAATATTGGTGATGTGTACTTCATTCCTATCCAAGGTCATAAATTAAAATTTAATCGTCAAAACCGGCGAAGGAGCCATGCAGTCGGAAAATAATGAAATAAAACATACGTTAACATTATTGAGTATTGGCATAAATTTTTCCAGTTATTGGATTTTGAATTCGGTTGAGCTATATGATTTATAAATCGTCGGAAAAAATTCGGTAAAGGTGGAAATAGGTCACTAATTAGCTGCGGTCCGAAAACCCCTTAGGCCTTATAAAAATAGCTCTGATACACGGATATCGTGTGTGTTTGTGAATCTCGAGTGTACATATATGCATACATAGACACGAGGGATGTTTAAAGCAGGCCTTTATCAGGGATCATAATTTTTTAATCAATTTATTGCGCAAGAATTTAATGATCATAATTTTTTAATCTATTAATTTATTGCACAAGCATTTAATTTTATGTTATATTTGTACTTAAATGTGCAGCGTACGAGTATATGCGGTGAACGTTTCATTGATTTGACTCCAGTGTCGTTTAAACATATTCAGTATGCCTACTATGATAAAAAAACTTTTTCCACGAAGGTGTTTCGTCATATTGGAGAGCAGGAAAAAGGGGCAGGTTTTGTCACATGGGACAGGTATGGACTATGGGGAGGATGAGGAACCCATTCCACATTGATTTTGGCGAAATATTTAGCAAAAACATTTTCGATGTGCAGCTGTGCATTATCGTGGTGCATCATTCAGCCTGTTCCTTTGAAATGTGGCATTTTGCAATTGAAATGGCCTTGGAGAATTTTCAGTATATTCCTACAGTGTGCGTCATTTATAGTTGAGTGTGCTGTTACAGCATGTTGATGCACCATTCCCTGAATATCGAAAAATCATATGACCACGGCTTTTCCAAATTTTGAGAATGCTACACTGAACTTTGCTGTGTGTTCTCAGGATCAAAATTATGTTGCTAAGTTTCATGTACAATAAGTAGAGTAGAGTACATAACCTTCGAAAGAAACTCTTCTTCCTGTAACATCAACTGCAAACATATCTGCCCGCGAACGTCCTGTTCGGATATGAGCAGTATCGGAACCCACCGCATACTTTAAACCCTCTTCTAGCTGTACTATAGAAGCCTCCTGTAGCATTAAATAGGCCTCGGCTATCGATTTGTTCAGGCGAAAACAAAATTTCAGTGCAGTGTATTATTAGTCGCGTCTTACCACCGTCATTGCTGTAGGCGAACTAAACATTTTTCAGCTTGCAACGGCTGCCGCTGACACAATACTGGAGCCAATTCAATGAAATTTGTATCGCACATACGTCTTGGTTTTTCGTCAAGTGCCATAGTAAGTTACTCTATACTACTATAAGCATGTCAACACTGGCATAGTTATGCCACGTGACGCACAAATCCCTCTCTCACACACCTACGTCGGCGGCAGGTTCGTTTTCGTCTTCATCACTCCGTTCCACAATCCGTGGCTAACTGGAGAGTCTTATTTCGTCGTCCCCTGTGTGCAAACATTAAAGATTGGCGACGACCCAACCGAAGATTTGGGGAGTATTGAAAAATATCCAATCAATTTTCACTCGACCCACTGTATTGCCGTTTTGAGTCAGACATTGAGTCGAGGATACGAAATCATCCGAGAAATTCTCCTTTTGGGAGGACGTGAACAACCCGACCTTGGGAGTCACTAATTCTTTAATATCGTCCTACCAATTTTTCCTTGAAGTTTCAACAAGTCGTGATTTAAAAATATCGACTGTGGGCTACGGAAGACTAGTTTGTACCCTTCTCCTAAATGTTACGCACTCTGCGAAATGCCGAAATCACTTCGAAAGTAAGGCTTCTTATAGGCTCATGTCGCACAGTTTTAATCCGCTTAGTAACGAGAACGACGACTAACTAGAGGTAGAATAATTTGAATTCCAACTAGGGAAATGATGTTGTGTCGCCATAGAATGGATTTCCCCGACTTGTGCAATATCACCTTGACCGTCTGAGTATCTCCTAAGCTCAATTTATACACGTCAATCTCTCATAGACATTTCTATCTACCTATAAATCAGCCTCAGTCATATTATTTGATTTATCCCCACAGGAACGATGCTCAGATATTTTTTATAAGTTTGCAAATCTAAAATATTCGCCACTGACTTACCAAAGTTTTCAGGGTTTCTGTAATATACAAGCGACCGAAGGAAATTCGTTCTAACTGATCTTGGATTTTGGAATCGTGTTTCCCTTAGTATAAGCAATAATACTTTTTTGGGCTAAAACAGCATCAACAAATCATTTCGTCGCCTAAACAGCAATGTTCTTGGGTAAGGGTTCCCAAACTGTGGACCAAACACTCCATTTGAATCCCCAGACGGGTTGACGGCTTACAAACCGTATGGATCACAGAGGGCCCACGAACTCGGCCGAAAACATTATTGCTGTAAAATATACGGATTTCTATCAATATTCATGCAACCTTGATTACTCGTGTAAGCATAATTTTGTGTGAAGGCATCCATGGGTCTCAGCAGGCTCTAAAAGTCCCAACGTCCCGGTTTTCCGATGTTTCAACCAACCTGTACCTATGTGTGCCGAAAAATGATTTCGCAGTGGCCAATTTTCCCAGTTATAAGAAGCGTGATACCACAAAGATTCCCGATGCATACAATTTCTTTCAGATAAGTTGTCTGTTTGCGGATAAACCTTTCAGAATGGGAGTTAACATAGCTTATGAGGGCGCACTCCCCAAACAGTTGCTGCACAATACCCTGCGGCATCAAGAGACATCGCATTACGAGGTCTGGGGATCCTTAACCTTAACGGAACTTACTCGGAAATCTCACTGTCAGTCAGGGGTGGATTTAGGGCATGATACGGGTAAACACGGGATGGCGGCTCTTTGGGGACAAATATTCTTATATAAATCAGGGCCCAGGAAGATTTGTGTATTTGTAACATTTGTATTTGTAACATCCCTCGGTGCACCTTCATAACCAAACCACAGTAATCAACTGGAAGGTTTGCTTGATCTAGATTATATATTGAATATTCATATCATATTGAATTAGATATTAAACTGTTGTAATTCCTATTTTTTCTATTTGAATTTGAATCGGAAACTAAATCTGTAAAATTGGAATGGATCTGGATTGGATGACAATTTTATAGGAAAACTAATTTTCGACAATAATTTATAGCTACACCATGTATTTAAATGAAGTAAACTTTGTACTTTTCCACAGGAAAAGTACAAAGTTTACTTCATTAGTGGATATAAGACACTTCCACGAAGTCACGCCTGTAAATTTGTGATATCCATTGTTATGGCGCGTCACCGTCCCGTCATGGCTGAACCGGGATCAGATGGATTTCTTTTCCCCGAGGATGAATGGCTCATCTGGTCCGCGCGCCACAAAAAATTCCACAGGAGGCTGGAGGAAGAAAAATCATTCCTAAGATTCCGCTTAGGATGGTTGTTGGCCAACAGTCCCCTTCCTCCTCCTCTCCCGCCTCTGCGTCATGAGGGTGTGACGACCAATTTTCGACCTTCCTCCGACCACTCGTGAATGAGGTGCCAGTTTTTTTTCAATTCCAAGGACCTTACCGTGGCCACGATGCTGAATATTTTGGCGTTTCAATAAATCGTCCGTAATTTGCATGCAGCTTCTTTCTCCACTTCTGCGTTTTCCGCTGCGGCAATGGACCCGCACCAGGACATTGATATGGTCTGGTATAGGCGGCATTTAATGGGAGAAAATATTGCTTAACACTTTTAAAATTTTAATACGCCCCTTTGCGGTAGAATCAATTTCACAGAAAAGAAAAGATTATAAGAAAATCATTTCCCCTAGACATTCAGGTATTTTTTTATCTTGAAGGAAATTTTGGCACCACGCCACAATATAGGTAATCAGTAATCTGAATGCCGATTGAAACTTGAAAAAAATATTGTTGTTCTCAATCATTATACTTGGATATTCTCAAGAAATGAAAATTATCAAAATGTATTTAATTTCATATTTCAAGATACAATAGTCTGAGTTTACAAATGTTCACTGGTTTGTTATAAAACTAAGAAGAAATGAAAGTATTTCGTTTCTTAGAGTACCTAACTATATTTCCATCGCGATCTATTAATGCACGAGCCACTGGACGGCGGAATTAGGGCACAGGTATTTAGATTCGATTTGCGATCGGGTTAGAATAAAAGCACAACTACTGGAGAACAATGTCATCAGAAGAGGTATTTTTGAAAATTATATTATGAACAGTAAATACATACAGCCCTAAAAAAATCACGACACGAATTTTCGTTTTTTGGTGTATCGTACCGTTGCTATGGTATAAGTTTATATGGATATTGTGGTCAGACAAAAACATTAGTTTCACAGTATCATGGTCTTAGAGAAATTTGAGTACATATAAATATTTTACTGGCGATTGGAGAGTAGGCTAAGAGTCGGCATGCAGAGAAAATCATGATCCCAATTGATCCGGTGCTGGTCTGTGTTTTATCGCCAGGTAGAGGAAGAAAGTTAAAAAAAGGGAGCTCTGGGTCTAAACTGAAAATAATAAAAAAACATTTCTGGAAGGGAAGGGAGTAGTGGGCGTGAATAGTTACTGTTGGAGAAGCTGAAATCGAGTCAAGGACACTGCGGGTTCTCTCGGATCCCTTGGTCTAATTTTGGCGTTCGGCGGAACTCGGCCGTGAGACAAAAGCACTCTTGATTCAAATGAGTTGCGATTGACTTCTCTGATCGAAAGCCCCGGATGCGTCCCATACTGCGTTTTAGAGATGCGATATTTAATTTGGTGTACTTTCTTCTTGAAATTGCTGTTTTCCCGATATCCTTCTTGACTTCCATTCACGGAAATAATTCCTCATTCTGAGAAGTCTCAAATTGTTGACCACATCGCAAAGAAATATCTAGCCTGCGGTATTACTGAACTCTATTCCAGCATTAAAGTATGTGTAATCGAAGGAAAACAGTAATAAACATTTGTGGTCATGGTATATAATTGGTATGTATGGAAGGCGTTGTCTGGTGGAATGAATAAGTGAAACGTTCTGTGAATGCAAAGGAAGAAGAACATAAGAGAAGGATTGCGACGTAGAGCGAGGAGTCTTGGAAGATAGCGTATTATTAGCGTATGCGTCTTACGAAGAGAAAAAAGAATATATGTGAAAGTGTCGTGAAAGGAAAGATTGCGAATGGAAGAAGTAGAAAAAGTGTAGATGATTTTGAAGGAAAAAAGCTGTCTTGAAACTGATTTAAAAGGGTAAAAGAAGGATAGAGCAAAGAGATGAAAAATAAGAGTAAAAATAATGGTATAGACTGAAGTGAATACGGGGTTAGAGGGATATTAAGGGCGATGGCAGCCAGCCATCAAAACGTAGGAAGCTGATTACCTGCCTTTGGTGAAAGTCCCACAAAGACTTCGCGCACAGCATATCCACGCCAAGATAGCACGAAAACCTTCATATGAAAGTGCATCCCCCCGTTATTGCACGTAAGCGAAAAATAAGATTTCCAGGTTAAGCATTGATGCCGAATAAATTCGGTGCACGTGAGATACTTGAGGAGTGTTTGCAACAAAAAAGATAGCGTAGATAGGACAAGGAGCGATTGGATCATGAAAAAATGTAGATTTGAAATACCGGCAATAAAAAGTGTGCTTCGCTGGTTTCGTCATATCGAGAGAATGGATGAGACTAGAATCACCAAACAGAGAGAAAAGTAAATTTTGTTAGAGATGTTTTGAACCTGGAATGTAATGGATGGGTGTGGTTGAAGAGCCTCGGGATATTAGAAGCATCATGCACAAAAATGCATGTATCAAACGATATGTGAATGAACCAACGGAGACGAATACGTATGCAGGGATAGAGTAGATATCCATGCAAATAGAATAAAATGAAACAACTGGAACTGCAATGGAATTCGTTTCTTATTTTCATCGGCGGGGTCAAAGGAAGGAAGCGCATTGGCCTTGCGCAAGTATGCAGTCTGTTGCAGGAGTTTGGACCTCATCTCGTCAATGGCCTACTTTTCATGAAAGAGAAATCGGCTCTCTTCATCAAGTCAACATTTTAGTTGAAGTGCACGCTTATTCGGGGATAGCAAGGGTACTATGTTTATTACACTGTCGTCACATAGTGTACGTAATTATTTAATTTTTTGGTTCCGCTTGCTTTAGCTTGTTCGAACGGGAGTCAGAATGTCCGTTCCGATGCGAGACTGGAATTAATTAAAATTAATTTTTGTACATTTACTAACTTTGCGTGACAAATATTCTTTTAGAAGGTTGCCGTGTAAAGGTTGAAATCGTTCGTTGAAATTAAAGGAAAAACTTTGGTTGCGCTGTGGAGCAACACTTCTGGCACATTAAGAAACGCCTATTGCTTTACCATTTCTATTTCCGTAGCGTTGGCGCGATGCGCGTGTGACCGTTAGGCTGCAGGTTGAACGAACGGGGATGCCCTTGTTAATTGACAATTCACATTAGACGCAGGTCTTCGAGATCATATTTAGGTGAATGCGAGAGTAAAAACTACAAAAACTCTCAATTGTTATGAACCTTTGCGAAAAAAACATTGCTCGAAAATTAAAAAACAACGTACATTTTTTACTTTTATTAAGACACCTCTACCCTACCCCTACATTAACGTGAATATTCAATGACAAATTTAAAAAAGCGCATAGAATTTTTAAAAAATGCTTCTAATGTGAGAAGTGCCTATGCGGTTGAAATCAAGTGCCCTTCTGACAATTCCTCGTAAGTAATTGTTTTCCGTGACCTCAATCTTGTTGCAAAACTAACCGCGAGAGTAGTAGATGTCAGTGCAGGGGAAACCGTGCCAAAAAAATGTCATTTCATTGTTGTTTAATACGAAATCCTCGCGCGATTAACGAGAGAGCATTATCAACTTGTTATAAAAACAAATATTAATTGAAAGATCTAAATGTACCGAACCTCTGAAGCAGTAAATTCGTCATTCTTATTAATTAACGCGCAGTGTTATCGGTTCAGTCAACTGTATTCAATCTCTTTTTCCGAAGTACGAAGTGGATGAATTAATGGGGTTCCCCGAAGGGAAGAGGGGTTCATCGGCATTGATGTTCCCTGTTAACATCGTAATGGAGCGGAGTGCTGGATCAAACCAATTTTCGGATTGGTTACTTCATAGCTCTCTATGTCATTCCTCCCTCGAACTGTTGCATGGGCTTGGAAGAGGTCGAGGGGGATACTTTCAGAGAAACTTCCTCCTTTCTCACGTCCGTTATCATCGAAATTGCCTGCGAACGAAACAAAACGGTCCCAGGCAAGATTTTCCTCCTTTTATCCATCCCCCTGCCTGATGAGGAAATGATTATTATCTATGTCGACAGGTGAAAATGTTTGAGTCACAGGGGAAGGGGACGTTGATGCTATTTGCTGTGTGAGTTCCATAAAAAAAAGTGTTCGCAAGAGGTTGATGCCGGAGGGGGAACTCCACCCCACGCCTTTCACAAATCCAATGCAAGGAACTGAAAAACAAAGTCAAATGCCATGACGTATCCTGGGGTCAAATTCGGAGTCTAAGACAAGGTACACGGACCTTACACCCTCGGTTTCCTATCACGAGAAGGGGGATTTTGCCTCCAAAACCAGGAATTGGGGCTAACTCCGAATGATCTCTATGGATTTTTTTGTAATCACTAGGTGGCATTGTTTTTTTAGCCGTATACCTCAGCAATCATGAAACAAGCCACGATACCTTCCTTAATTTTGGAATTATGTACCTTTATGAAAATAATATTTGACTTGCACGTTTCTAGCCTGTATTAAGTTTTGGTCAATAAAAGCGTCTCCGCTCTCTAAATGTTCTTTTTTCCATCTTCAATGACATCATCTAAATAATTTCGTTCTGAGAGATATTATTCTTGCATCCTGATGTTATTTTCGCATTATCTTTTGCGAATAAGAAAATTTACGGGAATCGTCATTTATGGATACATAAAATAGCAAATGGAATGGGCGTGAGTGGAAGGTATACTCAGAGTGCATTAGAAGGAAGGAAAATTCTTGAAAATAACCATCAGAAAGTTCACTTAGGTAGAGAATATACCGACTATCTTTTAACGAGAAAAGGAATGGGTTCACCGTTGAAAATACTCCACACAAACAACCATTCTGTTCGTACCCCAAAGCGGCGGTAGGTACTCATTGTCAGTGGTGATCTCGTCCGACCTTTGCTCCCTCGTTGGGAGCACTCAAAATTAAATCCAGACCCGTTCATGACCACAAGGCGGTGTCTAGAAAATGTAACTCGATAACTGGTTTACAGCAGTTGCTTCTCCAACTCCTTATATGACCTGCATGGACGGTTCCTCAACTCCAAGGGGGAACTGATCTCACATCCGCCGAGTGGTAACGACCTTGCCCACTCGCCATTGCCAGAAGACTGAAAAGATCGTAAAAAACCACAAGATCCAGCGTTACAAGACATTTCATTGAAATACACTGAAGAGTGAATTGTGAGTGCGGCGCGTGTTGGGGATACAGATCTGCATGGATGACCTAAATAGTATCCGCATGTAAGGTCTATATAATTTTATTTGAAATTTTGAGTGGCATAATGATTATCGCTTATATATCGCTGTAGATGAATGCAAATGATTGGCAATTTTAAAAATATATTTTTGAAAGTCTGTCCATAGTCATCACTTGCATCCGATTATAATCCACGATTCAAATTTTATTGTGGATATCCAAATACGCATAACAATAGCGATCTGTCAACCCTCACGTTCCCAAAAGAAGAGCACGGGTAGGAACACAAACCAAGGTGACTTCGATCAAGCGCGTGGCGGCAATGATCGAGGTGGAATAGGATAGCCACTTAAGCGGCCCGGGGAAGGTGGCGAAAGATGAACGAATAGGGCGGAAGTATGGTCGTGAAGGACTTGGGATCACATTTTTTCTTCAATTAGCCTGTTTAGTGGAAGGAATAAGCGATGGGCGTTATCCGCGTCTGTCGTGCGCTGTCTCCTAGCGAATTCATATGCTCAGCTTATTTATAAGCAGATTTCCATGCTTATCAAATATATTTTTCCGGCGAATAAACATCTCCCCGAAATTATTGTTAAAATTTATTTAATGTGAGCCTGTTACATTTTAAAGCATTTATTTGTATTTTTTAGCTATAATTATATCCAAATCCTTGTTTCTCTTACTGGTTTACTTCTCAATAAGGAAAAGCTGGGCTTTCGTGCATCCTCTGCGAATTTTACGGAATTAATGAGATATTTTATTCGGCTCACCAGTTCTTTTTAGTTTGTATCAATTTTTTCAAGTTATGCAATTTCCTTCATAAATGTATTAATTTAATTGATATTTTATAACTTTCGCTTTAATGTAACCGTCAAAATTTTCTTTTACTCCTCTGGGGCACGAAGGTTTTGTTGCGGTACTGTTCCTTGGGGTATTAAAAATACTGAAAATACGAAATAAACCCGGCAGTCTGAAAGCCATACCCCATCTTTTTTGTTTCTATCTGTGCATTTACGACTTAAGTCCGAAATTTAATAATGCAATGTGATTTTTATGGGAAGGATGAACGGCATATTTAACAAATGTGATCGTTCCAAGAGTAGTTGAAGAAACAAGGAAGGAAGATTGGGTGTGTCCATAGAGGCAGGGAGAATTTGATGTGAGCTGCTATAATTACATAGCGAATTGATAAGACTATGTGTTTATTGGGTTGAAAGAAGTAATGTTACACATGGGAGAGAAAAAATGTGACGTCCATATCGCTGCTGTGTAATAATAACTCTTATAATTAGTGGAACTAACCCGAAGCTCCCGTCTCACTCAAGAAATCCAATTAAAATTCATTTATTTTGCAATTGCGGATTCAGGTCTGTAACAGCGCGAGCCAAGACAATGATGCTGGAATTTTATACGGCCTATTTAATGTATTTACCCTCGAGGTCACTCCAATAAAATACCTACCTAATCCATTTGTTTTCGCAATGGAAATTTTACCTGCGGTATAAAGTACTAAGTACATAAAGCCTTACCAGTAGAAGAATCCCTAAGTCTTAAAGCATGATGGTTATGATGAGTACCGTGATGCAACTAAGTGATTTTACCTCCCACAGCCCCACTCAGTTCATGTAAACCGAAAACGCTCGTTATTTCAATAAAGTAATAAAATACTTTCTCATTTCCAACGCAATATTTTTTAAAGCTAAAACATTTTTAATTGAAATCGCCCAAAGACCACCCATTACCCTGAGGTTGCGATTGTGATGCATACGTTGAATTAAATAACATTAAATTGCGAATAGAGTCACTATTATTTGTATCAAGCAATAAGAAACTCTGGTGCTTAAACCAATAAAAATGTTTCCGGGCTATACATTTATACCGCTCGCTCGCGTGTACTTAACTAAAGAATGATACACAACTTGTGCGACCAATCTACGGCTAAATGGGTGCGCAGTTAAAGCTGACCATTTGATATAGCCAAGAATTAAAAGGAAGTAACAGAGGTGGTGGTGCAAATACTAATCGAATTCTAGGGGAATGTTCATATCATTCTTATCATTTACAAACCTTTGGCACGTCATACTGAATCTTATCTTGTATCAGGAGAAAACAAACGGAAATTGAGACGTTATTTTCGGAAACGTAGAAATCGGCAAGGAGCTATCAGAAGGCATTACCAGGAGAACCTAAATGCGACAATTTCGCATTGAAAAAGCATTCATCTAGACCGTAATGTCTGAGACGAATTATATTTTTCCAGCATGTTTCTTGCTTTTGTATGCACTTTAGCATGTGGATAATCGAAATTTATTGTCACAGAAGTTTTCAGTTTTTTTGTTTAATAAAAGTTACCTTACGGGCAATAAATTCTCATTCGCAGAACGTGCACGTACTGACTTAACGGTTGTCTACGAAATTCCTTTTTCATTTGTTAAAATTCCGTGTTTCAAGTTACATTACTTGAAGAACATCTTCCAGTTAGAGTAAATGGTTTAGTGTCCAACGTAACGATAAAACTCTCCTAGCAACACGATTAGCTATGGAACGGAGATTGAATGGCAAAGGTTGCTTGAGTGATCGACCATCACTCAAGCAACCTTTGATGACCAACCATGCGATGGTGAGCAACCACCAATTTTGACACAGGTAGAATAGGTAATGGCGACCGCCTTATTAACTCGGAAAAATAATATGCCAATTTCTTGGTTTGGACATTAAAACAGGGGCCTACGTTAATATCGCAAAAAGAAAAAGTTATCAAAGATTTTTAGAGTATTTTCCTATGTGGTTGGCCAGAAAGCTTCATTTAATTTTTAACCGACCTTCTGCATACACTTACTTAATACCCCGCAAGGGCCTGTGGCGTTAAGGCACCAGCCGTAAAAAAAAGGGAAGGAGATTTCTCTTACCTACCCTGCAAGACGCCATTGGGGTAGTAGTTAACCTTTATATGGAACAAAAAATTGTGGAAAGAGGAAATTGAACCGATACAATCGACAAATAGAAGCTATTTGTTTGAGTTCTTGCATTGTGATTTTTTCCGACTCAACCCCTCAGGCCACCAGAGCAAATTTATGCCTGCTACATGGTGGAAATCTCTTTAACCTCCACGATGGAGCTTTCAGATATATTTACTATCCTATTTCTTTTTTTACCGACGGAATTCCTGTCTAGGGCAGACAAGTATTACGAAAAATCTACTGAAGAAAAGCGATATTTGAACTGCGCTTTCTCACCTAAATGATGGTCTTCGAAAACGGGGGAGAAAGGGCATGGAAGGTGTGGTTTCTTCTCGTCCGAGAAGCCGGAAAACGTTACGCATACTTGACCGTCAATAAGACGTTCGTCAGAAAAGAATTTGCCACAAAAACTTCGTGCTTTCTAATGAAAATTGCAATTGCTTACCTCTACATTTTTCCTTAAAATAATCGCCAGTCCCATTTACAAAGAGAGTATGTGTAAAGAAAAGAGATCATTTGATCCTCTTACCGTAGTATTTTTTTACACATTTCAAAAATATGCACGTTGCATCCGGTAATTCCTTTAGATAAACTGAGTGTATTACTTGGAGGGCTTGAAAACACTGACGCTAGAAGAAATTCTAGATTCGGAGGAGATCCTGATGATTCGATGGAAAACCCTCAACGGCTGAGGCACGTTCTCAATGTTTAACTGTGGGTGAGATACGAGGGTTCGATGTGCATGTTGAGGAGGAATGTTTTTCTCTCTCATGTACTGATTCTACATCGCGAAATTGCGTCCACAATCGGAGAGCCTGAAAATTTCTAATCCTATTTCTATACGCGGTATTGTTACGAGATTGTTTTTGTTAGGATGCCGATTTGATACACTTTTTGCAATAACATATTGAAACACCTATATAAATTGAGCAGTTGGTTTCCCTCCGATAAATATGAACAAATGGAAGTAGGGCCACACTCAACAGTCATCTCGTTTTAAGTATGAATACTGGCGGCTACAGGGGACCGTTTCTCAAAGTGAGATGCCAATTTACAAGTACAGTCAAGACAATCACAAACGTAATATACAACTTTGTAAACCTTATTAATTGAAATGTGGACCAGTGGTAAGCAGTGCAACAAGTTCATTGATAGAAATCTGTATGTATGAGCAATCGAAAAGGATTTTAAAAATTAACTTAAATAAATGAGAAACGGATCCCAGGTGCAAAGATGATGGGGCAGGTCCATTTACCACCCGTAGGGCACTAGGATTAAAATACATAAATCATTAGTTCTCTTTGATACCAAGGGGGAGAGCTCTGGATTTTGGAACCTACATGTCATGAACTGTAGGCATGTGTAGTAAAAACCTACCCGTAACCTCAGTAAAGGATCGCAATATGGGCTGCCAGCAGGGCTGGATTTACCATTAAAATCAATAATTGGTAGAACCAGGGGTTGTCCCAAGTACCTACCAGTATCTAGGATTTGTACCATAGGTCCTGTTGCCTTGTTACTAGTACTTTGCTCTCGGTACCTTTTACACAATTAACAGTGGGGATTGGTCCAGTACCTAAAATACCAAGGAATCTTGCCATAAGTTTTGATACCATGATTTTGTACCCTAGATACAAGACATTTTACACCTTAGACTAGAGGTACCCAGGATAATTGGCCTGATACTCTTACCAAGGATGATTACCCTAGGTACCAACCCCTGAAAGCAACCAAACTAGTACTGTGGTGTGCATTTAAGGTATAAGCTTTTCTCCTTCAGAAACTATTGACATAATTAAGTATTTTCAAGAGTGAAGAACTAAAAATGATTTTGCAAGTTTCTCAAAGGGCATCTAGATTCTTGGAACTCTCATTATGGACATACTGGTTTTAAATTTTAAAGTAGGCATCACCTGATCAACTTAATTGACATCTAATGGTAGATTCTAGTCTGCTATCAGAATAGTATGTGCATGAAGAGTTGGCATATTGGGCGTTGTCTGGGGAGTCACAAACTTAGCACACTGGTATAAAAGGCACTGTTTTATTATTCATACGTTATTCCACAGATCTCAAAATACTAGGTTAACATAGTGGCAAACTTGGTGATATTCATTAGTTACATTCTATAGAATGGTACTGTTGTGGGTAAAGGTACAAGTTATACCATTTAAAGGACGTGAATGGGAAGTAATTATGTATATGGGTTAACCTCCGGTTCACTAACAATATCCCTAAGCTAATGGTTCGATAGCTGCAAAATATTTGTGCACCCAGATAAAAATGGATGTGTCAGATTATTAAAAGTAAACTTTTGTGGGTTAGCAAGTCTGCAATTTTAACATCAATAAAATATTCCTGCCCACTTCCCAATAAATGAATTTATTTCCTGTAATAACAAAAAGCATTAAATACTATGACAAGTCAAATAAAAGATATTCAATTTTTAAAACTTATTTAATCATACATTTTCTTGTAAAAATTCTGGATGAACTGCTTTCCCTGCCTCCAGATTCAATATGTATCTTAAGCTACTAAAGCTGTAATCTTCATTTGACACTTACATTTTCACTCTCCAACCAGTGATTAACAGTTTCTCATAATGGAGTTTTGAAGGTATCCCTTATGTATTTGCATTTAAGATTTTATTTTCAATGACTTTAACATCACTTAACACTAACACCCAGAATGTTAACCAAACCCCAGTGAAGAACTTCATTCTGTATTCTAACAGCTGACTTCCTATGCAAAGGCCACTCATAAGAACGGTACTTTAATCTGAAGCACCAAGAAGTTCGGTGGCCTTGTGCGATTCTTTCAGGTGATGGATAGTAGCAGTCAATCAACTCAGCATTTATGACAACATCACCAACTAGATGCCACAGAAGATACCAAAATTCTTGTTCTGAGTATATACCATTCTCAGAAAAACACACATCAAATATGAATGTTGGAGGATATAAACTTTCAGGAACAAATTTTAACTTCTTCTTGGGTACAAGCATTTCATCATGAAATGATTGTTTGCTTGCATCTTGCAATGAATATCCTGATCTATTGTCATGTATGGTCAATAATTGGCAACCTTTTGACCTAAGCTCTCTCCAGTCACTAGCACTGAAAATCATTAATGCAACATTGTCAAGATTAACTGTACACACATCTTGTACACCAGGTAAACCACAAAACAAATGTCCAAGCACAATCATTTGATCTAATGAGAAAATTTCAAATGTCAGATAACTGAAAATGCACTCATGGTGTGATTGACTATCTGAGACGTTGGCATCCAGCACCCTTAGTATGCAGTGCCCTGGCCCTCCAGCAAGCTTTGTCAAGACACTAAGAACAGCAGTCATAGTCCCTTCCCCAAAGATCATAGCTTCAGTGCCTACTGGAGGCAAGGAAAATGTTTGACCTAGGTTATTAAAAACATGACCTTTAACAAGAACAACAGAACCAGGCAATGATAAATTTTGCAAAGTGTACATTAAAGTGTCTCTGAGATATGCAGGAACACCGTCAACAGTGCATTTAGCTAAATGTAGTCCCTTTTTAAGTTTGGAAGAAAATGGACTGCATCTACCACAAATGGAAGATTTGGCAACCACATTACTAGATATATGTAAGGGCACTTTTTCATCTGCATTAATTATTTGTTGAACATTAACTTCTTTTATTAAATGATGCAATACATATGAAACTGGAGCACTAGTTATTGGGCTATCATGATATGACATACAATGAACTCTGGAGCAAGTTATGGATCCAAAATGAGAGTTAATAGAGCCAGGAATAATAAGGTCATGCAATGAGTCTGATGAAAATGGGTCACTTCCCAAAGGCAATCCAATTCGATGAGGACGGGACTTGCGAAAAACATAAGTTAGACTGTCATCAACATGGAAACCCTTTTTTCCATCCTTCCCATAACCACTGGGAAGGTAGTTTTGAAAAATATTGGCTTGAAAATGCTCTACTCTCTCCAGGATAAGATTTCCATAAGCAGCCATTTCTACAACTTTCCAGGTGTCACCATAAGCTCTTTGACGACGGGGTTGATCACAGGGAACCCCTCCTTGGCCTTGGCACAATGTAACAATGATCCGTGACTTCTCCTGCTCACTAAGACAAAGTGATGCAGACGAGAAGAAGGCACATAGCAATTCACGATTTAGCTGTATGCGGCTTTTCCCACCTACATGTGGGAAATTAAAAATTATGCAGTCATACTTATCATTTAGACTTTGGTTTTCTGGAAGTTTGGTTGCATCAACTCCAAGTATAATTCGAACACCTGATAAAGGAAAAAAAATGTTGAATCCAATAATACTCTTGCTTGCTAATGATGCTCATTTTTTAATTTTTAAAACAAAAATTAATTCTATCCAGTAGTATCTTAGCAATACTCATATACCAAAATTAATGGAAGGCCTCTACTGACAAGAGGTTAGAGACATTATCAATGTGGTAAAGGCCCTTCATGTCTTACAAATGAATCTACTATTTATCAAAACATTTAGCTCTGTGCTTAAATCAATGCAACACAAAGTAAAGGTACCAAATTTATGATAAATGCAGTTTCTGGGACGTCAATAGTAATATAGTGATTACCTAAAAGCCAAGCACAACAGTGTAACCATGGGCGCTAATAATTATCCATTACCACATAAAATTATTTTTAGAGAATATTTTATACTGTAGAAATAGTACAAGTACTTTTACCACTACGCTATTTTTGAAGACGGAAAGAATTGACTATATATTCACCCAATTTTTTTGTACTGAGACATTACGGAAAAGCAGAACCTTTTGGAATACGAAATTTTGCATTGCAGTAATTGGATGGTAAAGTCAATGACGTAGTTAGGGGGGAGGGGCCGCCTCACGCGGCACTTTCGGGAAGAGATATTAACGATATTAATATTCAAGGGGTAGAGTGGGTCCCTAGCAAAAATGGAAGTCTGCGACGGGAGGGGAAGGAAGACTCAGGGACCACCCTAGGTGGCATAAACTCGCGCTCCATTGGATACAGTTTTCTGGAAAAAATTTACCCAAGGACAATTTGAAATGTTAGAATAAAATTAATTTTGTGATCAGAAAACACACCCATAAAAATAACAAAACCCCGTCATTACTTGGCTCTTCATCCAACAGTTTGCTATTTTCATATGAAATTTTTTTCCCTGGTCTATTATAAACAATGTTCTTTAAATTAATAACAGTGTTGGGTATGGTTAACAAATTAAAATTTTACATGTTTACACAATTACAGCACCTTTCTCACGCAGTAGATCTATGTTCGCCTTTCTGGGTTGCTCCTCCGGATCAGTTTCCAAGCATGTTGATGTTATTACCGACGGTGTATCTACTATTCTCAACAAGCTTACAGTGAAAGAAAAATTGCATTCACCAACCAGTAGCACAGCTTGCGCTTTTTTAATGATATCGGCCCACATTGTAAAGCAAATATTTTAAAAATCTCCAAGAGAGAGATATCGGAAGTTGTGATGAGTAAAAATGCAGCGTGTCATAACTCATGACCACAGAGGTTACTCGGAGGCTCTCAACTTCGTCGCACAAATTATGAGACCTTCACTCAAGAGTGTGCATTGCATTATTGTTATATAACTCGTCTTACACAACGAATTTAAGTTACTTGGTACAATAGGATGGCATTACAACGCTCAAGGAGAAACAGTTTAAATCAAGAAAATTAAACTTCGTAGTCAAAAATAAACAAATTCCGACACCATGCGACAAACAACCGCGATGCGACAAACGCAATGTTTTGAAGGTTTTTAACTTTAGCGCATGCGCTCTCTCGGTCATTCATTGCGTTTTTCGGATTTTACGTCAGGTCAGGTAGAACGAGCACGAATTAGGACGAAGTGGCACGAAGGAGGATGCGAGGATGCGAGGCATCGTGTAGATATCAGCATTTTGTGCGTCGTTTGGCTTAGCGGTTTGTTCATGAGTGTTGCGAATTTTTCAATCCTTCCTAGTTTTTATGCAGGTCGCGGTCGTTGTGAAAACTTAGATAGTAACTACGTCGTGTCAATCTCTGTGAACCACATTTGTTGTTGTTATGAAAACTTATCGACTGCCTAGTGATGGACGTTTGGTTGAAAAATTTGTGAGCAACATTTTTAACAGAGAAGGGAAGTTACAAAGCGGCTCATAGTTTATATGTGTTAGTCATCCTATTTTAGGACGCAAGTATAACGTGCTTATTGCATCTGACATGTGATATGCGGGTGCATTTTTGTGATATTGCGAAAAGATGCATTAATAAGTTCAGTGAGAGACGTGTTTTCGTTCACTGCGTCAAAACATAAAAAGTTTAATGGAGATATTTAATTGTTTATAGTGTTTGCTAATTACGGATCACAATGGCGAAAAGAGATTGGAAATTTCGTGTAAGGTGCAATGCCGGACTTGGTGAAACTGTTTGTGTTGTGGGCAACTGTGAGGAACTCGGTAGCTGGAAAAATAGAAATTCTGTCATACTCACAAAGGAAATAAGTTCTGGAGAAGAAGAGTGAGTCTCAGTTTTCTTCTCGTGCAATAAAAATGTTTTTTCTTGTATCTGATGTGTTTTTCTTTCATAGCAATATATGGTCCTGTGTGGTGAGCATTCCTGTGGTGGCTGTTGAGTACCGGTATTTTATTTGCGTGATTATCGAACCATTTGGTGATATGCTCGAAAGGCAGAGTATTGTTCGACAGTGGGAAACCAGTTTTCAGCCTCGCACAATTTTACGTCAAGGTATGTTAAAGAACTTTTTAATGTAGTAAATATTATCTGAATTTTGTAATTTTTCCCATAATTAACAGTGACGTTCAATTTAATACCTCTTTATGTAGTAATTTGAATTTTATGGCTTCATGGTAATAATTAATATTAGTCAAACAGAAAAATATTTCCCCATATATTTTATTGCGTAGTTTCAAAGCACTCTCTCATCCTTTTTATAATATCTTGTTTTCAGAATGTTCTATATTAATGTTTACTACGATTTCCCTATTATGGATTCCTAATGTTGCTCCTTCCAAATTTGCGCCATTGAAATTGTTTCTTTTGTAAACGTGTATTTGTTGTTTTAATGCATTCGTTCCATTAACTGTGCATATACATCCTATTTGAACGTGCGATCAGGTATTTAATGTGCACTCCATGGAGTAAAGTGATACGAAAAATGATACACGTTTTTCATAGCTGTGGTTGTGCAGTGCTTCTGATTTTCTTAGTTCGAAAGATATTTGCATGAAGAGCAATTACTCCTTCATTGATTCCAGTAGTTGTTACAGCATGCGCACATAATAATTACTCAGGGGCTCTGAATTATTATTTCTAGTATAAGATAGCATTTTATCGGCAAAAAGAAATCCAAAGAAACATTTGCGAAACTTAAACCTTCCCAGCTCCTAGAAGATCAAGCGAAGACATTATCTATCGATTGTTAATTTAAGTTAACCGTAGAATTTGGCATTGGCAGCGAATTTTTTTCTTAACTTTCCCAATAGAATGTTCCATCTAGGTATTCCCAGAAGCTCTATTTTAGCTTAAGTTATCAACTCATCTTATGCTTTACAACATCTCATGATCAGTTTTATGATTGTACAATACCATCCATTTTTCTGTCTTTTACTTGACAAATCTATTTGCTCATTCAAAAATATTTTAGATAATATAATTAATTATTAGTATGAAAAAATGAAATTTTCTGAAAACTGCCATAGGTTTATCCAGTTAGTCCTAATTATTATTAGCTGGCACACTTAAATATTGTGATTAATAATTGAGGACTAATGGGACGCAATCCTGTTGATAAAAAGTTCAAAATACCTCTTCATTAAAATTATGTCAAAGTGAAGGACTCAATATAGTGTGTTCATTCATTGCCTTCTATGTTTTAGTGAGCATTTTAATTGTATCCTAATTGCATATTTTCCATCGAGCAGGGAAGGCAAAATGGAAAGAAGGCAGAGGTAGGATAAACATTAGGAGATGTGAAAAAGGACTAAAAGTGATAATAAATTCAATGCCATGGGTTCCAATGGGTGAGATAGCGAGAGGAAAGGTAGTGACTACACCTTCTAAATACTTAAACACCAAATATCTGTTATAAGATTATCATTCCTACTTGTTACATTTGGTACATCTCCTTCCCAATTGTTTATGTTTCCCCTCAACTTTTATTTTGGGAAATGATACATTAATGCTAACCATGGGCATTTATGTTAGAAATATAGGTAAAGGGAAAGTTTCGAAAAATTAGTTAGTTAATATTTCTGAGAGGGGGTTTTCAGGAGTGGAGGATGTGATGGATTTTCAAGGTCGCCTTCCACAACTTCCCGAGCAAAGCAGTGAGTTAAGGCCCATTTACACGGGGAATTAATTGCTGCAATAATTGCACGAACGACTGCACAGGAATAGAACATGTTCTATTCGTGTGCAGTCGTTCGC
>LYUA01000041.1:120938-132104 GCA_002093875.1 Calopteryx splendens | reverse complement strand
GAACGACTGCACAGGAATAGAACATGTTCTATTCGTGTGCAGTCGTTCGCGCAAGTATTGCAGCAATAAATGCCCCATGTAGTTACAATGGTGTAGTTGTTCCCTTTTTTATTTCCCTTCAATGAACTATTTATTTGAGGACTTAGTGTTTTAGGCTTACATGCATGCATTGAATAAACGGACCATTTTTCATGCTTATTGCATAAAAATTGGATAAAATGTGTACACTATTAATTTTAGATTGCAAATGTATTATTTGCAAAAAACATAATAAATAGCTCCATGGGAGTGATCAACATCTATTGGTCAAAAAGCTTTTAAGATATTCAAAATTAGTTACTTTTAGAGCAATTTATTTTTTATGCAATTTATGTATGAACAGTTTACAGTTGAGCCACAAAATGATCATCATACAACAAAGCTTGACAGCTACCTCAGCACTGCACTATGGAAGACCCTTGAAATATGATCAATATCTCTTAGTCACTATAACTTTATTTTTTATTGGATTATTCTAATTGTATCCCTTAAACATTTTTTGAAGTTTTTTTATGCTACCAGAAACTGATACATTTGTGACTATTTTAATATAAACTTTCCCATATTTTTTTATTTTTGTCATATTCTTACATTGTATGGGGATATAAATAAGCTAATCTAGATGCTGAAACTATACATGCTTTATAGTGAAAATGCAAGCTGTTCCCAGGCTAAAGTAAAGTGACTCATTCTGTAAAAAAATTGTTCTTGAAAATTATGATGCTTATAGTGTATGGTTATTAATTAGGATTTGTGAAAATATAATTTTTCTTTTCTTTTAGATGGCTCCAATTGCATGGAAAACCCCGAGCCTGAAGAATTTGGAATGCATAATAACATGAGTCGAGTAGAGGGAGGCTGGCTAACTGGTGACACCGTACTTCAACTAAAACTCTTTGATAACCCCATCCAGCTCTGGAAGAAAAAGCTAAAAGGGAAAAAAGTGAGTAGGAATTATAAATTTATTCACTGTGCTAGGATAGATTTTGCCCACAGATTGCTCTGAATTGTCTTCCCTAAGAAAACTTGTTTTAAAAAGGGAAGAATGAATTTAGATGTTTGATGAGGGATTTGTGCTTAAAAATTGTTTGAACTTAATGGGAGTTGGTGATTAAAGTTGACTGTTTATAAACATAATAAACTTTACCACTTTATATGCCTCATGATTCAGCAACTTCACTTATGGGTACACAACAAAATATTCGAATCCAAAATATCAGTTTATAATAATTTATTAAAATGCACCATGGAGAAATTGAAATATTAGGACACTTTTCTTTAATAGATATCAGTTATCTTCCATATGACATATTTCTGAAAGTGTGAAAATCCTCATTCTTTAGTTTGAATTTTTAATTAGATGGAGTAAAATGTTAAGCATTCACATTACTACTTGGACTTGGAAAAATTTGGTCCCTATCAGGCTAATATGAAGTCATGCTGAGTTTATGATGTTGTGGCTGCACGGAAAATGTATGCTCCTAAACAGTGATTACAATACAAAATATCCTCAATTCAGTGGTCAAAAATTTGATTGGCCCACATATGGCAGCTTTAAACAGGTTTCACTGTGTCTGGCTACGAGTAGCTTTGAAATTTAAAACAATTAAAGTTCACTCTTCAAATTATGAAGCTAATGCATAATTACTTTCCAAAACTAACTTAAAAAATCACCACATGTCTTATATTTGAAGGTTTGGCCTTCCAAAGGCTAAGATTCTCTACTGGGTGCTATTTTTTCCCCAGATGTTCAGTACTACCTATTCTGACTCCATTATGTTTTTATCAATTATATTTACTTAATAATAATAATTATTATTATTATAAGGAACTATAGCTTAAGTTGTTACAATGCCACACTTTCGTGTGGGATGTTAAAACCTTTTTCTTCAGTGTGCCCTACTGAAATGGGGGAGCGTCTTATATGCTGTCAAATACGTTATGTTATTTTGTAACAAAATTGATTTTTGGCTCCAACTGGTTGTTATAGAGAATTACAGTATAATGTTAACAAAAAAGTAAATTAATAAGTTAAGTGTAACTCAAAAATTAACATAATAACTTAGAGTTTATCAATTTGCTCCCCAAGTGTAGTGTAGAATGTAAATATTTTTATTTTACAAGTGAAGAAATGTAGCTTGCATTACATTATGTTCATTTAAACACATTATATTAAAATATTCATTTAAAGAATAGATGCAGAGTATTTTAGTTTTTCCTGATTGCACTTCATTTTTGCCTATCAGAATTTGCATGAACTTGTAGATTTTTCTGGTGTATCCTATATTTTTTCTTCAATCTCCTGATCAAAACTATTGCAAACATATATGAAAAATTCATATAGTAAAAATCTTTCACCTGAACCAGGACTCAAACCCGGACCACTCAATTTCCAGCTGAGTGCTTTACTCAGGCATCCTCCTACACTGTGAATTTCTATTTGTTGAAAATTTGAAATTTCAATCAAATTAATTGAAATTTTTTGCATATGTTTGCACAGCGACAGGTGACTCTGTTAAAGTTACTATCACAGCATTTCCCGCACCTCTACTGCAAAGGGTTAGCAAATAGTGGAATTTTCTATATACTTTCTTTTCAATTATGGGATAGTCAGTCATTATTGACTTAATTTCCCGAGTCTGTTTTCAATGCAATCTTCTTCTCAGCTGTCATGTTTCTAATTTCAGTAGAGAATATTAAATATCCAGGTACACAATGGCAGAGTGATATAATTCTGCATAAAAAGATGGTTTACAAAAATTTCACTCATTAAGGTATTTCATTTATAGTTCTCTAGATTATTGAATATGACTTGGTGTGATAGAAGACAGTTGTCAGTAATCCTAATTTTCCATTATGGTACATACTATTTTACTTTTATGTTAAATTCCTATGCCCAAGTCTTTTCACTAACATATATGATCTTCTTAGCCACACACAGCTTGAAAATAAATGTGCCATTTCCTAAATCATTCAAGCCAGCCATTGCTATTGTTCTCTATGCTTAACTCTTTTGCCACCTGATTACCCCTCTCTTGTAGCATGGCTCCACTCACCAATAATGTAGTACCATTAGTATGCACACATTTAAACCACTCAAACTCAAATTCATTAACTTTCCTTACCTTTGATTCTCTTTTTAATTTATTCCACAAGGCTTGTTTTCCTTGCAGTTTTTATTGCTTTCTTTCTTCTTCCCCATTGAAAATAAAATCATATTGATATCTGTCCTACCATATTTGAAATTTTTAGCTTTTTCTTACCAAACTTTCTTTCTCTCTCTAGTTTTCATCTCTTTTCACATTCCTTCTTTCCTCCAAGCACATCAACCTTGTTTCCTTCATTCTTCATTGGCTAAAGCCACAATCAACAATCATAGCTGTTAACAGACTTCCTACCACAAGATATAATAGGTAACTAAGTAGTAAAGGAAACAATGCAATGTACTGGGATGAAACCAACACATTTTGGGAAATTCCATGATTAGCAGATTCATCAGGAGAGTGCCTATTGAATTATATAAGGCATTCCATATGACAAGGGCGAAGCCGCCATTTTCTATAATCACGATAATGAGCATGTGAAGTGTGGCCATTCGATAAGGGTGAGCCTGCTGTTGGTTGAAAGAAATTAAAATAAAACAAGTTAAGCTAAAGAGATGTGGTTTTAGGAAGATTGTTGGCTGTGTCAGTACAAAAAATGGGAGAATACAAAAGTTTTTCGGTCTCATAACGGGCTCACCTTTGTTTTGCATAATTTCTCATGGCTAATGCATGGAAATTATCCAAACTGGCCACTTGGTAAGGATCTTGATGCTCGCATGGGTGAAAGAGTACCATTCTCTTGTGTACAGCCCCTCTACTTGCCAGGTTTTTACCCACCTCACCCTTTCCCTTACAATGTGATGTCAGCTGGGCATTGAAATGTATAAACTGAATGGAAATGGAGACAGTTGAGAAAATACACATTACTACTCTCCTCACCTTCGCCCTTGGTATGTCATTGGTCTCCCACTCCCTCTTCACTTGTGAAGGATGCTTAGAGATGAGGTGACTGCTGAAAGGAGTGGACATTTACATTGCCTGATTGTAAATACGGTAAGCTCCAGATATAAAGTGGCTGTTTATTGAGGTGGCTCTTCAATAAAGGTGGCCATTGAGTCAAGTTTCACTGTATGTCATTAGATATAAAGTCTTTTGAATGATTTAATAGCTAAATAAACCATTCATTTAATTTTTTGGGCCTTCATCACTGACAGTATGCATTTCAATGTCTCTTGAATTAATTAATTTAAATATATTATTGCAATATTTTGATTGATCTACTCTAAATTTATGGCATATTATTTAATATGACATTTTCTCATAATAATGTCTTTCATCTTGAACCAGGTTAGCATAAAAGTGACACCAGTATCTATTAATACATCTCAAATGAGCATTTCACCATTTGTTGAAAATTCAATGGACGAAAGTGTTGATACTGGAGATGTTACAGACAGGCAACAGTGCTGGCCAATCGTGGAAGTAGTCGTAAGTAATCTACTGATGTGAAAAAATGAAAGTATCCAGGATAATAAATGAGGAATCATGTATGGCATAGTGGTCTATGCATGCAGCTTTCATGCTAGTAATATATTATGGTTTAATTTCCAGTCCAGGTGGACTTCTTCAGAGATAATTGAATTTGTATTCCATAGCCATTGAGGGTATTTATAATCCTCCATGAAGATGTTGATTATTTCAAATTAGAAGATGTTAATTAGATTCATAAATCCAATGGTTAATATTTTTCTTGTTTAAGATTTCCTGAGGAATGTTATAGAGGGTAAAATGTTGGGCAGGAGAGGTAGAGGGAGGAAAAGATAAGACATGCTGGATGAAATCAAGGGTGGTAGAGGGTATGCGGGTATTAAGGAAGGGTTATTGTAGTGGGTGTCCATCAGAAACCTACCTTAACTGGTAGATTACCAATAATAATACTAATAAGTTTTGCCAGTGAACAAAAGCCTAAGTATTGTAAATATCATTTCATAGAAATGATTCTGCTGTTTCAGTATATTACCTGATCATTAACACTCAAATGCAACTGTCCTATGTTATATTCACTTATTGTTGTAATTGTAACAGGGCTAAATAGCCCCTCCTGGTTTGTTTTCAAGTGTGTTCAGGGGAGAACCATTAGAGTTGATGCACTCCCATGTTTGAGGCAAGACCCAAACTTACAACCTTTGAGTTAGTAGTGGGCCACATCACTCACTTGACTAAGCTGGTTGACTAATATTTCACGATCAGCTTTCTAATTAATTCTTAATTGAAGTGCTTTCTGAAAAATGCAGACTCATAGTCTGTAAATTTCTCAGGAAAAAAGAGCTTGTCCAGGCTTGAATCATAAAAGTGGGAAAATGTAAAATATTGTTCTGGAAAACTTGAGAAGGTAGAAAAATTAATGATAGGTAATTTTTTTCACAATTAATCCTAATAGGAAATAAACAAGCTCTTGTATAGTGCTGACTCAATGAAGGCTCCTCTTCTGTGAGTGTTAATAGAAGGGTAGCTCACTACAGGCCATGAAGCAACATAGTGTGCCTGCTTCAGCCAAAGCAAGAGTAGCCTAGGGGGAAAATTCTATTGAAAAAAATGCTGTTTCGACTTATGCTTTGAAAACATAAGGACATATTTCATGGGCTAGGTCAGTGGGCAGGAAGTCCTCTGCTTACTGTTTCATACCAGAGATTATGAATACATTTTCATAATTATTGAATAAATTCTTATGGCAGCAAGTACTTTCTTCCAAAATCTAGCAAAACAATTGAATTATCAACTTGCAAGGTCAATGTTGAGAAGTATTTTAATATACAGGAAAAATGGCATTAAGATTTTACTGTCTTTGTACGGATTGGAAAGAAATTTGTTTAGTCAGTTTTTTTCAAACCTGAATATTTTGATGTCCAGATTTAATTGTTTCTTGAATTTTGAAATAAAGAGGTTTTGCTCTACTGTATGTTTGTATTATATGAGATACTTTCAGTGTGTCAGTTGTTGAATGGTTTTATAATCATATATGAATCAGTGCATGTTGCATGTACATATGCACTTTTATAATTTATAGTGCAACAACATAGTTGTGATACAAGTGGTAATAAATGCCATATTTAATTCGTGGTAAGTTTTTCTCACTTGTCAATTTCTACAAAATTTTAGGCTGAAAAGCCATAAAATGCTGGGAAATCCATTAATTCAAATCTGTGATGACCCAAATTGTAAACTTGCATTTTTTTAAAGTATAACTTTCTGAAAAAAATCTTGTTGCAACTGTGTATTTAAAATATAACTAGGCTTTATCTAAAATTGCTCATGTGAAGTATGAAGGATCACATAAGTTTTTCTTCCTTGAAAAATCAATCATGTGCCATATAGAGTTTATCAGTGTTTAATTTCTTTTTATGCTGATAATACATTGAGAAAAGGTTTTCCTTTTTTCTCTAACTTAGAATGTATTTAAATTGCTATTTTGTTGGCCTCTACCAAGATGGGGCTCTACTGAGGCCAATGAATTCCTGTCTTATTTTTAAACCTAAAATTTTCTTGGAATCATTTCACAAGCTAAAAAGTGCAATTAAAATAGGTTTTCTCCACTGCACATTCAGTGAGCTTTTGTGTTGGTATATCATCAAGGCCATGAATTAAATTCTACGTCAAATTTTGATTTATGTTCTTCCTACACTCATATTTGTTTTCATAATTATCTTTACAGTCCTTAAATGAGGACAGTCATGGTGATCTAAGGAGGCAAACTCAGTTTGGATGCTTGTACAATGAGGATGATTTCCTTATGTTCCAGATACATGTGTCATATTTAGAACGAGTGGTAAGTAAATATTTATGCCAGAATTTTATATTATTGCCCTAAGTGCTAAGTCAGTACTCTTTATAGTAATTATTTTGCCTGAAAAGATACATTTCACTATATTTTCAGTAGCCTTACATTAAGAGCTAACATTTTTCTTCCATTTCCTTTTCAACATGAGTATTAGATCATGTATCTGGATATTGGTTTATTCACAATTTCATTCTAGCATGTTTCTTGTTTCAGTTTAGCAAAAAATTCATCTAAATTCACTCTTATGGAAAAGCAGCCAAACAATTTTCTCTGTGAATGACTTGTAAGCATAGATAATAATGCTTACGTAGATTAAAATTTATTTTACCATGCCCGAGATGGTAGAGGCCAAAAATTTGTGGAGTTCCATTTTAGTGTATGAGAAAATGATTTCGATTTTGCAACCATCGTAAAACCATTGTCTTGTGTTGTCCTTGATGATAACAATTTGTTCTCTGGATCAGAAGGCAGTAGAATTGTTTTTGAGGAAGGGAAGAGGAAAAGCAAATAGCATGATGATGAAATACTATCAGAAACTATGAGTACAGCTCTTGACTTAAATGATTATAATTAAAAAACCAAGAAATTATTAGAAGTAAAAATTAATTCCATTTCAAGCACCAATTTGCAAAAGCTGCATTATAACTTTATTACTAGCACTACCTTGTTTTTAGATATGGCGAGATATTTTCAGGGGAAACGGGTAATAGTAAACAAGCAGAGTTTTGTTCATCTGAGCACTATCGGGAAAATGAATACACAATTTTTGGGTAGTAGGGAATGAAGAGGTCTTTCTTACTGAGTGGGGCGACTGGGCCCTGAGGAGATCTTGCTCCTGAGGAGATAAGTGGTCGCAGCAAACAATACGGGACGAGGCAGGTAGACGACCATCAAATCCCCCATTGATCCTGAGTTTCAAAGGATTTTGGAATGGAGAGCGCAAGCATGGTTATTCCCAAGAGATCATTTCATCACCAAAAAATGTAATATTTTTTCTTAGACACAAGTTAAAAGCAAATATTGGATCATGTTTCTTGCAATCTTCTGATTAATTTAGCACCAAAAAGCATGCAATTCCATTGACCTTCAGATAAAAATATTGAATTAATCAGGTTGCATAGGGAATAAATAATCATTCATAATTATATTAAATGAAAATAATAACCTGTGAGTTTAATGGTATTATAAGCATAGATATTGTAAGGCTCTGTTCTCAATATGTGGGCTCATGTGTCAAAGTACACTGAAGAATATGAGAGTGCACGGCGTTCAGCACTTGACTGCACTGAAACTCTGCTCCACTTTTCCACTATTTATTGTTCTTTGCTCGTTTTACAGTCATGGCCATGTTCGGAATAGTTGTATTAAAAATAATGCGCAAATAAATAAGACTCATTAAAGGGCATGGAAAATATTATGAAAACTATTATTAAATACATAAAAGAGCAATTAATGATTATTCTGAAAATATTTTATCCTAATACTCAAAATTCTTTTTTTGCTTTTTCAATTCTGTTATGTTCTGGAGCCAACTTAAAAGAGTTACAACATTTGCCATTTTTTTCAATTAACATAAAACTTTTCTTGTTAATAACTTTTCCATCGGTAGTCATTTAACACAAATCGTTACAACCGATAAAATATATACATTTCTTTTGTCACTAGTGGGTCACGAATATATAAAACTCTGAAGGAATGCTTGGGAGAGTTGAAGTACTTGAGAGGTTTTTGTGTCCTCCTTACCTCTCACAATGAGCCATTTATTGCCATGGCAAATAGCTCCGACTGGTGGGTACGTGCAGTGTTGCCAGCTCATCAGAAAAAGACGATTTTAAGGAACTTCCATTTTTCGTCATTGGCAAGTGGTAACTTTTTTGGTCCGGAACTGTACATCATCATCATCAAAAGTTGTCTGCTTGCACAGGTCCCTGGTGCCTCCATCTCTCTCTATCCTTTTGCCCTCCTCTTCAAGTCCCTGTAACTACCTCCTCCTTTCAGATCATCAATCATCTTCCTTCTTCCTCTTTTTGGTTATCCTTCCACCATTCCTTCTAGCACATCACGTAACAGACATTCCCTCCTCAGCAGTGCATGTTCAATCCATTTCTTCTTCCTGTCTAAAATGGTGTTTAAAATCTTTCTTTCTTCCCTTACCCGTCTCAATGTCTCCTCATTTCTAACCTTGCCAGACCACTTTATGTTAAGTACTCTCCTCCATACCAAAATTTCTAACCACTGTATTCATTTTCTTTTCTTTCCCACTACAATCCAGTTTTCCCTACTGTATATTAAAATACTCCAAACAAAACACTTGGCCATTCTCTTCCTCGTTTTCTGATCCATTTTATTTAACATCCTTTTAAAACATTAATAACATTTTCTTTCTAAAAGCTTCCTTTGCCACACCAATTCTTTTTTGTATGTACATAGATATTGGGATTTGCTTACAATGGAATAAAAATAAACTTAAACTAAAATATCTTCAAAATACAAATTTATGGTTGATATTAGTTGATACAAAGATGAATTCTCTAACCAATAAAATATTTGAATGCTCCTATATGGATATTTCAGCCTACAAAGGTGTTGGCCAAAATATAGGATCATTGAAAGTTTTTATTGGCTATAAGATTTATCTCTGTATCACTCTCAGGCAATAGCTCAGGCCTCTTCTTTGATATTAGTTTATCATAATAATAATGGTGGTGTTACAGGTGGCTGTCTGGTGACTTAAATGCTGTTTCTGCCACTGATATCTTATAAGTCCTAAGTTCAATGAGCATTCAGCCTTTTTTTGTAATTGGTTGTGATGAAAGTAGCTACTTGTTGTAAGTTACACTTGTGAAGTTTATGAACGAATAGTACAGTCCCTACTTCATTGCTGTGATTTGTATGTGTGTGTTCATATGTGCTTATAGTAATTAAGTAGGACTTCTGAAGAAGAGGAAGTTCCTAAACTATAATATAATAGAAAAAGTCTCAGAAACTGACCCATTCAATTGTTCTATGTGATATTTTAGTCAATCAACCTATGTGCATGAAGTGCCATACAATTATTTTAATTTATATTCTTTTGATCAGCAAATTCATAAAATGTGCTTTGTGTTTTATATAGGTACCTGATAAAAATATTACTGAGTGAAAGAGTAATTGACAGGCATCATTCTATTTTATATTTCAGTGATGAAATGAGATACTAGCTAATTCTCAAATATAATTTATCCTAACTGGAGTTTCGACACATTGAAACTTTCTAGGATGAAGCCTGAGAGATGAAAAAACTACCGTATATGTATAAATGTATGTCAAACGTGATTCTAAGATCAACCCCCCCTTTTTACAGAACTCCACAAGGGAAAAATTAATTTTAAGGAACAGCCAATGAAAATAGTAAGAACTAAAATACTAAGACATTAAATTTATAAAAGTTTTGTGCATACACACAAAAATTACAATAACTCAACAAAATTTAACATAAATAAGGGTGGTAAATATTCTTGGACAACAAAGGGAAGGAGAGTGATCAACTCTTTGAAGTAAAGCATTTTTAACAAAAATGATTCAATTTGTAGTTTTCAATACTTGCTGAAAATAAATGAAGATATATTAATCAAAAAGAATATTATTCAAAATTAAAGAAATCAATATTTATAATTAGAACTTCACTTCATTAAAAAAAATCATTTTGGTTGAATTAATTATTACTTTCACTGTTACCTCTAGATTCCTGATGACTATGTTCTTACGGAGGCATCTAGGTTTTTTATGACCCCTATTTTCGATGGCCCAGGTTGTTTTACGTGGGATTTTTGAGAGCTCAGGTTTTTGCCATCCAAGTGTTTGGCAGAATGGATGTTTAACTTCTTAGTTTTTGACAGCCCAGATTTTGGCATTCAGGATTTTGAAAGCTGTTAAAAAACCCAGTTGATGCTTATGTGGCCGGTTGGTTGCCTTGATCTGGTCATTTAGATTGTTGGCACCCTTGGATGGATGGAAAAAAATAAAAATACTGCATAAAGGTTTTCCATTCTTAAAATTCTTAGTCAAAATGCAACTTGTATCCTCTATATAACCTTAGTTTATTCTTATCAAATTTCAATAGGGTTAATGTGGTAGCTATCTGTTTATTCAGGATTATATATGATGACTAGTGCAAAGGGGGTGAGGTGGCCCAAGGGTAGCACGATTGCCTGTGGAGCTGAAGGTCGCGGGTTCGATCCCCGGCAAAGGCGAATAATTTTCAGG
>LYUA01000041.1:105085-116998 GCA_002093875.1 Calopteryx splendens | reverse complement strand
AGGGAACTTTTTTGAGACATAATTTAGGAAAAAAGGTGCGTCTTATATGCCGTCTAATATGGTATTTACTATTGTCATGAATTATAAACCATTCTATTCAACCCACTCTCCTATAATGCATAAATCTTGTTCTAATTTTATTTTTACATTTTCCCAGGAAGAAGGAATGAAAAAATAAATTAAAAACTAGCACTTGATATTGATCAACAGATCCAAGTTTTAAAATTTTCATTACTCTTCAGTAGCATTGTATTGATGCTGTTGGCATAGATCACAAATTTTACTCTATCCTTTTTCTTCCTCAGGTGCTTGTTCCTATTACTGATAAGCGCCATCGTCCCGTAGGACAGCTTGCCCTTGAATATGTAGTTATTCGTCCTGTTCAAAGTTTTGAGTGTGACATGGCAGCCTCCTATGCCCGACATTGGAAGCATACCTGGAAAGGTCTTGATGTGGGTCATCGAGGTGCAGGTGTCTCCTTTAAGACACAGACAAAACAGTGAGTTGTAATTTCTAATTTGAAAAATTGTTAGTTTTTATTAAAGTGTTAAGTTTATGTGATGTAGAGACAATGGAAATGTCTCCAATTCAACTTATAAAATATGATTAGGTTTTCAGTAAATGATTGTCAGTGTATCTTGACAAAATTTTTTCTCATTATGAGGCAAGAAAAGTCAAAGTAATAGATGATATGCATATTGTACTTACTCCACCTTACCCTATAAGACATCCACCTTACTTTATAAGCTCCAACTCCACAGTAAGCAACCCTCCTCAGCCAACCACAGTAATTAACCCGAAGGTTGGTTTGGTAGGTGAGGGTGGAGCTTACTCCATACTAAGCCCAACAGTGTGTGAACTTCACACATCAGGGTGGGGGGGCCAGTTCCTTTCCCTGCATCACCTACAATTTCCCAAGATGACCTGGTAACCGAAAAATTACACAACTTGGGTGAAGGTGAAAGTGTACAGATCGTACGGAATCACCTGGAACTTGGGCCCTCCGATCAGTAGTCCTGGCCTTATGACTTGCTGGCTGAGGTATTTTTTAATATACCCCAGGACAAATGTATTTTGTTGCGAAAAAATTTATGACAAAAATGTATGCTCATGATTTTTGATGTCATAAATGGCATTTTTTTTGGAAAGGGATTCATTCTTATAAAGTATGAAAAATTTTGAAATATTTGAAACTTTTTAAATATATTTTTAACAATTTACATAGCATTTACAATTAGTGCAATTTTTTTTTCATTTTACTAAAACAATATTAAAATTTCATTTTTTTGTATGCTAAATAATTGGAAATAAATTTATGCGAAAAATTCACAATGTAAAAATCATTTGCGTGAACTGAGAATTGGACCCAGATCCCTCGAATTTCGGCCGAGTGCTTTAACCGAAATTGAGGGGTCTTTGTTCAAGTCTCAGTTCAGGCAAATGATTTTTACATTGTGAATTTTCCAGATTTGTATGCATAGCAGCGGGTGATTCCATCAATGTCAATGTCTCTGCTTTTCTCACAGTTCTTGGAAATATATTATAAATTATAATTTTTCTTAGGGAAATCAACAAATAATTAATCAAAAATTATATGTTTGAAAATTAAACTAGTAAATTCATAATAATCAGCCACATTCTCCTTGTTGAAACATTTTTTCCTCAACAACTATAGGAAAAATAATTCCTTTTCACATTTATATTTATCAAATTATCAGCCAAACTAGAGATCCCTAATAACATTTAACATAACAATGCTAATATAGTTACTTAATTTCCTAATGTATTGCTAGCAACTTGCAAGTTTTACGTTGAAAAGAATCATCATAATTTTGAGTAGTAGAGGGGGCTAATGAAATGTTAGAAAATATCTTTACTCTTTTCATCGATATTGAGTGTTATCCAATTATGATAGTGTTGAAAGGTAGCTATGTAATATTTAGATTGTCCGGCATGTGATAGATCCTGAAACAGGAGTCTACACACAGCCCAACTTCACATTCTGGTTACCATATTTGGATTTGCATAGCCTTCCCATTCTCAGCACACACATTAAATTTTCATCTTTGGCATCTTGGTTGCAGTCCTAAGAGAACTGCATGCTTGGAAGTTAGACGGCCTTATGTAGACATCTGTGGAGCTGTTATGTCTTCGAAAGGACAAATTACCAGGTCTCTCACAAGTTAAATATGGAAGTGTTTCAGGGACATGTTGCTGCCTACAGGAGACTGGAGGATTGACGCATTCATAATGAACATGTCTAATAGGGGAAAAACAATTTCTTCATCCATTTACAAGTTTTTCATCCTAAGGAGTGGCCATTTATCATCTTGTCACCTTTGTTCAGAAACCCCATAGATTCAATGGGATACCATAGTCATCCATGAAATTTCTTACAGAGAGATTTACTTCCAATAGAATTGAGTATCATGCAGTTCATCAGTCAACTAGTAGTCCGTCAGTGCGTGGTGGCAATCATGTCCCATCATTATGGTCAAAGCTAGAAATTTGAGCATTTTTGGGACTGTAATGGCTGGAATTTGAGTAGATGTCCCCTTGATTTGCATGAACTGATCATATTATGCATTTGTTTCTGACACATGGAGGTGGAGAACTTCGTTTCCAATAAATAGTATAAAAACTTGACGAAATTATTTTCTTTCGTAAGAGTTGTTGCTTCATTCAAATGTAGCCCACATGGTGGTCTGATAAATGCATACTTACTCAATAAAAATTACATGAAGGTAAATGGCCAGACTCAATAACGGTGTCACTTTGCTCATTACTATTTCTGTCTGACCCATATTCTATTTCTTCCTCCTCCTCAGAGCCAGAACGCATGAAGATCTCCCTCTCAATTTGATCATTGTTGACAAATGTCCTTCTATCCATTGTTTTGTGTTATTTATGTTGTATGATGTGCTAAATCATGAGCATAGATGTATCAACGCAATCCCTAACTGAAAAAATTCCAGAATATGCACTTCCCAGCACACAACACATCAGAATATTTTAATGGTTCAGAAGAGACTGATTCTCTAACATGCATCTTCGTGATAAATAGAAAATGTGAATCTCAACAAATTTTTGCATTATGAATTACAAACCCTAAGCAAGTAAGAGAAACAATGCTCTCTCAAAGAAAGCATTCGGCAGTCTACATTTTCTTAGGGCTTGAAATAAGACATTCACTCTCCACCTCAAGCCATAAACTAAACATCGACAAAGGACTGCTATGATTCAATTGCCAGATGGTCAAGAGAAAAATAATGCCATGAGATAAGCTGAGAAAAAAAATTCACAGGGATGAAATAACTCTTAGTAGACAAGTGCCATGTAAAATCATTATTTTTGACGATGTGGGTGTGGCCCACATCCTTGAGAGAGATGCGATGACAAATTGTGCCAAACGAACATACTCAGTACTCTAGCATACTTTTTTTGTGCCAAAGAGAGACACTCGTAGATAAAGGCTGTTCTCCCTCACCATTCTCAAAACACACTTGCTGCTGATAAAATATCAGCAACTCCTTTTGAAGGGCTGAAGATCTGACCACGGTCAGAGAATGCCACCAAGGGTGCATATTGCAATAGAAAGTGGTGCAAAGAACAGTGACCCTTATTTCTGGCTTCTACGCCCTATTCTTTATGGCCTTGAATTCTTACTCACCCTTGGACTCCACTCCATACTACCCTGATCCCTTTCCTTGTGAAGTCCACCCCTACCCTCCACCATTCACACCTCCCACTTTTAAGAACCCAAAATGACCATGGTAGCCAGGTGTGCATATCACTAATGTTGACCAAGTGACTGCTGCAGCTACAGAAGTCTCAAATAATAAGTAAATGGCTTGAATGTATTATAAATATGACATTACAGCAATAAGTAAATTTTCTGCAACAATAAATTTTCAGATCTCAATTTTACACGGAAGTGTCTTTTGCATCCAATGAACATAAAATCAGGAAAATGGTAAAAAAATTTCAGTACTGTTATTTTTATATATATTTTAGTTATATGTCCTAAGAGGATTATTTTTGCATTATATTCTGGAAAAAATTTTGATAGCAACCCATTTTGCAGGTCTGATTTAGACGACTTCAAAATAAATGAAATATCTCATACATATTTTATTTTTGATAAATAGATTTTAAGTAAAACGCTGCAACTAAAAATTGATCACTAAAAAAATACATGAAAAAATATCACTACATAAAAATATATAAGTACTGATCATTACATAAAATATGATTATTAGTGCACATTATCAGACATTATGGCATCACACACGAAAATATACAATATTTTCAACACAATTAATTGGATGCCATGAAATATGACTACACTATTGCATTGAATTATTACTATTATCATTACATTATTACTGTTACACTACAAAATAACAATAAATAGAACAATATGTAAACATGAAAAAAAAATGAATGGCAATTCTTGAATTTATTTATTGTGTTAGGTGAAGCACTCGAAGCAAAGAGGAGTCCCCTCACAATTTCTACAAGAGTACGCAGTCTCCTTTTTATGCCCTTGGGAGTAACAATGCTTGCATCACCATTAGGTTTTTTTTGCAGCCTTTGAGGTGAATTAGTTAAGTTAAATGGGATGGAGGTTTATGAGAAATTATGGGTTTTTTGTCAGGAATGAGGGATTTAATGAAGGCAAGGTAAATATTATACAAATAAAAATTGGTGGAATGTTTCTGGAAAAGGAAAAAGTTGTTGACAAGGATGAGGTGAAATATATAAATACCTAACTTTGTGTAAAATTTAAGGGTTTTCCGTTTAATCAGATAATAGGCCATCATCTGATCAAAGTGATCGATTCCACCCATTGGCTTGTTGTCCTAGGCAACGGCCTCTGAACGATCCTGTCTCCTCTTCGGGGTGGCATATCAAACATGCAATTCCCAAATTCAGCGCTGATCATCAGAAAATCCCTTTTGTCCATCCAATTGAGGACTCAAACCCCTTTGTTAGATTAAGCACCCACAATTTCATCCCATCTCAACCTAGCCCTTGCCACTTGGGAGGGGGTTCCTTTCTGGTTCGATATGAGAGTTTGCATGTATTATTTCCTCTCATGGATTGTGTGGATCAAATTGACACTTTTGTAACAGTTGTTCATTAACAATGTATGACCCTTATCTGTGTGACAATGTGTTAAACATGTCCACAACCTCCAAGTTCATAGTCTCCTGCCCCAGTATACACAATGAATCGCAGAATAAGCCCAGAAGGTTCAGTCAGCTTGGCAATGGGGTTGGGAGGCAGAATGGGAAGAACCTGGGATAGGGTTAATGGGATCGGGTGTAGGAGGAGACAACAGAGGCATACTTGAAAGGGATCAGTCCTCTTCATAGTTGTCCTATGTACTATCCCCATACTCTGAAGCCCCAGAAGAGAGTCCCCCAGCTCTTCATCACTCCCCTCCAAAATTTCTTTCACCACCTCCTCCGTGTATTTTCTCCTTGAGAAGGCTGAGGTTTCGGAAGGAAGTGCTAAAAGGTGGGGGTCCTCTACTGATGTGGAAGGGAGAGGCGAATCTTGCCTTGACAGGCCTGGGTCACCCTCAACCTCTACCCATCGCCTCTTCATCTCTCGGGTGCGAACCATCTGTGAACTATAAAATGTATAAAGTACAGAAATTATGATAAAAAACTATTTAGAGGTATATAAGGTATTTATTAAAATTTATAAAAGGGAAATAATGATATTTTGATGCAAAAGGAATATTTATGATTTTTTTAATTCTCAAATAATTTTATCTAGTGCATAGGAAATCCAAATGAGAAATTGCAGTTTTCAATAACAAAACAAAAGTATAAATCTGAAATATCCTGAAGCGAATTCACTTGTTCCCTTAAAATACATTGTGCATGCTTGCTCCTCGATAATATAGGCAAAATAAAATATTTAAAATGGAACGTGGTGCATAAAAATTTTTAGAAAGAAGATTACCTCGAGGTCAAAGATAAATATTCCAGCTGTGGAATTGATAAACAGCTCTTGTATCTTTCCGATTCCAAGGGACTAGAAAAGTTTTAAAGTAGATACATAAAATTTTAAATTACATATGTGTTTAATATAGGGAATAAAAGAAAACAAAAATGTTTACACTATTGTTGAAAAATATTGGCTTTCGGTATCAAAATAAATGTCACTCACACATTGGAACTTAAGGACAAACTCAGGTGATTTGTTTTAGGTGTCACAATAATCAAGTACACCTTGCAGAAAAAATCCATAAAAAATGAATTTATGAGAAAAAATATTGTACTTAAAATATAAACTAAGTTTTAACTGTATAGTGTGTATTATGCACAAAATAAAAGTTTAATTGTCATAAAGTAAACAAAAATACTAGTTCAGAAATCATAAGAAAGTTTGTGTATTCTGTTGTTTGCGTATATGATAAAAAAGAAATATAAACAATCTGAAATATTTTTTCACACAAAATACGTAATAAACATATAATAAAAGCACTTTATTATAATAAAACAAAATTACCCACAAATATAAAGTATATGGAGAAAGTATCACAATTTTGAATATAATACAAGGCATAGAAATTTAAGAAAATAACTGAAACTTAGATGAAATTAAAAAAATTCTAACATTGAAAATAACAGCCTTATCCTAACACTGCCTTCAACACAGGGAAACTAGAACTCAATTGAGTGACAGAGAGGTCTTCTGAGCAGCTAGACCGGCAAACGGTGCCCTCTACAAGAGTTGGAAACCTAATGGTATTCGTGGTGGCATATCAAGTCATCAGTCACAGGGTGATATGTGATATCACGTTTTGCTGCATTGAATGTGCTAATAGTGTTAAATATGTCGATCAGGTCTGAATTATTACACCTCCACAAAATGGGCTTAAAAATATCAAAAGAAATGGTTGACTGAAATATTTATCCTCTAGCTTTTAGGGTGTGGTCTGGTTCCCTTCCTTCATTCCTAGCCCAAGACCTGTTGTTGCAATGCAGTACCCAATTCACACATCCCAAGTATCTCTTTCTTAAAAAGGGCAGTAAACACCAAATATGTACTTCAAAGTAGTTCAATGGAAATCCAATCCCCCTTACTTTCTTCTATCATCTCATAGCACACTACCTTTATAATTTTTTCTTTTCTTTGTCATTAAGTTTATTTCCTTCTTCATATAGTCCTCTATTCCCATATCATGGATATTCCACAAGATATGGGTGGATTTCACATGATAATCCTGTTCTAGGAATGGGTTTTCTAATTGTAAATCACATGTAGTACAAAAAATGAATTGTGTCATGAGCACTCTGCTCTTTCCAAAGCTGTTTTATTTCACTTTTGATTACTCATTATTTAATAAACCATAAACACTTTGTGCAGTGCTTTTTTGCTAATTTATATTAATTGCAGTTTTCACCAAGTTTTTGCAGAAGTTTTATTGTAGATTACTATTGTCAGAAATAAAACAGTTGAGCATCGAAATCCATCATGAAGTTATTAGGTACCTCTCCATCTATGTAAAATTTTAAAAAGCCCGTTGATGTGGTTAGAGTTGTTAAAACAATAGGGATTCAGTTAAAATTAATCGAATCATCTTTTCATTACAATGAAATATAATACTAAAAGTTATTCTCCATAAGACCTAACATATCCCACAAATAATTTTTTTCAGTTTGAATGAAAAGCTGATGGGTGATTTTTTCAACACAAATTACTATGAAAAACATCGGCTTTTATTCCAGCAGATACTGAATATGGTAGATGATTTACAAACAACAATAGGCACGACATATCAATGACTAAAATTCACTACAATCATTTCAATACAAATTTTTAGAACAGAGATCTTAAATTTGAAAAAGTTTTATTAATGTATAGTTTGACCCCAATTTTTAGCCCATAAATTTGGTTTGAAAAACTTCAAGTATACAACAGTATATACTGTAATTAAAATATCCCTTAATAGCAATTTAATTAGTACAAATTAATTGTAATGATGCAATCTATATGTAGGAAAAGGTGGGAATATGGAAAAAAAACAAAAATCGGCTCATATCTGAGGTAGTGGGATTTATTTCTCAATTTCTGGATTCAGAATTTTAAAAATTTAGGTTTTTAATTCAATGATTTACATGGAGACTACTCCAAACTAAAAGAATTGTTAATTCGGGATGAGTAAATTTGAGGTTTCACTGTATTTATAAATTAGTTAAATGTTCAGTAAATGGGAAATCATATACAATTATTTCCTAGTGTGGTTCAAGGGTTGAAATGGATTTCTAAATAATTTGGTAAGTTATTTTTTGCATTATACTCAATTTGAAATATAAAATAATATTCGGACTTGATCTACTAAATGAATGTTGTCCAATCATTTTGGTCTTTCTTTCATTAAGGTGTGCTGAAGTCCGTGAGAATACCATAGCATCATTGCTGAGGGCTGCCAGACATGGAGCTGACATGGTGGAGTTAGATGTGCAACTGTCAAAGGATTTCATCCCTGTGATTTACCATGACTTTAATGTTTGCATTGCTATTAGAAAAAGAGTGAAGTCCTCCCAAAAGGATGTAGAGCTTGAAAAAACTGGACCATTGTCTGATGGGGAGCATGATTGCCTTGTCCTCCCTGTGAAGGATTTGACATTGGAACAGCTCCATATGCTCAAGGTGGGTTTATGAATTTGACACATTGTTCATTATTCTTCATGAATTGTGTTTTCATCAAACATCGCAATAAGTGTATCACATTGTGAAGGACTTTTTGATTTCATGAGAACCCTAAACCAATTATTAAGTTATAACTTAATCAATTTTTATGTTTTTACACATCCTATTTTGTTAAAGTTAATTACTTTACCAATTATGCACATTTTTGCATGACTTGTATATTATGCTTTTTTGGGAAAAACTAGTTCTCTTAATTTACGTTTTTTACTTTACCTGTATTTGGAATAATTTGCATTCTAAATTAAATTTGAAATGGTGAATGTCTACGTGATGTCATAAATTTTTGTAATTACTTAAATGCTGTGAAAGTGATGTCATGGTTTGCTGAAAATAAGTTGTTATTAGTGAGGATGAAGTTGGTGTGGTGGCTAGTGCATTGACTTCCCACCCAGAGGGCCTGGGTTCCAATCTCGGTGGTGGCAAGGGTTTTTTTGAGTTGTGACCCTGGTTCGTACTTGGATGCAATGTTGAGAGTACTTCCAAGTTCTGCTTCGTTCATCAGATGGGTTGTTAAAGTGTGGCCTCCTTGGTGTCTTTTGTTAAGAGTAGGTGAATGCCAATGCCAGGTTTCTTTCCACCCTTTTTCCATTCCCTCTATCCTAACTCTGCCTACCTCTACCATATTATCCACCTATGGCACAAATGGCCTCAGCTGTCGGTTTCCACCCCTAATGTTAACTAATGTTTCCACCCCTAACTGTTGCTGGTAAAAATAGAAAAAAGTAGGTTTTAAGAGTACGTCGAATGCCAGCACCTGTTTTGATATTCTCCTTGTCCCTTGATTGGGAGGGATATGTCATGTGAGCATTATACACAGAGAAATTGTACCATGTGGTGGCCTCTCTTATCTTTATCGCTTGCACTAGGGGTACAGAAAGTGGTTTGTAAATATTTCATGCCTCTTGAAAATACATATATATTTCATAAAGGTACCACGTAGTGAATTATCACTCACTTTGTCACATGCCCTATGAGCATCGAAAAGGTTTAAGTAGTAATGCTGGACTGAGTAAATTATGGCAGTGGAATTTACAAAAAGTAATGTATTTATTGCTATGTATACAAAAAGTAGAACACTTGGAGAAAATGTTCAGAAAAGTGTTATGTTGAATTCAAGTGATAATGTATAGCCAATGAATTGCATAGTAGGACTGCATCTTTATTGGAGATAGGAGGAAAATGAAGATGAAGAGGAAAATGAAAATATTACCGTGAATTACTAGTGGAAGAGGTGATGAAAATGAAGAAAGTGAAAAAATAGAAAACAAAGAATTAAGAAGACTGCTGAGTGTACTAGAGTTAAAGAAACTATATATGAATTAAGAAATAATAAAAGACTAGGAGAAGTTATCGCCAGAATTACTCAAGATGGGTGGAGAAATTACAAATGTTTATAGCACAATAATAAAATGAAATATAGGAGGAAGAAGAGATTCCACAGCAGTGGCCAGGAGGATTCATATGCCCAATCCACAAGAATGATGAATCTAAGTGTGAAAATTACTAGGAAATCATATATATATATATCGTGTACAAGGATTTTACAAAGGATTTAGCTAAATGACTCGTACTAGTAGCGGAAGAAATAGGCCCATATTCATAGTTCATTCTTGAGCCGAACTCCACTCAGGCTTGGCTTGAGTCCAAGAAGATCATGTTCTCCAAATCCATATTCATTATCGTTGCTTTACTCGTTCTTAAGTCCAAGTTTGGCTTTAGATTTTTGCAGAACAAAGTGCACTCTGAATTAGAAAATAATTTTGGAATTTCAATTACTCATGCAAAAAAAGACTTGATGTCAAAGCGTATGTGGCATGTAAACATTTTGATATCCTATTGTTGTAATAAAGTGATATGAAAGATTTATTGGAATTATAATACCAAAGAGTTTAATGTCAAACTTACATTGCATCATAAATTGATAGGTATCTCATGTTAGTTAAAAGGGTCACCTAGCAGTATTTGGATATGATGTTAGAATATCGTAGGAGACGGTTTGGGATTCATTTGTCTTTCCAGCTATTAAATAATACGATTGATTCCACTGAATTGTTATCTTGTGTTGAGATTTAAGTTCCATTTCGTTATGCTACAGACAAAAACTATAACATGTTCCTTTTCACAAATAATAAATTCGTACAATCTGCCCATTTATAAATTTAAGAAGGTTATAATAAAATTGATTTCATTTCATTCACTAGCAATTTATAAAAAAAGTCTAATTTCTTAATAATTTTGTTTAAAATTATTTTAATGTTTAAATTCTTCTTCTATAATTATATTCCTTAGGTGCTTATTTGACAAGATGCCACCATGTAAATTAAGCCCTTATATGTAATTTTTTTTCTTGTGACACATTGACTTAAGGAAGACAAAATCTTATGTGGTATTGTTACTTACCTGTATTAACTTTTTATTTGAAACTTGCAAGTAAAAAATAATACCTGTTTATATTTAGAATTTATACTATTTGCGGCATTTTTGATTAGACATTAGGTTAAATTAGTTTAACACTTATGGAAGAAGTTTTATTTCAAATACAGTGGGTTCCAAAGAGTCGTTATCATTTAAATCAATAATTTTTTTCTAGAATATATAGGCTTTTTATGTATCTGTATATAGTTAGTTTATCATAAAATTTCTAGTGGTGATTTTTCTGCACTGAATGCTTTTTCATCAATGCTACTTTGCAATTATTATATGGTTAACCAGGTTTTAAGTCTCAGGAGTTTCACTTCATTTTTAACTCATTCACTTAGATATTCTATCAAATGAGGTATACTATAACTATTTTATTCAGTTGGTAAGTTTCCTTATCAATGAAAGATAATAATATTTATAGCTACATAATGTTTTGTTACATAATATTTTCTTTTCTGTTAGCGGCAAGGAAAATGCTGTGCTCCTATATGATGATATATATGTGGGACTCTATTCAAAATTATGACTATCATCATAGCAAAACTTGAATATTGATGATTCAGTGCACGTTAAGCGTAGATTCAGTGTAAGTTCATAGTTATTAATCTTTAAAAAGTTTTTAATTTACCTGCTAGCTAAGGCAATGCTGAAACCAGATTTGCATTGAAATTTCCCTATATGTTTGTATAGATGCCGTACGGGTATACCCAAGTCCCTTTTTCTTTTTATTGCCCTTCGTTCGCCCACCGCTTCCCTTAG
>LYUA01000040.1:992730-1008204 GCA_002093875.1 Calopteryx splendens | reverse complement strand
TCCCCACCTATTTTTACTCCAACCCACGCCTCCTTTACCATTTCCTCCACGTATACGTAAAAACACCGGTGATAATGGATTTTTTTCAATTATAACCAAGAATAATATTTTATTGCAGTTTGTTTTTAGTTAATGCATTTTTTCTTAGATTAACAACATTCCAATGAATTTATTAATTTCTCTGTGTCAGAGGTTCTCACTCTTAAGGTCTTGTCAAACTTTTGACAAGCAAACCGATGTTGGCGGATATCCTTCAGTGAGGTTTATCAGTGGATTGACAATTGTTTACTCTTCACTTTTATCATCTATTGAATTTATTTTATTGTAAAATGAGACAATCATCAGTTTATTTTATGTGGCATATTCATGCAGTTCAAATTCAGTTTAATATATAGTCGTTAAAATATGATCCTTTACTGTTCACAAATGTATAACTCATTGGCAATGTGAATTAGATTCTTGATTTTCTTGAATGTGACAAAATGTTGTATAATTAAATTAAAAGAATTATCTTCTTGGTATTTTAGTAGTCTCTTTTCCTAATCTTCACTGAGGCCATCAAAGTATTCCATATTCTGTAACTCCTCCATATTTGTATTGTGGTTTTTCGGGTTCCTTGTCCAAGTAGGTTGTTGTAGGTTGACAACACTGGCCATCCTGCCCATGTCTTCAGGTCGAAGGTGTTGAGTTACTGATTTCGCCGCTATATATAGGGCTGGTAGTCTGGATGCTGCGCTGGGATTGGTCAACAACAACCTACGCAGACGAGGAACCCGAAAAACCACATTACATCTGGAAAACTCCACGGAAACCTTTGCAAGAACTTCCTCCATATTTATTGTAGCACCTAGAATTGAATTGAATTTCCCCTTCTTCAACTTTAGGTGCATTGGCTATGTCCTCCTGCTCTTCCCAATTAATTACTCCACATTTCTGAAGGCACTTCCTGATCGTGTCTTCTTATACTGCATTCCAAGATGTTTTCACCCATGATACAGTATATGCTACACTGAAAGACTACAAAAGCTCTGAACGCTATCTATCTAGTCCATCCTCGAGACAAGGGACCTGAGAACCCCCATTCTGTTGTGTAATTTTGAGATATGTTTTATACCTTGATCCAGAGGCTGTGTTTGGTGGCATAAAAAATAACTTCACATTAGACAGTGTGGTGTTATGGTGGCAGGGAATATTGTCCAGTAACACTACCTTTCCCTTTACTCTCTTCATTTTTCAGTTTAAATCTTTGAACCAGTATTCTAAAATGTTAGATGTAATTCAAGCTCTTTTGTTGGCTTTTCACTTAATGCCTTTAAAGTTCAAATTGAGGATTTTAAGTGCCCGGGGTTTCATTGATTTCCAAATTATCGATGGAGACTCCTTTCCCCCAGAGCATTGCAGCAAAACAACATAAAATCTCTCCTTAGCCATCTTTCCTCCTCTGCACACCTCATTTTTGAAGTATAGAGATTTTTTGGGATTAATCAAAAGACTAGGTCACTCTCATCAACATTAAAAATATCGCAAGGGTTGAAACCTTCCAACATTGATGTCAACCTTGAAAACCAATCATCAGCATCTTTCTCATTATTGTCAACTCCTTCACCACAAACTGTTTGAAAAGATAATCGGTGGCGTTTCCTAAAAAAACCCCTACCACCACATTGCTTTCCACAAAGTTTTCTATACTTTAATTCTTCAACCACCTGGCAATCCTACTTTAGCATCAGTCCACTCACTGGTAACATTATAGCATGAACATACTTAAACAACTCAAAAACAAAATCATTCACTTCAAATGCATTTTACTTCCATTTTATTTTCATTTCACACTTCTTATTTTCCTCCCATTCTATCAAACTCAGACTTTTGCTTTTAAAAGTTGTTAATTTATGTTCTACCAAATTAAGAAATGTCTGCATTTTTCCTAGCTGCTACTGTCCCTACTGGCTCTCCAATATAATGCTCCTTCTCTCCTCGAGATTCAGCACAACCTTGCTTTTACCTTCATTCATTTTAGTAGCCACTCTGACCAAATCAAAACACACAACTGACTATCCAGCCCAGGGTGACATTTGGAACCTAAAAGTTTTGTGTGCTTGAGATGCAGTTGCTCTTTGCCTGAAGTGTTGAAAAAAAAAAACACATTTTATCATATTGGAAAGTCCTTCAGAATTCTCTGTAACAATATCATTGGAAAGCAACCCAAATCGTGGGGAATTCTTGGAAGCAATTGGCCCAGCCCACAGATAATGCCCTATTCATTCTACTATCGAGAAGATCATGTTTAAAGAAAAAGATGCAATTATGGCTCCTTAGGATAAGCTTTTCACACAACGTGTTCTTTGATACACAATGCAGGTTTCTATCCCAGGCTTCAACATAAGGAGGAGTGCTTCTTGAGGGGTGACGATGGGGCATTATGGAACTCAGAAACTACCCGCTCCCTGCCACTTTACCCGCAGGACTGGTCAGATGCATGAATGAAATGAAACTGGTAGCTGGCCATGGTGAGGTGGCCACTTTAGGACAATCGAGTTATTGTTTGCTTCTCGAGGAGATGGAGGTAGACTGTAGAAGGTTCTAGCACTCACTCTGCACTCCATATAGCATGTCATTTTAAGAATAGAAGGGAATGCATAATTCCCCAAGAATAATCCAAAATATGCTTTCAACGGAAATGTTACCTCTGGCCACTTAAAGGTTGGCCACAGGCCAAAAACAATGTAGCCACTGGCCATTGAATGAGGTGGCCACTGAAAAGAGGAGAAATATACCCTGCTTCTTTGGGAATACTTTCAGTTTCAGGAAAAAGTGGTCACTTAAGGAGATTACCGCTGAATGGAAGTGGCCATTAAGGCAGGTTTCACTATATATGCATATATCTATTCAGTAGGATGTTCGTGTAGAAACTCGCAGATGTGAAATATTCACCAAGTACACAAGTACGATACATATAAAAAAATACACAAAAGCTTTGGATATTTCAGTGGCACAAACACCTTTTTCAGCAGGGAAATAAAGTGGAAAAAGAAAGTTTGTGTATATGTAATTGTGGAAAGTTTATTAAAATATTCTATAGCAGCATGCTTTTCTCTGAATGTGCAATTACAATGGTAGAAATGAGAAAATTGGAAGCAGTGGAAATGTGGATCTATAAGTGACTGAATAAGACTGAATGGACAGATTTTAAAACTAATTAAGTTGCAAAGTGAGCGAGAGAAAATAAATCAAATGATGATGATAAAAGGTGATGACATTGAAAAAAATAAATGACAACCAAAAGAGAAGAATTCTTAATGATATCATTTGTTGAATATAAAATAAATGAGAAGAACTACTGCGGAGAACCCTGAATGAGACACAAAACAAATAATGAGAAATATGAAAGCAGAAAAATTGGAAGACATGAAGAGACAACATGATGCAAGAATTCAAAGGAGACCTCCATCAAACCAATTTTAAGGTGATGACCATTATATTTTTTTACTTTAAACCAGAGAAAATGCCAATTTTGTAAATAGTTTTGGTCTAGTTACAGTTGTGTCCCCTAGCGTGTGAAAATGACAATAATTTTTTACCTGAAAAATGAATTTTTCCATGAATATTAATTACAATGAAAAAAGTAACTAACATTTCATTCCAATGAGATTGAGAAACATGTTAATTTTACTTATTTTTATGCAATAAATAAATTATATTGAAAAATTAAAAAAAAGAGACTTGGGTCTGAATATGAGCATTCATTAAATTTTTAGTTACTTCTGTGGCCAGGTTCAATATTTTATATTATCCAAGCAAAAAAGTTATATTTTAATGCAATATCAAAATCCAAGTATTTGAGTTAATAGTCATTGGTATTGGCAGTGTACAAGTGTGCTGCCACTTGACCAGCTTGGTCCGCCACTGTAGGTCTGCTTTTAAAAAATTACCTTAGTAACAATGTAAAATTTATGGAGTCAAGTACGTATTTGTGTTTTGATAGAGTGAACAGTCACATTAATTCTGTGGAATTACACATGCTTAACCCATTCCCGTGAATTTTGTGTGGCAAATGGACATTTTGGTATGTTACTTTTAGATTTAAAATACTAGTGTTTGGGTTCATCCCATTTTACATGCAAACATTTTTAGTGTAATGCTTGTTTTAAGTGTTTACCTGATTACAAGAAAACAACTTTTAAAATGTTCTGTTCAAACCAATTTGACATGCTCTTAAATTAATTGAATAGATCTTGTTGAGAGTTTGAAAGCCATATCATGTAAAGTTGCATTACTCTTAGGTTTTCTGAGATAGCCTGTGAAACAGATAAAGAAGCATAGCAGCACAGTCAGAAATACATATTGCTCCGTTTTCCACAACCATGGAGCTTTGTGTACATGAATTTTACAGAACACAAGTTGGATTTCATATTCATTACTGACATGTTAACACAATGATTGTGTGAAACTTAGTTTTAATGAAATAAAGATTTCAATTGGGACCTAATTCTGTCACAGGTAGTCTATCATAAGTCACCCCATATTATCTGCATTAGAAGTAGTCAAAACCATGAAAAAATTTTCATGTACATAAAATTGATTTACTATGACAAAAACCAATTGTTTTAGAGAAAAACGGAACAGTTTCAGTGGTACCTGCTCACTCTTTGTACTGGGTAAAGGCTGCACACACAATTTTAGAGGCTGGGAGAGATAGGAGAAGGGAGGGAGGAAAAGACCAACAATGCAAAGTCTGAGCACAAAGGCAAGTGATGACAGATGAAGCTCAAGTGGGAGAGGTGGAACCATACTTTACCCAATCAGAAACACTAAACCACATAAGTGAGCACCAATGACCAGAATCAATGCTGAATGCAGCTTATCAATAAAGACGTAAGTACATATTCTACTGTGTAGTGACTTAGGAACTGATTATTAACCCCCTTAACAGTTAATGCGACATATTTTGTACCTCTCATGGAGATACCTAATAGTTTTGCTTTAATTACTGTGTTTGATTGTACAAACTCTTCAGATAAATAAATATTATTTTTATGAATTCCAAGCTGTTCTTAAATTGTAAGATGGAATTTGATATGGAAAATGAAAATATCAGGAGTGGCGTAGCTAGAGTTTGTGCCACCTGGGGAGGTCCTTGGTACTACCCCTCCTGCTATGCCTATGAATTGTAGCAATTAGGTATATTTCCCTATTACTAATAATTCTGCAAGAAATCTATGGCATACTTTGGGATTGATTTAGCTAAGATGTATAAGGATAAAGGATAGTTTCAGATCTGAAAGTTGCTTTGAATTGAATTTTCCTAGCAATGGGGCACTATAATGCATATTTTGTGATATCTTAACCCTTTGACAGCAGGAAATGTGTATCTACGTATGTTCGGATGGCTGAGGGGAAAATGTACTTATACATTTGACCAGTCCTTGCTCACCTGACCCTGTCCCCCTCCAAATTTTATGATTGTCCTCTCCAAGAGGTCCACTCAGAGGGCCCAACCCTCTCAGTAGGGAGTGATACCTGCCCTATCCCTCTCTCTGAGAGCTTGCTATGTTGTTTTCAATGTGAACATTGTTCTGAGTTAGCAGTTCATTTCTCAGGCATTGGTTTTGCTCACAAGTGCTAATGCTCTTTCAACTGGCCACCCTTTCTTATTCTTGTCAGGAAAGGGAGATAAAGGTCGTCCCATTATATAAGGTTCCACTACCTGCAAATTCATAACATGTGCTGTGAAGCAAAATATTCCCCTCACTTTTCTCCTGCACACAGTTGCAGCTAGGAAAACTGGCCTTCGCAGCTAAAGGGTTAACTTGATACGGTATCTGATTATTTAGAGCACAAGTATTGGTTACAGTAATTTATTTAACAGTGATTGAAAATTTCATTGATAAAGCTATCTGAATATTTAAAACTAATTCCACTTGGATAAAAAAATTGATTAACTAAAAGGAATTTTCTCACGTTTGTGGAATTGCAGAATTTAATGACAAATCGTTTTTATTACTACCATGTTGATATTTTAGTATTATTTTGATGTTTATTATCTGTAATGTTTCTTAAATCAAATATTATTTTTTGTACTAATAAATGTACCTGCTCATTAAGTTAACAAAATATTAAAAAGTAATACAGAACCTATCTAACCATAATTGTAATAATGGCACTGTCACAGATAACAATTCCATTATGTACCTATCTCTAATCTTTTGTCACAATTCCTTGGATCATAATTCAGATATAGCATATTTTTGTTTCTTTCATGACACATTCTATATTTTATATTATAAAAACCCGAGACAAAATAAAGTTGAATTGAATTGCTATTAATTGACACATAAAGGGTGATTTATGCAATTAATGAAAGCATTCATCAGTTAAAGAATAAACTGCGTATTACAGGCACTGGTGTTATATCCTCATTAGCTATTTAATATTGAGCCATATTTCCATCTTATGACATATTTATAAGGTAGAATTCAATCTACATGCATGATATCCAGTTTCGACAAAATCCAACAGTAAAACATTCTTTTTCATCACATTGTGTAGCTTCATGTTGCTAATTCCATATTGCACCAGAACCCACTGCCACTAACTCACCTTGAATTGATCACTTGGTGAATTTCACTTAGTAGGCAGTATCGAAAATAACTCACTTTGTTTTTCCAGGTGAAATATTTTACAGAAATAATGGAGAATATTTCAAAGGGAATGTGAATGTGTATTTCATAATTGTCTTGGATGCTGATAGAACTGTTTTGCAATCACTTGCTTTACTTATGCTGTTAAAGAGAAATGATTAAGAAGGCCTACCATTATACAAATCTTTAAGTTACATGAGCAATATATTTGAGTGAGGTAGGTAAGTAAAATTTTTCCAATGGATGACATGTAGCTATAGTATTCTAATATAATTACAGTCAATAGCTGTTAGTTTAGAAGTAGAAAAGGGGGTTACTATCACATAATCTAACGATTTAATGGTTGAACATAATTTACTTTAGAGTTGTACAAATTTCCTTATCAAATATTTCCAATTTAAATGTAATTGATAAATGTTCAGTGAATAATTTACCTTTTAATGTTAACAATGTGCAGTGCAGTTTGTGTGCATCTATCAGATATTATATGAAGATATAGGTTCATTAAATACAAAATCTCAGACAGCAATATGTTCTGTATTATGCCATTGAAAACGGGTTCCTGCATCAGGCAAATGTGTTTTATTTGTATAGAGTTACTGCAACTTAGGCTGTTTTTAAAATTGATAACTTTAACATTGTACTTCAACATTATTTCTGATATGAAACAAAATTGATCAGAAATATGTATTTCCACATATTAAATGCAACCATTAAAACCAATCAAAAATATATAGTTAGTGATATCAAAGCTAACATACCTGAGTGTCCTGCTTCTTCCTCACTACCAGACCCTCCACCATGTCTTTTCAACTGCTGTAGTTTGTGCTCTCTGTAGGGGTAGGAAAATAACAAAGACAGGAGCATACAATTGTGCTTTAAAATATTTTATGTAATATCAGCAAACATCAAGACCATCCAGCTACAGCACACATAACAACCATGCAGAATGCACAAACAATTCTACTCAAGGAAGTGGTTTTGAAAAAATTACAATGCAATTGCATTCCTGAAATTACTTTGAAAATAAATAAAATATCTCAAGTGATTGCCTGTTGCTCAGTACTGCTGGCCAATATATCACTCCATAACACTACTACTTTGTACAATGTATTAAGATCCTCAAAATAAGAAATATGAGAACACAACAAATACCGTGAATAGCAAAACTAAAATGAAAAAGCTAATTTGAGAGCCATTTTAATTGCAAATGAGGTAGAGCAGAAAATTAAAATAATTTACTTTTAACCAATGGCCAATACTTGAGTAAGTATACCAAGTAACACACTCATTATTTTGCCATAGCAAACTTTTTTAAAATTGCAAGAGTGTGCTATGGTTTTTAATACTAATGCTGAGCATATTTAGTGAATGTAAATCAAACAAAATGAATTTCATTTCGTAAGTTCATTCTAAGGGTGGATCAATATGCATGAACAATATTCTCTAATAAGGAAGGAATTACTAAACTGAGACAAAAGTTGACACTACAAACATTCACTCTATAAAATGACGTTGACATAAAAGAAATAAAAAGATTTTTGGGGCTAAAATTTATATCTCAACAACAAGACTAAAAACATAAATTTGACATTCACAAACAAATGTATGGTAAACAATGTGAACAAATTTTTTCAGAGATGTTATTTTCCAAATATGGAGAGAATATTTCCGGTTAAGGCAACGATCCATTTCATTTCATGGAACAATGGTGTGGTTAACCACGTTAAATGAGATTCTAGCCGAGCCTGGCTACGGCCAAGATTATCTCCTCATCGTAGCTAACAACTGACAAAACTGCAAACTGATTTTCAAAATTGTGGGTTCTCAGTGTTTACCAAGATTCCACATAAACTAACTGCAAGCGTGATGAGACTCCCGCTGTCATATGCGAGTGGTTGCTTGGCCGGTAGAGGACCCGCGTCTGAACGTCTGGCCGACTAACAACAGAGGAGACAAGATGTCTTTTGGTTTTGCATTCGACTTATGTAAATATATATCAATAAACTACAGCACTTAAAAATGACCTCAAAACTAGTACAGTAGAACCCCGTTATAAAGTGGGTGTAGCAAAATATAAAGAACACCCATGCATGTAGATGATTAGCAGTTCAACAGAAATTAAATGCAAAGTGATGTCTCTCATGGCTCCAAGGCTCATGATAAAGATGGTTGACTATAATCCAACATTTTCATATTTACAAAGACTATGAAGTAATTGAATAACCAGTGATTATATTAAGTTAAAAATTCAAATCACTTGAAATTTTGGAGGTAATGCCAACAATTATGTCAACAAATTAGCAAGTACATTAATAAACAAAATTTAAAATTTACAAATGAGTGTAATTCTGAAGATTGATTAAAAAAATCAATGTCACTTGTATACCTTTCTCAAGTGACTGCATATAATTATTTTTACAATTAAATAGAAGGATGTACATGCTTATGCTATTAATTATTAATTTTGTATGCATTTCTTAGAAATGAAGCCAGTATTTTAAACACTATAATTTTATTCTTACTTGTGGATTAATTATAGCAATTCTCAATGGTAGTGTTTTAGTGAAAAAATAAAAATTAGGACTTCAAAAGTCACATAAAACTTAATGATATTTGAGATGCAGTAACATATTGCTTGCGTACAAATTCAACAAACTTTTACTAATGTTCAAATTTTTCTATGCATGAATAACAATTCTTGGGCATTAATAAGGTTGATTAATTAATGAATGAATTATTTTAGTAGTAAAGAATTTTATGGCTATCAATTTACTTAGTAAATGTAAGTATGTACTATTTACTATCACTTGAAAGAGAAATAACTCGCGATTATTTAAATACCAGGGAGCTTACATGATTAGATGGAATGAAATACAGCAATTAAAAAAAACTATTTCAAGTGCATCAAAAGTAGGTAGGTATAATTTTGTTAAACTAGCATACCACACATGGCTTCAGCAGCCGTAAATATGAATTTGCAGTTCGATGAAATATGTTATAATAGGGCTCTACTGCACATTTATGAGTTCTAAAGAATGATGTAATAGATTTAGTTATTATCACTGCATTATACTGCAGTAGTGCAACAAATTATTAAGTTCAAGCATGACACAAAAAAACTTTGAAACATTTTCGTTAAATTGGTGTTATACCTAACTCTTAGAAAGTTTTAATTGAAAACAGTCTATTTATCCATCTCTTCTGACTAAATTTCAGATACATATATGAAAAGACGGCATAGAATGAATTTATCTTTGTCATATTTTTATACACTTTTAACAAAAGTAGGTTATTTGGATATCATGATTAAAATATTTAAAATTTATTATTAGAGAAACAGCAATTTTACTGTGAGATATATACATAGATTCCTCCAGAACTGTTTAGTGCATTTAACAATAATGAACTATCATATTATTGGTAGGTTGATACAAAGCACCAAATTAGTATCTAAAGAATTAATTCTTAAATAAGTAACATTTCTATAAAAGTAATATTTTTACAAATTGACAGTTATTGATTTTTTGTCAATCAACAATTAAACAACAGTATACTGTTCTAAGTTAGTATGTCACAACTCCTCCTACTGAGGAAAGAACAAAAACATTTATTTATATTTGAATTCACATCCAGTATTATTGGCCATTTATACAGATAGAGGGACACAGTGATATTGCTTTAAATTTCAGTATTTTAAAAATATTTTAACACCAATATTATTACAATTTCATTTTCAGCAGTTTTCTATTCAAGCCTTAAAATGACTTCTAAAAATCTGAAACTATAGTATGTATGAGCCACTGGAAAAAAGCACAAAACAATGATTTGCATAATTTACACTTTGCCATGTTCATGAACATGAGCAGACTTCACTAATAATCAGCTGTCTGCACAAAAATTGTATCAAAATATCCAGCATTTAAGCAACTAAATGAAGACTTGATCATTACAATAATTACTGTAAAAATGTAATTCATGGCAATAAAAGAATATACACTTAAACAAGAAAAAACAATTAAATGCAAATAATACTGACCACAAATATGCTTTGGACTCATACATTTGCATACACACAGTCGCACTCACTCAACAGACCATATGTAAAACAGAGCAATGATCTGACTCTCTTTTGGGAAAGGACAGATGCAAAAAATGAGTAGAAATCATACACTACTACATTTTCATTTATTTATATCTGAGAAGAAATGCCACATTGGTCTTTAGGATCCCAGGGGTTGATTTCAGCTCATATCACATTATTACATGACATACGGTTCTTTCTAATTACAGTACATACAACAGAGTATGGAAATGGAATGGATTACAACATAACATGTCTCAGTAGTATTAATATCCATAGGTTCTTTCAACAGTTAACCATCTGTGTAATCTTACCTATATGAAGGCATACTTCCAAAAGTGAGAATCTTGTTTACACTTTCCATTGCGGCTTCTTCTGGGTTATGACTAGGGGGGCCTTTCCCTGCAAACTTCTTCACCATAGGCTTTTTCACATATGGGGGGTCATACTTCGGCATCGTGCTCTTCCTTCTGATAGAAAGATTAAAAGCAGTGTCCTCATCACATAACAGGAAATTCAATTTGTTGAACATGTTATGTGGTTCATTTAACATTTTTATCAAAACTAAAATTTACTTCGCAATTATAATCATTACTTCATAAATATTTTCAATTTATACATAAATACTTAGTAGAAATTAATGAGAAGCCAGAATTTCATATAAAACTTTACATGCCTACATCAATGCACTAGTATGGATAATTTTTCATTTTGATTTGTTAAAGAAATTATATTTCTATATTTAAATGAAATAACTAATATCCATGATTACACATCATCTGAGCAGTCAAGCTTTGCTCAAAAATTTATAAATTTTCCGAGAACCCAAAGACCAAGTAAACATGGCATTTTTATACAGCTACCTGGAGACTGAGGAAATCTAAAACCTAGTGTATTTAATTTTAGAGGATTCAGACTTAATTGAATATATTAGACCCATTATGAATTTAGTAAATGAAGATATAAAACAGTTCGAAAAACTGTATTTAGGATCAGATTGACTGCACAGGCTATTGATTCCTCATTTACTACTCTACAGACACATTTTAAATGTCTACTGCTTATCAAATTATATCAAAAAAGAAATAGCTAACAACAACAACAGTATTTGAATGCCATGCTAAATATTTGATAAAATTTTAATGCATTATTATTTTGAATAAAATCCAAATTACAAAATTATTCTGTATAACACATTATAAGGAAAAATATGCACCAAAATTGAATGAAAACCTAAAATACAAGTTTTAAGAGTGCACTTGGCAATATACTAATCAATTTAAGCTGACCAAGTGAGTTTAGTGGCAGAAAGTATATTACTTTCTTATCTAGCAACACTTAAATAAAGCTTTGTTGTAAAATTAACATGAAATGTAGGACTACTTGAACTTATTTGAATCAAAATATAATATTTATAGTAAACTTTGAGCAGAGCATCTACAGAGCAGAAATCAGTGAAACTATGATTTAAATAATACTGAACATGTTATATTGCTCCTCATTTTAACCTGAGGAGTTTGCTAATATATTGACAACTAATTTCTAATTATTGATATTAAGGCACATATGTGATTAAAGTTAATGGAGACAAGAGGCACTTATACAAGATGCTAGTGCATTTCATACTGAACTTCAGCCTTCCAATTATGCGACTTAGCCACTACTCAATGTATCCCTCCAGAAATGTAGTTAGCATGAAAAGTTGAACAAAGAGGGAGAAATCATTGTTTCTTTAAAATGACATCAATGAAATAAGTTAACAGTGCATTTTCACAGTGAAAATGAAGCCATTGTTAAAACATCAGCAAAAAAATTAAGCTGAAACTACCTATCTAAAATGCCATTTAACAATGAGTGAGTGATAGAAATGAAGACATTGGGGAACAATTCATCACTCACTCATACAGAAATGAAATGAAAAAATGACCTTCCAAGAGGAAGGAAAAAAATAAATTTGTGATACTGTATCTTATGTGCAATTAACTAAAGGAATTAGTGCATGTCTTTTGCTAGTTACCGTATTTACAGCAGAGGTTGTTGATAATTACAGACAAGATCTTTTATAAAGTTGGATATGTATGTGTGTATATATATACATATATAAATATATCACATATACATATATATTTATAAGTATATATATAAATATATCCGTATATAAATATATATATATATATACATATACACATACATATATATACACATATATACATTACTTATGCAGTGGATTGAAGAGAGAAAGATGATCAGATTAAGAGTGAGGCAGAGGAGGAGAGAGAGAGAAAGAGAGAGAGGTAGGGTGAAACGCACAGATACTCGGTCGCACGCACACTAGCACACTCACATACGTACAAACGAGACACACCTACGGCGTGGGCACAACCACACTGAAAGATACAAGAACAGAACAACTAAAAACAGATAAACATAGAGGTTCCAACACAGAACACTGAAAGAACTGGTACATTTAAGTACTGGTCAAGAGACAGGCCAGATATTTAAAAGCTTTTTTATATAGATTCCAAGAGGTATAGAGAGACAGCAAGGAAGCATTTTCTCAGGCAACCACCATGTAATTGCATGCAGGATAATTATAGTGTTTCAAAAATACACATTTGAATTTCTCAAATTTAACTACAGAAATTACTTTAAACAAAGCTACAATATTTTCATTAACTCCATACATGCCCTTTTATTGGCCTGCTAATTGTTTCAATCAGTGTCATCAAATCAACATATAGTGACCAATAACAATACTACCAACAGTGAAACCACAAAAACTACTTCGACAGTGCACTTTTGAAAGGAGATTGCAATAAAAATATGTGTGATTGCGTACTTTGGTGATGCATCTTAGAAGTGATTTCTATTAAGGCACGTGACTTATTCTTGTTTAAGAGGTATGAATTTGATGACAGCGATTGAGTTTTTAACACATACCCATGAAGAAAGAACATGAACATTTGATTTTTTTGGGAATGTGCATTCACTAATCTAATGGCTAGTATCTATTTATGGTAATAATGCTACCTGCTTTCTGCTCACTAACCTGAGGCAGAGGGAGAAGTTTTTGTGTACTACGACTGACCTGTAGCAGAGAGCCATCAGAGCAAATACAATAAACACACCCCCTACCACCGACATCAGCATTCCCACTAAGAACACTGTATTTGTACTGTGGTAGTTCTCTGCACAGTGCATGTGAATTTAAAGGTATCATTATTTAACACGAATGTATGTAAGAGCGTATGTTTTCCCCAAGGAATTAATGTCACATGTTCCGGGGGTTTTTTGCATAATTTTTCCACCAGCAGACAAATTCAATTAGTTTCCATGTATACACACACATAAGCACGTGGCAGTTCCCCACATTTTGAAGACACATATGTCCGTTGTAATATAATGTTTTAGTATGTATTGTTTTCCAAAATTAGACAGAAGCATTTGTGTAATGATACAGCATGTTAGTCAGGTTTTTTTTATATATTTGTTCATCACGGATAACAGTTATGAGGCACGGCAGCACAACACACAAGAGGTTGGTTAGTGCATCACCCATCATTGGAGTTCGTGATTCAGTTATTGTTGGTCGCCACAAACCGGAGCACCAGAGGGCAGCGGCGTGCACCAGGCAAATGTGAGGAAGATCCCCATCATCATGCAGACAGTTATATAAAGTAGAGAGAGAAAAAAAAAAGAAAGAAAAGAAATCATGTCAGCAGCATAAACGCATGACAAATTGCTCTTTCATGAGTAAACGCTAACTACATAGACCAATACAACATAGAGAACCAAGAGGTACATGTTGTGTCTGTACACGCACCAGTCACCAAAGCACCAATAAGTTCAACTGCAAAATAAGCTGGATGCTATATGTCCATTTCACAATGGACTCAGCAGGAAAAACAGACTTGAATTTGAACAAATTCTCACAAAAGTTCTCACACAAAAATGTGCTTCATTTTAGGATAAATGAAGAGTCATTGATATAATAGCTGCTATACAATGGAGAAATTGGCAATTAATGAGGAATACATGAAATAGCTGAGAGGATCAGTGAATGCACCAAAATAATGGGCATGGATGGAATGCGAAATTTTGGTGTTAAGAGGAAAGTAGAAAAAATGGTGTTGATGCAAACCAACTCCAGGTTGCATTCTGTTTCAAGTATCAACTAAGTAGGATTTGATGTACCAATGCATTATTCACTGTTATGTTTCATGATTATGTACAAAAAAACCTTATGTGAAAATATTAATGTGCTTGGTAGAAGCCAAAAATTTGAAGTTATGGAGAGGGATTTCCAAGAATTGACACAAAAATTATTGTATTGTTAATTATTTTATATTATTATTCCTCTCATGTTAACTATTTTGGTCAGATATTTGATTGCATAGCTCTGAAGCCCTGTTAGTATCTACATAATTCAGGAATGTATCCAATTCTTATATTGCTTTAAAATCTCATATTACTTTAATTATTACTTTTGATTACTTTAAATTAAATATTTCCATTACTCAAAATCACCAAACAATATTTTCAGATCACCTACACCGGCTTTTAGGTGGAGTGATTTGAGCACTTACACACATGAATTGTTGCTATGCTCTTTCTGGGGCCTCGCGAAGCTTATGCATCAATGCACTACCAGAAAACCACGGTAATCAACCCGAAGGCTGGTTTGGTAGGCGAAGCAGATCTCACCCAGTACTAAGCCCAATGGCATGTGAAATTCACACATCAGGGTGG